>NW_011627736.1:2144727-2197914 GCF_000204515.1 Acromyrmex echinatior | reverse complement strand
TGTACGCACGCGACGTGTGTGTGTATATATATATATATATACACACACACACACAATACATCTTACATTCTGTGGGTGACGATATGTTAACGCGCCAGTTTCGTTTTCGTTCGTGGAATACGCAACGAATTTCCGCGCTATCGATCCCGATATAGTCTACAGTCACTACTGTTGGCTTGTGTCGCTCTTACTACCATTCGTCGATTATTTACGAGACGAAAAGTAGAATGTGACTGTGCGCCGAACGTGTAAGTGTGTCCCTCGATAATAGGTCGTTATCGATAAAGCCGATGGCGCGGATCATTTCGGTGAAAGTCGTTCGTTCGCCTCCGGATGAGAGACTCCGTTGGCTGTGAGAGCTTTCTTTCAAGGAGCAATCTCGTTTCTATGAGAGCCACGTTTAATTTTCGCTCCCCTGTGTACTTTATTGAGCGGAGCGATTTACAGGACGGACGCGACAGATCTGTACGTGTGGGCTTAAAAAATGTCTTTGCGGAAATTAGACTTCTCACGGAACTTGAAATAGGAATTAATAACAGAGATGTGGTTTTTTCTTATAAGAAAAAAACCACATAAAACATGTGGAAAGAGAGGTTTTGCTAAAATATTAAAAAATTTAGTTAAATACAGATATGAAAATAATTTTGTTGGACTATCAAAATAATTATGTAGGACACTCAAGTAGTACATTTTACTGAGTAGCAAAATGTCGAAACCTGTTACAGCATTATCATCAACGCTTAAGCATTTTCCATTTTGGTTCAACAATTGTCATTTATATAGTATCTAAATTTTTTTATATATTTTAGTAAAACTATTTTTTCTGCGTAGCCTATGAAGGTTTCATAAATAATAGGTTTAATAATTAATAATTACTGAACAAATGCATTATGTTTACATACCATAGATAAATTTATTATTCTATTCAAAAATGCTATAAAGAAAAGATAACAATGATGAGTAATTAACTATTAACGCTTGATAAGCGTTGCATCTTACGAAGGCGAAGATAAGAGCTACTTTGAGACACGTTAAACGGCAGTTAATGCTCTATTCTTTACGCGAATATTTAAGTGTTTCTTGTTAAGAATGTCTTCGAAACACCTATAAAATATTAACGTGTTTATAGCATGTTTATGATGTTTATAAAAGCACGTGTGTTAATGTGTGCATACCTTCTCACGCGTGCGTTTTCGTACAGTGAGAAGAGCTGTTTCCTGTTCGCTTTGACATGGAAATTGGCAGCGATCTGGGGATTTTGAACTAATGACACGGCAAATCGAATTACTTGCTTTCAAAGTCGATCACCACATCACCAAACCGCGAGCTCAACGTAAATAAAATCACATTTGCCAAATACCGCAAATGGCCACGAACGAATAATACGTTATAATAGAATAATCTTCGCCCGCTCGGAAAAATTACAGTATACGGAAAGAATTTTCTCTTACAATTTATTCTGAAAATATGGTAGTTGTAGGACAACATTGTATTTCGAAGCATTATATATAAATCTCTCTCATTTACTAGTAAAATTACAATAAAATGTAAAATAAGTTTGATTAATTTTACTGAAGTGCATGATAAAAATCTTTAAAATATTGCATTGTATATCACAACTGTTATATTTTTAGGGTAAATTTTAAGAGAAAATATTTCCTTGTTATTTAACGTGGCCCCGTTTAGCACGATCTTGTTTCAGCGCTCATTAACCCTTCATTACTCGCGAGGCAGAACACAGCTCCCGCCTTATAAATTAGCTAAATGTTATTTAAAAAAAATATTTTGCATGTACCTTTATCTAAAGAATGTATAGAATATTATTAATTTCCATTTAATTGCAAACCATCAAAGAGAATAATAAAAATTAAGATATAATGTTATAATAAGGTGTTAGAAACACCCCACTCGAGTAATTACATTAAAAAGAAATCACGCGAATAATGTAGAGTTAACTTTCATGATTACAATCTGACTATTAAACCATTTTTTTAAAAAACCTATTTTCATATCAACTATATTTGAGTCTTTCTATCCAATATTGAATAATACCTCGTTTAAGTAGTGCTCCACTTTCTAGGAATGTATGTTAAATGCTAAGCTCGGGATATTATTGTCCATGTTCTGCGGTTATATCTAGAAAAGAAAGAACGATTGACGGTTCTTATCGATTGATCTATCATTATGAAGGAGGTTTTCATTTATCTTCGCCGTAAATCACGCTTTTATGACCTTGGGTGGGCAAGTGTCTCGACATAAGTAAATCGGTTGCCTTAACATTAATTCTATAACGTGAGTATCATTAATTATGCTTCGGGTCACGGTGAGGAGAGAAACATGAAAGTCTTACCGAGGCACCCAAACCGGGTCGTTTTTCCGAAGTGGCTGCAAAGTGGCAAGTGCCTTCTTCAACGTGCGCTTCACAAAGTCCCGAGTTACAAATAGTTCTAATAAAGCGGTGATACAAAACCCCGCTATCGTTAATCAATGCCCACACCTTCTTGTGCCTATCTTGTTGCGGACGAAATGTTTTTCGGTAACAAGCCATCGCGCGACTGAATTTAAGGTCTCTCGTCGGTAAGCCGATAAATCACGGCCACAGAAATTCGCTCGGCATAAATTTTGCTCAAGTCGCTTTTTTGTTTGTATTGCAAGAGGAGATGCGCCAATGCAATACCGCGACACGGTGATGTAGTGAGGATCAATCCTTCCTTTTTACATTCCCTACTCACTAGTTTTAATTTCCTCGCCGTATCGATTAATTCTCAAGCATTAGCACGAAATGTGAGGTGCAAAATATTATTTTATATGCAGATATTTGAATTATTTTCATAAAATTTAAATAATTCAGATAACGTATCACAGCCCTTCCGGTCGGACGCGTTATGCGCGGGCACTAAACTCTTTATCTTCCTACAAGACTACCATAAAGCATGTTGAGTCCGGTTTGATGTGGCGACCACAAAGGACGGAGGCATTTCGCGAATGTTGTCGAAGCACAGCGTTCTAGATAGTTGTTATACCACACACGTATACAGACACATCCGAGTAGTTCACACAGAGACGCAAAACGGCTGTATCGAGTATCGCTGGCTGCAAATTGCGTGCGTGTGTATGTATGTGCGGCACAGGGTGAACGCCCCGAAGTGACCGCCTCCCGCACCTCCCTTATACGGGGCTCCCTAACCCCGTCGGAAACTAGAGCTCGTCGGCTCTCCGCGCGCCGCGTCGGCTTCCGGTTCGATCCTTTCTTTTATTCCGTGCTCAAATCCTCTCCCAAATATCTTTTTCGCGCCATCCGTGCGTAGCCCCCATTAGCAACTTTTACTGTTTATCAACGTCATTTAGTAGAAATCCACAAAAGCGCGACCTCCTTCCGAGTCACGGATATCCTTCGCGTTTGACTTCGAATCCTCGTTTCCGAATATTAAATGTTTGCGAGATCGTTCAATCGTATCAGCATTAAAAATAGAATTACTTCAATTATGGATTTATGAGAGAAAATGAGGTTACTTCAATTATGGATTTGTAAGAAGCAGAAAACGGATAGACTATTTCATAACTCAACTTTAAAGATACAGAAAAATAGGTTACTTAAATTATGAATCTTCAAAATAAAAGAAATAGGATATGCGTACTTCGATTCATGATCTTTTTATTTATTTTTCTAATCTACTATTATATTTTAATACAAATGTTTTATTTTATTAAATATGCAATCAATAAAATTGGAAAGCACTTCAATGCGATTCATATACATATATATGTTGTACAAAAATACATATTTTTATTTCAATTTATTTGAAGATGCAGAAATAACGTATTTTGAATTCAGTAAATTATTTCAATTATTTTTATCTATCGGTGATCTTATAAGGTGATCACAATATTTATAAAAAATAAACAGGTTCTAAAGAAATAAATCTAAATCGAGAAGTTTAAGTCAATGAGAACTAATACAAGATGATAGTGTAAAAATTTCTTTGTATTATTTATTCTATATAAACGTTTCAATCCTTGCTTTGAGTCCTCTTCAATTTATCACTGAGTTAACAAATTAATGATCTCGCAATACAGTACGCCAATAAAATTGTTAATACATAATATTATAATAATTGTTTATACATAAGTGTCTAAAAATTTTTTTACACATGGTCACCGTTGTGTTGGTTTTCATTGGCTTAAACCATATTTATTATAGGAACTTTATGCTATTTGCTTTCTGATACAGAAATACCTACTGAGAGATAACAGAGAATTTTGATATAAAAACATTCAAAAGTCGAGCATCGTCTTAGATATCCCTTCACTGATGCCATTTATCTTATTGATAATTCAACCGATGTCGAACGCTGCAGTAACGTCATCGATTTACGATTGAGTGTTTCGAAGATTCCTCAATCGACTTTGTTTGCTTATTTACCGATTGTTTTCCCTGTTGTTTGCGGGTTTTACTGTCGCCACGATTGTCTACTTCCTCAGCCTATGATGTAATTGATAGCTATACTTGTCAATAGAAACTTTTCTATATACAGTATCACGTTGAATATTTGTGAAATGAAATAAAATAAAAATTGATAAGAATTGATAAGAAGAAAAAGGACTCTTAATTTCAATAAATAAATAAATATATTAAAGGGCATATAAGGATCTAAATTTCAAATTTTATATTAAGAAAAATGATAGAGTATATTACATAATAAATACTATTATATTCTATAATCGATTAAAAATATTACACATTAGATTTTAAGTCTTCTTGAGATATACAATAATAAAAAACGCAGTAATGTTACTAAAATATGATCGTAGTAAACTTCGTACTAAACTTGGAAATCATTGTATACGTAGTACATTGTATTACGAGAGATCAATTAAAAGATTGAGGAACGGAAATTGTTCATCAAAAGATTAGACGACCAATTGAACAGAATTTCTTGATGTTCTAGTAAAATAATCTATTTAATTAATTATCTTAAGTTAAAAAGCAAGCAAATACGTCTCCTCGGAAAACTTACCGCTCTGGTTTAAAGTGTTGTGTTATATGTCGATGATATACGATACTTGTTAAAAAAATTCTAATAGTGCAGTAATAAAAAATGTATAACCGTAGTCAGAAAATAAAAATACAAAAGTTATAGTCAATCTAAAAATAAATTGTTTAATATCAAAATTATTTAAAGTAAAAATTAAAGTTGTATATGAAGACGTAAAATCAGTTAAGAAATAAAATTAAAAATGTATAGCTGTTAAATAAACAAACACTAACTAAGAGAAAAATAATAGATAGAACGTAGTCTTGATAATGCAAAGTTAGACCTTGTTTACGAAATATATCCTTTATATAGGCCTTCTGCATCGGTTTTGAGATTAAGACTGTTTTTTGTTTTTTAATATAAAGAACATTTCCGAAATTAAACGTTTATTATAGCAAGTTCTTCGTCTAAAATTTCAATATTATTCCAATCGAAATCATGCTCTAGTTGTAATCTGTGCTTGGAAATAAAATAAGCTTCTTCGTAAACTGTACTATTAATAAAACGAGGTTTCGCTCTTAAGATACTAGGCTGAATGAAGAAGGATATGCGCTGCACAAAATTGTGTCAATTCCATTATCGACTCATCTGCTTTTAAACGAACTAAAATTGAGTTCTGTTAATTAACGTTGTTATAAATGAAGGTTTGTCTAAAATTAGATCGAGATATTTATTGCATAAACATTTTATTGATACTGTTATTGGATTCTTTCTAAAATTAGTTCACGATATAAATAATGCTACGAATTGTGATCAAGGTTTGTAAAACCCACATATTGAATTGATGTAAAAGGAAAAAGTGACTGTTAAAAATGTCATTCTCGTTCAATGTCTCTATTTACGTAATGGCTGTTGTTAATAGCAAGAATATGACGAAGTTGGGAGAAGCAACGTTATTTCGAATGATGTTTGTCCAACGAGAACAGCTGTAATGCATCAGGATGGAAATGCATCGAAAGACAAAAGTTGATTTATGCTGTTTCTTGTCTATTTTCTCTTCCTGCGCGAAGCGAGAATTTGTCGCGGCCTCGACGGGATTTCCGGCTGAACGAACGCGACAAATGTAAGAAAATGAGAAACAACGTCATGATGTTTCCTCAGCTGAGACACGTAGATCCAGCACGGTGTACACAATTGGTATCGTCTTCTAATCGAATGCGAGCGCGAATGTCGCCATCAGGGCGCCTTATAATTACATACAAACGTGCTATTAAGCGGACAATGCGCGATATCGTAAAACATCTGAAGTTAATACAATGAATCATGCGACGTATGTTCTCAGAACAAGGAAACATTGAAGGTGTGAAATGGAAAATTCTCAACTTTAGGGTAAACTTGAGTAAGGTGACCATCTTATCCAAGTTCACCTTTTTTTAATTTCGGTGATGACTTAATTTCGGACATGAATTAATGATTAATATTATTGCAATAATGAGTTTTTATGAACATGAGCAAAATTTGCATGTTCACATTTGATACGTCAAGGATTTTCTTATTGCAAAATTTCGTTAAGAATTTAAGCATATGCCAAAATTTTGTTTTTCTCTCAACAAAAATGTAGATTTGCCACAATACTTTACTGTAACAAAATTACTTCATAATTTCGATCTTTTGAATATTGGACGAATTCTTGAGATAACATCGTTTTTTGCTTAATTAAACTGTCCAACATATAATCTGTAGACGATTACAAACGAAAGACTTTGCGCGAAATGAGATTTAGGCCAGGTGAATTTCAATGAATATCAAGTAAGTTTTACCTCAGCAGTGCAGCAGTGTCTTAATTTGAAGCTTTGTTATTGAGGTAATTAATAGCGAATAATTACGTGAAAATAATTACAAAGACGATTCAATTAAAAAAAAGAGATGAAACCATTCCATTTGTATAAAATGCGAGTAAAATCCGCCGAAATTTTCTCTAAGGGAACTCAGCGATGAATTTGACTTTGAAATTAAGATTGAAGATTCTCCGAGATATTTCTTGTATATTATATTGAGGCGCTTTGTGCACGGCGAGTTATATGAATTGCGTCGATAATCTTATGTGTACATAACAGTGTGAAATGAACTGCGATTACCTTGACTGTGTAAGAAAGTTGTCTATATAATTTATGGATTTACCATATGCATCATTCTGTCTCATGCACGCAAATTCACAAGTTTGTGTATTAATATTTAGAAATGGAGAGAAACCGTACAATGCTGGTCTCGATGTAACCGGTGCCAAAATTGTGTAAAGCGAGAGAATATCAAAAGTGAATTCAATAACTTCGTCTGGTTATATAAAATAGTTGCTTGTGTTAATCTTCTACTGTTAATTCCGGCGCGGTATAAATTTGCAGCTTTCCAATAATCTTCTGTAATCCTTCATCGGGATTTCGAGGATCCGCGGAAATTAATTCGGGAAACCAGGATATAAGACGGACTCAAGGCAATCTTCGAGAGTGAATCAAAAATCGCAGGAAATCCATTGCTCATTCGACAGTTGTACGAATAACTGTCGCGCCTTACGTATTCTTCCCTGGAGACGACGTGGTGTAACGATTTTCTCGATACATGATACTACGAATTATGGGTGGCTCGATTGTCTCCGCCTTTTGAATTCTTGCACACACATCTTATCCGCTTCGTAGAATTTGAAAAGTGCGACAGCACACCGATAAGCTGACCCAAACCGAGATCCATACAACCTGTATTCGTGTCAAGGCGAAAGGGGCCAACACTCTCGCCTGGCCTACATCGGCCGATCGCACTCCAACCCCTCGACTTCGACCCCGTTCGCGACCCATCGTTTCTACGTCCCGACTACCCGCGCGCATCTATTCTTCGTCTTGCGTACCGTACGCCGCGATGCATCCAATGAATATGATTTCAGATTTTCAGATTTTTCCAGAGAGATCGTAGAAATCCCCCGAAGACATGACCTCACATCAACGATAACAGTTAATTCGCTAGATTAATATTGGTTTACTGCGTTTGCAATTTAAATTCGGACGATCGATCAGATTATTTCTGTCATTGTTCAGTAACGAGATCTTACGTGCGATGCGAGGAGACGTGAATCCCGTTTGTCCGATTTCACCGAGCGTCGTTTCAACGTGACCCCAAAGAAACGTAATAATCGACCCGCGTGCGAGGGTATATTGGCGGTGCCGGTCGCGTCGTGATAAGGAAGAAATTCGCAACGTTTTATTAGCGAAGAATTCGCGTGTTGCGTGCCGCAGGATTGCACGAAATAAAATTACGCGTATATCTACACGGCAATATGCCGCGGCCGCGTCACACCGCGCCGGCAGACCTGCATCCGGCGATACGGGTGTGTTGGCACCGTGTCTACAGGTGAACTAACTAGGTCGGCGTCCCACTTGACTAGGGGTTGGAGGGTGGCGGCAGAGGGGCGATCGCTGGATGGGCAGGGAGTTTACCCGAAGGCGATTAGCTAACGGCGCGTGCCTTTTTTTTCTCTCTCGATAGAATGCAAGCGATAGACTACTATTCTCTGCTTTCTTTCGCCGAACGAATCATCCACATTTCTTCGAAATGTCATTCTCGAACGTTTCTGTCAGTTCGATTATCCTGCACTTTCGAGATAAAGGATTACTTTTATTTGCGAAGCTGAAAAATCGATTTGGCAGGAACAGTTTCACTTGCATTCCGATATTCCTGAGTTTCTTGAACCACTGGTGCAAAAAGCCGCGGATGACCGAGCAGATGACTCGCTCGAAGTGAACCTGGTAGACAGAGACATGGCCCAGTTCAGATTTGGTCCGTTCAAGGTCGTGCCACGCGAAAAGATAATTACGTATTTGGGTCAGACGAGTGAATATCTGTAGTTTGGTCTTAATACAGTCAGGCAGATTCGTGCCCATATATATATATATATGCGGCGGCCTATTAATTTTTATTGCCTCTAATGTAGCGTTGCAGTCAAACTTTACAAAGCCTGCTTTCCTTTTAGTAGACACGGTCGACTCCAACTAGTTCTATCCTTTTTGATATTCAATGAATAACAAAGACAGAATGATACTTGTGTCCTCTGAAAGGAAAACAGCCAAAATTATCTGGTCTTTGACGTGATATGTAACGTAGTATTTCATTGCAAACGGCACAGTAATCATCATCACGGTGATAAATGTATTCAACTCATATCGTATAGCCGGTGGAATCTGGGATGGTCTGATTCTTTAAGAAATAACACGTTTACTTAGATTCACAAGAAAATATGTGCGATTTATATACGCTCTTTTGTGAGTCTTTCGGAGATAGACAGCTAACATACATCATGTGGAGTAACAAAATTTCGACGAACGGAGGCTGAAAAGAATGCGTTGTAAAAGCTTCGGACTGAGCATTTCAAGAACGCAACTTTAACGATTTCCTATATTCATTTAAAAGCTGTCCCATTCAGGATAGAATTATTACAACGATACATCTCGAATTTAGATTATTATCACAATTGATGTGGTTGGTGTTTTCCGTTCGATAGTCTCTTTCGACACTATACAGTTGATCAAAGGTCTCCGTAAGCAATTTCGCGTGACATATGTTATTCCGGTACTTTATGGTTGCATTGCAAACTCCACGGAAGCGGATCTCGTCGCGGTTCCACTCAGGCGTGCTCCGCCTTCTTGTATCCCGATTGCAGTTACTAACTTATCGTTTCCGTGGACGTCTACAAGAGCCAAAGACGTACATACATGGATCCATCCACCGCTAAGCTGTCATGCACGCACGGTGTCAGTCTCAAACAAGCGTCGAGACAGCGCTGTGTTTCCGACAATTCGTAACTTGCGACATTGACTTTGCGGGAACTATTATCCGGAAATTTGTCGGGAGACGCGCGTGAATTGCGAACTGCTTGCCAAGGACGAATATAAATCTAGTCAATGTAATTGAGGATGGTGGCGCCGATAGACTGCGTTTTTGGTAAAAATATACGGATGTAATATCACGCAAATCGGTAAAATTCCATGGACAATAAGTTACGAAAAAATACCTTACAAAATACCATTATTTTTAATCGAATAATTAAAGAAATAAACTAGTTGGAAAATTTCAATGTAGTCTTCCCCTTTTTTTCTCTTTTTGAAAAGACCAGGTGTAAATTTTTATATTGATAATTTTGTCCTATACTATATATAACATAATACATGAAATAATTAAGTAACATTAATACAGCAATTGGTTTATTCTTGTACATTTTAAGTATCTATCCAATGTAATCGGAAATGATGGTGCCAATAGACTGTGTTTCTGGTAAGAATATACTCTTTCGAAAACTTTTAAAATGAATCTCTCTCTTAAAGATTGAAATTGAGCTAATGTTTTTAAAGATTGGTTCAATTTCCATTTTTCATTTTAAAAAATTTACAGAATGTCACGGATGTACGTGACTTTATGTATTATAAATTGGTGATTAATTATATGGACAATAAGTTATATTCCGAAATCTTACGAAATACTATTAATTAAACGATTAAAAATTACTTGTTGGAAAATTTGAAAGTGTAGATCTCCCTTTTTTCTTTCTCCGAGAAGAGTAGATCTAAATTTATATTTATAATTTTTCATTCCTAATGAAATAAAATCTAAAATACATAAAATAATTAAGTAACAGTAACAAAGTAATTGGTTTATTCTTGTACATCCTAAGTATCGATGTCACGACCAGAGACGTGCATGATAAATCTACCTGTCCACATATTGTCATTGAGATTATAGTCTCAATCAACTATAATCTTGATGTGAACTGCTTTAGTTACATAATAGGCTGTACACTCGATATAGGATAGAGGTCGATGCCAGCTCATCATCGGAGGTTGACCCTATCAACGGATACTTTTTCGTAGGATCTTAAATTCGATATTACGCGAAGGGTCGATATATATGGTTGTTTCCTTTTCGAGCATCCCTCAGGACTTCGTGTCTCTTTTCTCGACCTCGACGTGTTCGAAGTCACTTTGTGCTCCCGAAGAGGGTAGAGGCCAGTGGGACAAACCGCCGGCACACACCTGTATTGTGCCGGTATTCGGGTCATGCATCTCGGCCACTTGTACTAGGTCACTACCTCCCTCGTTCGTTTCATTGCGTACCCTCCCTCTCGTCAACTTTTTAATCGGCATATACACAGGAGCCAAGCTATTTGATACTGTGAATTAATTTTTGTTTATTTAATTTTGAAAGAAGACTACGCGTAAGTCGGTATAAGTATGGCACACGCAGAATTCGATTGTACAGAAACTTGGGGTCGACTCTCTGGGTTACGCGTCTCAGCGTCGCGAATAATGAATACGTAGGAATTGGTGACCCGACGATAAATCAGGACTGGGGGTGGAGAAGAAGGGATAGAGTGTAATCGTTGTAATCGGGGATGCTTGTGCTAGGCGAAGGCCAAATCGCGGCTCGCAGCATGCGAGATGTCGATACGAGGACGCACAATGAAACGCGACCAGGAGTTGAAGATATACGATTTCGGTGGCTTCGTTTCTTGTACACGCGATGTACAATTAATGTGGCATCGAAATAGTCAGATTATATCGTCGATTCTTTTTTTTTAGCGATTTAACGTGCAAGAATTTTTTTCAAATTCTTGAGAACTATTTAGAATTTTAATGCTCAAGTTTAATTTCCAAGATATTCAATATTGAAGACGTTCAGAAAATACGAGATAAAAGGTTCGATCAAATTTACATTGAGGGCAAAGTCCAAGTTGTTCGAGGAATCTATAAATGAAAAGAAGAAACGTGACATCGTTTAGATATTAGGAAGATCGATGGCATAAAGAGGAAAAAAGAAAGAAGAAAAAGAGATGTATACATCTATATATATCTATATATAGTGATACCATTATAGTTATACAATTAAAAGTTTGATAAAGTCATAACCAACTCGGTACACTGTTGACTGTCTGTTGGCCCAGTTCGATCACGTGCAATACGGAAGGTATCCGCTTTTGCAGTGATTCGCCATCAATCATGCGTAAATGTTTTTTCATTCAACATCGAGCCATTCGATGTTGATGTCAATATATGTTCGAATCTTCGTCGTTCATGTCATGTTGGAAAAATGTCGAGAAACGGCGGCGCGGATGGTGGAGAACTCGATTAACCCAGGGTAGGAGCGATGCTACCGCTTCCAGTGCGTCCTAGCACCTGGCTTTGGCGAACGCGGTGGGATCGTGTCGCGTTGCCGCGCCAGCGAGACCTTGAAGGTATTCGAAACCGGGGCAGTGTCCCGAAGAGAGGTCTCACGCAGTCGCAGTACGCGGGATGATCTAACACACCGAGCTGCCCTACATACAAGCTGCTACAACATCGAAACCTCACGCTCGCGCTCTCAGCGAATCTAGATCAAAACCCTAGGTTCGAATCCCTCGAGAGAGCATGCCTTTATCCGTTATTCATGCATTTTCCTACAAATATATCGTTCCTTCGGATTAGCGTACCGTTATTAATACAATTGACTCTCGTCGCTTTAAAAAATTATATCGTCGGTCGATATCCTAAATTTCTAATTATAAGTAGCACAGAAAACGAGGACAACCAAAATACAAGACATAAGAGTTAATGAGTATGAATAAAAAAAGAAAAGAAGACATTCTTTTTATAATTAGAAAGGACAATGTTTCAACTGGTTTTATTCATATATGAGATTTTTAAAATTAATCGTTAATAATTCGCTTATGTCGATGCAATTATTTTAATGATAAAATGAATCAAAATTTTGAATGATTATAAATTTTGTAAATTTAAATTGTTCTTTGCTATTTAACCGCCAATCATCAAATCATTTATGATTGATACGTTTTCATCTACATCAACTTTTACATTAACTTTTCGATAAGCAATCTGCAGAAAGTGCTGAGAAGGTACTGAGAAATCATAATTCGCAAACTGCATATAATGGCGACAAATAAATTATTACGAATAATCTTAAAATCCAATGATATCTATTCATTCTTTTTCCTTTCTGTCGATCTTTGCTTTCCTTTCGCACTTTTACTTTTCTCTGTAATCTTTGATTTAATGTGTAAGAAATTATTAAATACTGTTACATTTTTTTTTCAATATAAATCGGTAAATGAGAGAGAGAGAGAGAGGGAGAGAGAGAGAGAGAGAGAGAATTTTTATATCGTGCTGTATATATTTACGCTAGATTTCTTATAAGTACTTAAAAGATAATTTTTACTCAACGAAAATATTTGAGCAATAATAATTTTTGAATAATTAATTGAGTGTATTCCTTTTTCTTATCGTGATTTCTAAGTATTTATGCTTTGTCATATAACTCATTCAGCACCTACAACATGGCAATCGGATCAACATATCGCACCATCGAATAACAACTTTGCAGCATAAGTTTCTTGCTAAGAAAAATTTTTCAATATTATTATACACAATGCCTTAGAACCACCTAATGTTTTTTTTAATAAGAGATTCTTTGGTTATAATTTAGAACTGACTTTTTAAATTAAAATATCAATTAAGATATCAATAATTTTTACAAGCGATCGAAAAGGAATATAAATTTGATTAATTAAATAATATTTTTAATGTTAGATAGAATTTATTTAATAATTTGAAATCCATTTAACAAAGATTTAAATCTTTCGTGAATTAAAATCCAGGATATAAGTAATGAAATTATATTCTTAAATTTAAATGATGAATAATTATATTTTTAAATTAATTAGAAATAAATATATATATTATTTTATAATAGAATTAATTTAAAACTTGTAATTATGAATGTAATGTTAAAGAAAATTTTATTAAATAGCGCCTTTCTCATCATTTCCGTTGAGGAAAAAATCAATCAAATTTTTTAAAGAATCCATTGTTAAGCGTTACTTGGCAGAGACAAGATACGGAATATGTTACATCATGAGTGTTGAGAAAAAAAAATGTGAATCCGCGCAATGTTTCATTAAGAGGAACCTTTATTAAAAAAAAGCTCAAAAAGCTCTGATGCAACTGTGTTGGGAATGAAGTATATTAGACCTCGGATTTATTAGAGGTTCATTATCTTGTTAGCTATAATTTTCGATATTATATAATTTTAGCTATTTCTTCCCTCTCTTTTCTATAACAACCTGGTTAATGAAATTTAAAAGAGATGGATTTAACGAATAAATGTTACTGTCTTGATCTCTATTCATTCTGTCTATCTCCGCATCTGATCTTTATATTTTTTTTAGCGAATTTCGTTACGTGAAAAATACTGATTCGAGAAAGTTATATTGTAACAATATAAATATAGTTGCTTGATCTTTTCACGATCAATTTTTTTTGAAAAAAAAGAAATGTCCAAGTATTTAAAAAAATTTTTTGTATGGCTAAAAATATGAAAACAGAAATTCAAAATGAATTCAATATAGTGAATGCAAAAAATATATTTTATATTTTCAATAAAATTGTATATCACATGCTTTCTGCGGTCGTTGAATGTAGAAATAACGCTGAAACATAAAAAGTTTTATAGCGAATTCAATGTAGCAAATGCAAAATAACCAATATAAATTCTCGTTAAAAGTATAATCTCATTATCTTTTACTTCTACAATTTTGATAGTCGTTCTGTGTCCACCGGGTGACACACGTGATTTAAACTAATAATACAATAGCACGGTTCTGTGTCTTGGAACACGCTGATATTATCGTGATACACGAAAACAAAGTCGTGTGCGCGCGCATGTTCAGTTAAGCTACCATCGACCTGAAAATTCGCAATCGTCACGCGACGTGCTAATTTACTTTTATTTTCTTATTGTAAGTACACCCTAATGCCAGGTCTGTTTTAAAATAAAAAAAATAAAAATAAAAAAATAAGAACCTCACTGGCCGAAAGTTCATACCGCGCGATCAATCTCTATGAATTTTCTAGTTTGGAAAAGGCAATCCTCGAAGAGATAGGGGATATTCCGATATCGTTTGGTTACGGGGTCACGGCTTTTCGATTGAAATTCCTTCTACTTCACTGACGTTACGAAGATCAACTATCATCGCAACCAACATGGTACCCAGACAGGCACATGTTCAAAGATACATCAGCAATTTCTCTCGAAATTGTACATCTTGAATAAAAAACAGAAAAAATATTAACGAAATTATATGTACGAAATTATATACACAATGTTTATTCTTCATTTCTAAATATTAATTTCCAAATATTATAATTTTAAATAATATACATTGCAACAATTTTTTTTTCTGAACATTCATAAAATGCATGAAATGCTTGAACACAATGAAATCTTGGGTTTATTGCACTTTTTGTAGCCTCATATAAAAAAATCATATTTAGTTTCAGATTTGAAATATGTCATTAAACTAGAGAATTTCTACAGAGACACACTACATCTGTTACCTATTATCTTTCTCTTAGTCTATATGAATAATCATGACGTTGAGCAATACGGTGAAACTTCTTTATGATTATTCATGAACTAAGAAAAGAAATGAAAAAACTGTTACGTTCCGTCGCTTGACAACATTTTCTTAAAAATACCGGAAACGTCTGTGCTTTTCATTGCTCATACAGTATAAAATAAAAATTTAATAACGTACATTGTTATATAAAAGTTACCAGCATGGAATTTTGACTTCCGTGTTTTCTCTCTTTCCTTTTATCTTCCTTTCTCTGTTTAAAATTTTTGATACCTTACAAAAATGTTAAATCGAGGAATGTGTAATGAGTTCATATCACGTCACTTGATAGCGGCCGCAGTCAATGCAAATTTCTGCAAATCGTAATTCGTAAACAAATCATAACACGTCTCTTTACATTGCAAGATGCATCAAATCTCACTTGAGTCGACTCATCGCAACGAAGCGAAACGCGCGGAATTAATAACACAACCGGGACATTATTCTTTTAACAATAATCTCTTTATAGCTGCATGCGTAGCCTTTATAGAGCCACGAGAAAAATTGTTAGGTATACTTAAGCGCTGGTTTGAGTACGGAATGGAATTTCCACGATGCAGAACTTTTACAAGCAACTGAAATGTCTCTCGCGAATGGTAAAATTCAAGATGTTATCATCCGCACTCGGTGCACAGGGTCTTATTGCAATGCACTTCCGCCGGAGAGATCCGACTATGTATATTTGACGATGACGAACGCGAAAGGGGAATCCCGCCGACTATGCTTTCCAAGCTGCGAAAATTTCAATCCTTCCATCCCCGTCTTACCCCCTTCGGCGATGTCTCATGTACGTACATTACGAAGTATACGATAAGTTTTCTCGCCCTCTTTCATCCCTCCTTTCCGTCGGGTCCGGATATTAAAAAGAATCGAAGCAGCGCGTTTCCATAACTCCGTAAGTCCACAGTTCGACACTCTACAAATTATAGGTGCCGTAACATCGACAAGCGAGGTTGGATTTAACAACACAGAAAACATCATAAATTTGAGATTCATGGTACATACCATTTCGCGTTACAAGACGGATGAGTTTTAGAAATATGGATCTATATTTACATTGTTTCGAGTACCTCAGAGAATTTCAAGTGAGACAAAGATAGATTACATGTAAAACAGGATCAGTACTAACTTATAGTAACAACATGGTATAATAATAATACAGGGTCATTTATATTATTAATCCATTAATAATCTATTTCCTAAAACTTTTAGAGTAAATGTCACTCCTAAGAATAAATCTCACTCTTAAAGATTAAAAATTGAGTCACTTTTTTTCAAAACTCGATTTTCACTCTTTAGAGAGAGTGAGATTTCATTTCAAAGAATAGAGAACAGATTTTTATTTTTAATGAATAATGTAAGAAACAATTGGTATTACAATTAACGATATAAAAATTAAAATGTCATTTGTTTATAAATGAGGACCATCATGGGTTAATTACTCAAAACAGTATTATCTTATTACAAAAATTCAAGTATGTATTTTTGTATTTTGCAGTTCTTAAAGTAACGAGTGATTCTTTATTTTCAGTAGTATATTTTTAATCAATTTCAGCTATCTGAATGATATCACCGCTGAACTATTAAAACCACATTTCACAAAGCGTGATATCTCGCGTATGCGTAAGTCGATAGTTATGTCGTGGTTCAGATAACATTTTCAGGCCGTTTCGCGCAATTCGAAACGGAATGTGAAAAACAAATAGTCGACATTGGGAGCGATACCGCGGAAGCGAAACTGCGAAATTCGCACAATGGCAGACGTCTGTGCGGACGTCAACGCTGATTCATCACTCGACATCGCACCTGTACTTTTTCTCTTATTTCCTACTCGATAGGAAGGGTCCCAATCTGTCCGAGAACATATTGCGGTCCAGGGCACTGCCAGCGCGTGTCCGAGCCTATACGACGAGCACTCGTCTTCGGCGCTTTATGGCAACATCATGGACTTCACGATTATTTCTTCATACAGTCTCGCGATCGAGGTATTATATAGTATTATGGGAGCCTCATGTAATTATTTTGTTAAACGTAGTCGGCATTGACTAACTTGAATATATTAAAATTAGTAGTGTCACTCTTTTGCCAAATCTATTGTATATATTAGGTGTTGGAATTAATTCGTAGCGTTTTTTAATGAAAGAATGTTATTTATTTCACATGAGCATTAAAAAATACATTAATGAAAGTACTTTTAAAACTTATAAATACTTTGTAAAACGCTACGAATTAATTCCAACACCTAATACATATAGTAAACTTTTAATAGTTATGTAACTGTTATTATTATTTTTAATTTATAGAAGTAAATTTGTAGAGAATTTTCTTCAATATAATAAAATAAACCTATCTATTTCGCTTAACAATATTGCAAATCGAGAATAATTTTTCCATATCAATTGATGATTAATTTTCAATTGATGGTTAAATTGATTTTAAGATTTTAATAAAACATCTTGTATTGCTCGTATATTTAGTCGTTGATATTTCAATTGTTTTGCTGTAGAAAAAAGTATTTTGGAAATCTAATTTAAATAAACATGTATATGTAAAAATGTTCTATTTAATATTCCTATAAAAAAAAGATAACATAATTTTTTAATTAAAGAAAATTGTGTCTTCTTTTAATAAAGAAAATCGTAGAAAATTTTTAAGAATTCTGATTCTGATTAACTTAGATATAAAAAAATGTAAAAATCGTTTATTTATGATAATCATTGTTGGTTTCGTTAAAAAGAAAGTAGCGTTACTACGTCTTATGACCATAAATTAAAGTACAGTTTTTGCACAGAGATATTAAAACATCATAAAGATGTTTAAGAGAGTTTCCTACTTTTTCAGATGTTGTTTGAACTTTTCTGTTTTTAATAAACCACTTTCAATGAGTCCCAAATTTAATAACTTCTTCTTGATAAAGAAGAAAGATTCCAAAGGACTTTTTGATGACCCTGATCTTAACTTAATCTACGATCTGGCCCTTAACCTAAGTTGGCTCGACTCCAATCTAAAAACCGTGAAGTAAATTCCATCGGCGAGTTGGTAAAAAGTATTAAGTTGACATCTACATTTACAGTCGTGATATATATCTTCAATATGGCTCTTAAAGATTTTAACGCACTCTTAAAAAAATCAATAGGAAAATTTCGCATATCTCAATAAAAACATTATCTTATTTATGCTAGAAATCCTTTTTATAATACATATCCTTCATACAATAATCGAATCAATGAGATGCGGGCGCATTCGGGAAGCGTCCGAAAGGGCTGTAATTCATTTTTAGTTAATCGATACTCAATGTGGCTCTTGCCATTTAACTGTCTCGTCCGTGTAATTGAATCGTGTTACGGTAACGCTACACTTCTGAGTCTGCTAAAAAGCTACAAAAACCGTAGACTATTCTTTCCGTTCTCATTAATTGTAAGCGAATAGTGCACTGTACTTATGTGGTGTAGTGTAGATCGTGGGGTCATAGCCACGCCGACGGTGCGTATATAGATTATATCTGGCTAGCAGCTTATCCAATCGAGCGTAGACAGTGAAAGTAATATGCAGAGACGGCATTGCACGTGTATATTGCATCTATACGTATATGATACATAATATACACGCGCAGACGGCGTGATTGTAAAAATTTGACATTTAAAATCGTGAACGTGACTTTGGGATAATTCGCTACTACCGGTCGATTAGCCGGACCTTGTTTCCACAGTGGACAATTAAAAGCGATGATTTTTTTCTCTTTTATACCGGCGACGAAGGCTACTGTGGAAAAAGGGTCGTTAATGCATGACATTGTGCGTTTCTGAGATTAACTTAACTTCCATCACATGCGATCGTTTTTCATACCGCGCAATAGACTTCAATTGAGACGATAGCCATAAAAAGGGTTTTACTTGTAAAGAAAAGTGTACTAAAAAAGTCGATAGGAGATATTCCGTTACGAATTTGATGGGCGAACTTGATACGAATTGTTCGAAATTATGAGTTCGAGAGTTAAAGTTATGAGAATTGTTCTTATTTTGTAACAATAGTTCTATTATTCGACGTTAGTTCAAAAGGCATTCACTTTTCGAACGTTTCTGTTTACTACTTCAAATAGTGTCACGTGTACACTCCTTGTATTAAAGATATGAATTTTGTAAAAAAATTGGACACGTAACTCCATTGAGTCAATGGAATGAAACATTTTGGCGCACAAAAAGGCTCTGATGAAAATAGGCCAAGGCCATTTTCCAATTATTGCCTTAATTTTCACTCTGACATAATATCCATAATTAACTATTAATTACCATAAAACATAAATGACAGCTGTGAGACGAAAATTATATATTATTAACGGCTAGACGAACAGAAAAGAGAAAACCTGAACTAATAAGATACTTGGTTAAAATTGACCAATAATACTTACCAGATTTTCAAGTTCGAATACATGACCAAGCATTAATTTAAATAATGAAAAAATAGCAAATGGCCGCATTACTGGTAAGCCTTATCAGTGGCCTTGTCTCTTTATTGAGAAATATCCCGCCACGAAAAAGTATAAATAAAAATAATACACATGCTCGAATCGCTTTCCACGAAGTGGTGGCCGAGCATTTATCACCATTATCAATCGTTATTGCACGTTGCATTAGAGTTATGAAACTGGTTCTACGTGCGTTAGCCTTTGTAAAGTGGCGCAATCGACATTTCTTTCGCCGTGGAACAGAAGGGAAAATACTAAGCCGCGGGACGATTATGTAATTACATACCTACGGACGACCAATAAACGGCTTTATGTAGTACGAGGCTATTTTTTTCCATCTCATAAGTTATTCACGTCGACGCGACGTATCAGCCACCTAACGAACTTTAGTATCCCGAAGTTTAAATATGTTGTCCGCTACCTTTTCGCCAGCGTAAAACTTTTCCTGACGGTAAAAGATTGGAGCGATAAGTTCCAAAGCCGAAGAAACAAAGCATTGATTTTATTTTAAATCGACGGTTCACTCTCACACATTCATTTTGAAATGGTTCGGAAATTCCGTACAAGTCCCGGCGCAAGTCACGTATATACGATCGCGCGTTATTCAGCGAAAAACTTTTTGAATGTCCCATCGGAAGCCGCCGGTTGGAGTGTCCGAATAAGAGGGTTTCTTCATGAAAGAGTGAATTTTGCGAAAGTTTTCCTGCGACGCGAAATCTAACTTCCATCATCCGTGACGCGCGTACGTATTAGCTCGACAATGACCACGGTGTTTTTGTCGATAAGTTCTAAAACTGACACCGTACGAAAGTCTTTCGTAAAATTATATAGCCGGAAGTTAGAACTTAAATCAAGACCAACTAGGCGAATGAAACGGAACTGGTATTCGATAAAAGCGAATTTTTGAGCTTGGGAGCCGAAAATCGAATTGCCGAATTGGATCTGAACTTTTCGAGGTCTCTTTAATTTTGTTCCAGTCTATCATCATCTTTTTACTTGAGAAGCTATATGCGTGATAATTTTATTTAAACTTTCATATGTATTTTACGAGTCTTTGGGGTCCGCGATATTACATTTGATTCAATATTATAAAAAAAGCGTTTTATGTGTCCGAGAGTTAATTACTTCTGTGGAATAGAATGTAGAATCTTCAATTAAACGATGAATATGCATGGAGAAAAAAATTCATTTTTACATATATCTAGATGTTCTTTTTTGTAATTTTATAAAAGTTAACATGACTGGTATTTATAGTTCATTCTTATATTTAAGATCGTCTTAATCCTGCTGACTCTGATCTATTTGATCCAAAATGTAATTCACTTTTTTGTTAATATTTTATTTAGAAACTTTTTTCTCATTTGAAGTCTTCGTCAATTAATATAAGATCTATCAATATAAGATTTTTTTCTGTAAAAATCTTTTATTTTTTATCTTTAAAACTCAAAAAACTCTGATTGAAAATTATGTTGACTTAAATGATATAATCGTATAATATAAGCAGGTCAGTAGGATTATGTACAGTTATGTACAGTTTTAAAGTGTTATAAATCAATCGTAATAAAGCTGTATTAGCATCTTAAGTCTTTACTTAAGACTGTCTTGAAATATAAGAACCGACTATAAATATCAGCCTAATCGTCTAGGCATCAAATGAAAATCTCGTTGATTTGATATTAATTAAAATGAATGAGGCTTACTTTACAGAAATTACCGATGACTGTTTCACGCCGCGAGCGGTTAACATTCCCTCCCCCGCGCAATTCGTATTGTCTATTATCTCTCGCGAGCGGATGCATATTAATGCAATACGATAGTCGGACTTGCTTTATCGAGAAATTACGTATTCGACGGAATAAATAATTATCGGCTTAACGGCCGCGATTTGCACAGGAGGTTCCCTTCTATGTGACCTCGTACACCATTCACTTCGTGCACAATACTCCATGGCCGGATTGTATCGGCCCGAACGTGTCGTCGTACGATTAGAGCAAGCGGAACATCGAACGAATTCGATAAACAAGCGTTTCGACATTCTCTGAATAACACATCCTCCATACTCCATTTCTGTTAAGCAAGCAGGATCAAATAAACAAAATTGAAGAAATTGAACCATTTAGTGTTCATTTTGTGGTAATTTGTGCTACAAAACATAATTCTGTATCACGCCATTTAGAAGACACTCGTAGCATTGCTAATTTAATATTAAACTAAAACTCTGCCGCTGCAATTTTCGCCCGCGACGATTGTTGTTACTTATTATTTGTGGCGTCGTGCATTATGCACGAGAGTTGACGACAGCACGAATCGTCTCGTTTCGTTCAACTCTATTTCATAACTGTTAGAATTTACATGGTTGTTCGAAACCACAGTAGCGCGAAATCCGGTCGCAAGCATACCGTCGACTAGCGATGATCACAAAGAGATTGGAATGGAGTCAGTCGAAAATCGAGAATAATCCTTGTTTGCACTTCGCATTTCTTGATGCGATGTTACACGGTAGGTAGATGCTCGATATTTATGAGCAATCTTTCCTTTGATGGGTCTATCTACTCCTCTCCCTCCACGTAATCCTATTATTCTGAGGACGGGATAAACTTTCCCATCGATCATATTATACTACCAAATGCTTTCAATATTGTATTATGTGAGATAATTATTTATCGTATCATCAATCGCAGACAATGATGGATGGCTCTGAAAATTTTCCCTCTCTGTCTCTCTTGATGAAAATTCTCTTGTTTTGAGCTTCCTTCATTTTCGGGTACGGGATTAATTATTTTCTTCTCGAAAGAGAATATAATAGTCGTTGCACGCGTATAGAAAAGTGACGGGTAATAAAATTGATACACGCTGTCTGGCTTTTTTCTAAAAAATAGGTCACTCGGATTTATAATGTTGTAACTACCACACGATGATACTATCATTCAGATATTATTTCGTTCAAAAATAACGAGATTTTTAGAAAATAATTTTATTTATTTATTTATTTTATTTGTAATAGGAATAAAGCAGCGTAATAAATTTTTCTCACGCTGACGGCATTACAATACGATGACACACACAATTAAGCATGTACTAATTAATTTCAAATATAAATATTTTTTCTCTCTATTCTATTATTTGTGTCATCACGACATCCTAAATTGTCTTCAAATAATCCATTTAAACTCACTTCAAACTATTATAATATAGGATACACTCAATGAATCGCAACTTTCCGTTAATTAGTTCGTGTAATTAGTTGAAAATTGCGAATAGAATTCCCGCTTCTTGAAACGATCAATTTTTCCGAAAGCTAGCTATGTACGTAAGATTGTATATTGTACAAAAATTTGGGATACATCAAGTCTAATAGTCTTAGCAAAAAGTGACTGAAATTGAAAATTTATATTTTTTGTAAAAAATTAATGTTATATACATGAAATAATTAATTGACAATAAAGTTAAAGGTATTTATATCTAACAATACAATTTTATAGTTTAAATTCTCTCATTTCATAATTAATATAGTTTAAATTCTCTCATTCCTTAATTATTTTTTAAACATCTCTACTTCTAATTGAAACAATTTTTTATCCAGATTCTAAGTTACCGCCAAACTTTTTATATTTCAAATACAATTTAGAAAAATTTCGAACTTTTTCATTTTATTAAAGAATACTTTTATATACATCCTTAAACAAACTTACGATTTTTATAACTATTCGCGTAATACGATACAATTAATATCTTTGGCAAGTATCCTTAGACTTAGCGTTCCTCGCTTTTACTCTGAGTACGTTCGGCCCTCGTAAGTCGGCCGCTCCCGCAGTAGTCCCTAAAAAGCCCTTCGGCGGCCGCCCAAAGTTCCAAGAGCGATATTCGAAACAATAAATTACGGACTTGTGTTTCAGCGTGGATCCTGGGATGGTTCATGTGCAAAGCGGTTGCTTATATACAGGGCGTCTCCGTAGCAGCCTCCGTCTACAGCTTGGTTGCGGTCTCTCTGGACAGGTAAGTGTTACTTTTTATATCTATATACAGAGATCGTGTATGGATGTAGTGCATATGGGAAGGTATTTAATACACCTACTCTTCACGGACGCGCTAGATTGATAGATCGAGTCGCTTATGCTAATCAAAGACGATATCGTTTATATGTCGATTTTTTTTTAATCTTGAACATTGAAAGTGAGATTAAAGTTGCCTTAAATTCAATAATTGAGTGGCCATGCGCGTGCCATTATCGACTACTGTAAAGTAATTTGACAAGTTTTGACAGACAAACCCAAATTTTTACAGACAAACCTGTTATACAAACCGGATAAATTAAATGGAAAATTATGTATAATTATCTAGACGAGATACTAATGAATTCTTATATTATTTTGACATGGACTTACAGTAAGGTTACTAAAAATATACAAATCTGTCCTTATGTCTGATGAAATCTAACGCTTTTCTTGCGGCAGCTCCGTAACGGGTTCCACCGTGACATATTTATCTCTCATCAGCAATGCAATGCGCTCACGGACAATAATTATAGATCGCGGTGTAACGCACATATTATCGACATGTTTTCATTATGGTATATTAATCGTGATAATGGGCACACATTATACCCACACTCAAAATTTATCATGTAATATATAATGTGGTATTAATAGGGGAAACAATGCGTTTCAGTGTGTCGCGTGATATATCGTAACACGTATCGCATTATCGGTATTATATTGAAGGTTTATTAACTATCGTTAATACATAGTTTTCACATCGAACTTATTTCATATGAAAATCGCGCACGTTTGTAGACATTAACTTTTATACGCAAACGATATGTGCGCGGCACCTTACGTGACACTTCCGTTTTATGAGAGAATAAAACGTAGCCTTCGTATCTCATTCATGGTACAAATTATTACTATCTATTCGCCCGATGTATCATAAAGATGCACCTGATCAATTGAATGGTACTCGTGCGAAAGACCAGAGTTAAAAGCTCCTAACAGTCTAAAAAAATTATCTCTAATCGCAAATATAACGAAAAAAAATCAGAGAGAATAAGTTGGAGAAGCGAAATATAAAGAGACTAAGTTAGACTAGAGAATCGAAACTTATTATAGGTATCGTATTTGAATTTTTTGAAGAAAAATAATCTGATATCAATTTCACACACATTAGAAGATAAGACTTTTACCGTGAATCCGAGGAACAGTTTTATAGAATCTACAGAAACGATCGATCTTCCGTGAATTGCTTAGTGAGAGGGACCGTGCCAAACCTGGAAAATTGTCTTTCGCCTACCACGTGCGCAAATGTATCTTCCTCTTGTCACGTGATCGACGATGCAACCAAGAGCGCTGAAAATATATCTTCCTCCTGTCCCATACGCCTTGCAACGAGAAATAGCAGGGAAACCTTTGAGCTTGTACCTGAGAAAAATCCGAGGGGATATCGCGCATTGACTGGACCTCGCATCGAAATTGCAATGTCATTGTTGCAATTCTTTGCAAACCATGCGAAACCTAAATTACACCAGCTCGTTTATTTCGCGAAATAAATTTCGCGCATGAGAGGAAATATTCTATTTGCGAGCAGCGTTATTTCCCCTTATTGAAAACTTTCAATATGTCGGATAAAAGCGGAGCTTCGATGCTGAAAATTTTACAGGATCTTATTTTTGTTACGATTTCTCGTAGGAATATATGTGCATCTGTATTGTAAGATATTGCTGCATCTAAAACACACACGCACTCTTAACGTTCTCTCGTTATGGATGGTTAACTCTATCTCTAACTGCTATAAGAATCGTTGCGAAATTGAAGAGGATTATTTCAATGTTGTCTGTGATTTACCTAGGACATTAACGGCCGATGATAAATAAAAGTGCATTCGGTTTTTGTACATTAAAAAAAATTTTATTAAATTTTAAATATTTCTTTGAATATGGTATTAACTAAATATTTGCTATATGTAAACATATATTTATTTGATACAAGAATTATTAATTTGATTTAAATATCATTTTTTTATTGAGTAAATATTTATTTATTTATTATAAGTAAATATTTAGTTATTACTATTTGAACAGATATTCATTAAAAGTTAGTAAATTTTTTTAATGTATCATTTTGCACTGCGCACACATATATACATATATACACACATGTATACATATACAAGGAGACTCTAAAAAGTATCGATTTGACCCGCGATATTTGATCGCACTTGTCGTGCCGCTGTTTCACGACGCGTTCGTAATTCGAGTCCTAATATCACGCCGCGTTATTCAATCTGCTGTTAATTTACGCAACACTTTCCATTGATAAAAGTTTCATTTCACGCTCCGGACGAAGAACCTCTGGAGACTCTTACTGCGGCTAGGATCTGCTGCTCCCTGATGTGTGGTGTTGCGCGAATTAAATTGCTCTTCCTCTAATTTCAGATTCGCTTAGCGAATGACAGGAACTATTCTAATCTCCGTGATTTCCCGAACCGTTGCGTCGAACTTCCAACCATAGATTTCAAGTACGACTGGAAATAATTTAATTCGTAAGAAATAATGAGACTAGATGAATAGCAAAATTTGATCAAAGCTCAGCTTATTTAGATTGATCAAAATCTTGATATTTTAATCAATCATGATAATTTATACGAAGTATGTACGTTTATATCTGTACTGAACATTAAATGATGTAAGTTAGCTAAATGCTCTAAAAATTATAAGTAACAAAAATGACATTTCAAGTTTTTTCTTTGTAAAAATATTATATATTAATTTCATTTATTTGATAGAAATTTTTTATCAATTCATAAAGCTTCACAATTATGTAATTATGTAATTATTTAGGGAAATGCATCAAATATTTATTATAATTATTTAGTCAAATCTGGAAATGAATATTGAATGATATTGCAATTGATAATTAATATTAATAATTAATATTGAAACAATATTGTAATAAAATAATATTGTGAATAAAATAAAAACGCGCGACATTTAAAGTTTTATTCTGTAAAATGTTAATATATAATATGTGTCGCATCAAATATTGGTCACTACATCAAATTATTTTATAAATGCATCTTTTCTAACAGACCCTGTATTTATAAAATTAATCGAGATCGATTACATTTATAAAATTAATCAATCAATTACAATTTTATAAAAGTAATGCTTGCTAAAAGAGGCGTTTATAAAATAGCTTGACATACTGACCAACATGTTGATGTGTAACACGCGGTATATTAATTTTATTTATTCCGATAGAAGTTTTCCATAACTCCTAAAGCATAATTATCTAGGAAGATACATCAAATATGTATTTTATGTAATTACTTAGCAAAGCATTGGCACACGGCCATCCTATTAATATTCTAAATCTTGGTGCTTGATTATCTTACGAAATGTTTGTACAAGAGAAAGAAATTTTAAAATATTGCATTCAGTTGACATCTGACCGTGGTTGTCTAATTAAAATTTATAGAATTGCATTACAACTTTAAATCTCGTAAAGTTTTACAAATAAATTTCTTGCTTTTCGCAAAAATTCTTAGATTCGAGAAACAAAGTTTCTATCTCAACTTAGCTTCATTTCGAGACTTCATCGATAAATGCTCTCACAGCATCCGACGTTTGAAAAAATACAAAAAAGGTCGTAGATTTAGACCTTGGCTGCATCTTTATGGAACACATTTGCATTTGCCGGCGGACACTAGTCGCGATTTTTCTTCCTGCATATGTATTATTTACCCCACACACTCACACATCCGCTTCGTGTCAGGTATCGCCGGTATCGGTTCTGCGTATCTTAATACAGGAGTGTCTTAACCCAATTCTCGCAATAAACGCGAAGGGTTGAAAGCACATTATTGGCGAACCGGTGAGACGATCAGACTAGTATCATGGAGACGATTGGTCCACCAGCTATCCCACCATGTCCAGTGACCGGCTGACTCAACTAACTGGCGCCTATCGTCATATAGATATCTCAGGTCACGTGATCAAATTTATGGCGATTTTAAAAAATTCCATGCGGTATATAAGGCTTCCAAGTCGCCGAAACGGACATAAGCTGTCTTTGCTTCCAAGAAGTAACAAGCTATCCCCAACCAATCAACATGTTCAAGCTGGTAAGCTAAAACTTCATTTTATTTTATAATCTTTCTATATATAAAAAATTTATCTAATTATAAGCTTTCTAAATTTGTCTACAAGTTTCTTTCTTACAATTACAAAACGTTCGAACGGAATAAATAGCGTTTTCGCTTGTTTGTCGACCATCGCATCCTTTGTCAACTTAACGTACCGATTGACTATCGATGAAAACGCAAATACCGTAAAGTATACGCGTCACAGATATCCTAATAGAATTGTCGATCGATTTTCCGAGATGTAAATTTTCCACAAATAGGACGACAGTATTTCCGCTGACTGATTTTACGGAGGCATCGTCGCGATTACTGTTCCTCCGGTTCGTTCTCTCTCGGATCTTCGTTGCAAACATGATTCCTACGTCATGTCGCACCCATCATTCATTGATCCGAAAAGAAGAAATCATTACGGGAGGATCCGCCAAAAGACGTTACGGTTTTAGCGAGAAACGCGCCCGTTTATCTTTCAACTCCGAGTCGAGATTTTCTTTTCGCCGGCTCGGAATGACGCGTCTGTATATCCCGAGTAAACAGTGCCTCTAATACACCGTCGCTGGGGACTCCTTTCGTCCTCACTCTCGCACCTCCTGTGATCGATAAAGAGACGGGCAGCTATCCCACGGTGTACATATATGTAAACACAAGAAAAAAAGATTCCCGGCCTCTCCCACCCTTGGCTTTCGCGTTTGCTGCGACCTTTCCGCTTTGGCATGCAAGCGCGTATACGACACGACGACGAACCCGCCCTTACACCGTTCACCGGTCTCACAGCGCAATGGCATCCGAGTCTTTGCAGCGGAAATCTACGCGAACGAAATCACTGAAGCATGCATATTGTTAGCAGTGGTGGTGGTGCCGCCGACGTCACTGCCACTAAAGCGGAATGCTATTTGCGTGTCGCATTTTTTTAACGCAGTTCCACCGACCGACCTCGTATTCTCTGTCGCGATTTCTTGCGAAACGATGTTCGATATCCCACGCGTTTTTAATCGATCGATTGAATTAGCGCGATGTCTGACATGATCGAGAAAATCGGATAATTGTGAAACCAATTTGAATATTCATATATAAATATGATTGCAATAGTATTTAACCAATTTAGTGCAATTTTAATTATTTTGCAATGTTGTTGTTTTTATAAATAATACGGTGAATTTTCTGTAATTTTAATTATTGTCTTTATGAACAACGTGATGATCGGGACCATGAATTACACGGAACATCCAACGGAAAATACATACACAAGCTCATCGTAGGATAACTTTCGGACGGATTATTATAGAAGACTATTAAGAAGAGCAGTATAACTCTCTAAATCCACCTTATAATCTTCTTCATAGGCTGTCTTCGCTGCCATCCTGGCTGTCGCCGTCGCCTATCCCGGTGGTCTCACCGGCGTAGCCATCAGCCATGGTCTCGGTCCGATCCACGCCCCGCAGGTCGTTGCTGCTGCCCCAGCGATCTCCCACGGCGCCGTTGTCGTTGCCCAGCCCATTGCTCCCGTTGTTCATACTCCCGCTGTTGTCACCAAGACCGTCTTGGCAGGCCACGGTTTCTCTCTGCACGGTTAATCTAGGAGAACCAGCGTAAACTCACCACCACCACCACCGAGTCACGACGACGCAGCCTGGAAGAAAAAAAAACACATCCCCTACTTCCTCTTAATGTGAAGGAAAGACAACAAATTTAGCACGCAATTCTCATCGCCGATTTCGACTTCTTCACACTTTATCCTCGCCGTTATCCACGCGTGAACCATCAGGCCCAACACTCCGCGTGGGATCGGTCAAATTCCCGTCTCCCTATTTGTCTTTTCTTTGTATTTCATCGACAAAATTTTCGGACTCTCACCTGGATCATTCCGCCATCATCCCGAACCCTCCCCTCGTTCATATGAAATTTTAATAAAATTTTAATTACAAACCAAAATGAGTCTTATTGTTCGCGCAATTTCTAATCCCAGAGGTAGCTCGCTTTAAATAATAAAGGAAGGAGAATAACGCTACTATAAAGATAATATCCTTGCTGGCCCTGCGAAAAGATTTTTATGCCTTCCGTTCGCCATTCTGCGTCTGCCGACGTTATCCGATCTTATTCACAATATTTCCATGCTAGTAGCAATTTTATTGAACGCACGTACATTATTAAGGGCATAATAAATCGGAGCGCGCGTAAACGTATTTTTTTGTTCTCCCGATATAGATATTATAGATACATCGAAGCATATCTTGTTTACACACAGACAAATGGAATATAGTTAACACACGCCATCTGTAACTAGTGCAGAGTCCGAGCTTTGCTTTACGAGCGTCTCTGCCGAATTATTCTCGAAATAATTCCTCTTTTATCCTTCGTCCTTCCGAAAATATTTCTATTTGACGAGATGCTTGCTACGTTGTATTCGGTTTATCTTATCAGATGCTACGTCGAATATTGCGCCTGGAACGAGTCATAGGCGCAGGGAGAATGCCATTTTATGGCTCGTATAAAAGTGACATTGGGATTTGTGAAAATTAACGAACAAAAGGGACACAAAGTCCTTCTTTGTAATCCCGTATTTTATCTAAAAATATAAATCCCGATGATTGTACATGATGCATTAATGCATTTTATTTCTCACTTGTTTGATTTGTGAAGCCTCTTATTTTTACGTACTTTAAAAAAGTTTAAGCAAAGGGACAGTTTTCTGAGGAAATCTACTCCCATCGGTTATACTTATGTATCATTCGTATAGAGCATAAGTTCTTCAGCTAAAATATCGAAGGTTGTCAATTTTTGGTGATAATGTAAGACATTATTTTTTTTTACAGTGATAGTGTAAAGAAGCAACAGTCCATACGAAATATATATCACAAAATTATATTTAATAATTTTATAATAATCGGAAATGTCATTTTTTAACGATTTTGTATGAAAATTTTTCATATTTCACGCGATATCGTATAAAATTATTAATAAATTTAACATTACATGTTTTCAACACATTTTTCTTATATAATTCATGTTTTCATTCATGTATCTTCAGGTTATCTAACGATAAGTTATGGAGCTGAGGCTCATTAAGATTATAGATGATCCAAAATAAATCGTCGCGAAAAGGGAAACATTTTTCCCGTTATGAGCATTTAATCTTGTTGCTTTATGCTTTTGTTCACATCTGTTTCCTATTTGCTTCACATTATTTGCGCGGAATTGTTTATTGCGGCATAGCGCATACTACAGAATGCGAGATCAAAATTTAACATACTATCCTGAAAATGTATCGTTGGCAGATAATGGGTTAAAACGGAATTACTTGTCCGCGAACAGCGCGATTATGCGGTATAATGCGTGTTGTTTCATAAATTTTACCGGCGAACAAACGTACGAAATTGATGGGCCGCTCGATAACGCGGAGTCTGCCAAAAGCTCGGACGAGAGATCCTCTTTCGCGAAGCAGTATTAACGGCTGTAGGCTGGAAAAGAGGATGGGTAGGAGAGAAGGCAGATGGAGATCGTCATAGTCGAGCACACTGCGGCGTTTGCGACAAGAGAATATTTTATTTTAGAAATGTTCCACGATTCAGAATCATTTGGCGCGTTGCGGTGAGTCGCGTTATACGAGAAAACTACGATGGTGTTGGTGATCCACTGAATAGTCTGGATAGTACAAATCGATGTTAGTAAGCGTACGCCGAGCCTGGAAACTTGTTGTAGTAGCCATTATAATAACCGTTATAGCCAAGGTTATACGCCAAGGGGACCGGTTGATATGGGTACACCTTCACGTAAGGTGCAGTGTAGATCACCGGGTAAGGAGCCAACAATGGCGGCAGAGGACCTGGTGCCGGTGCTGGTACCGGTTCCGGCATCGGTGCGCATGTGACCGCTACCACCGCGATAGCCATTAGAATCTGGAAAGCAATAAGGATGATTACATTTTGAAATCGGAACACGTCACTTAAATCTCACGTCCGGTCTGCCTATCACTCTTCCCCCCATCATTTCCCGATTCCTGGTTTTTATGGGCACTATGAAAAATGTCGAGGGTGTGCTTGAGCGAGCAAGTGAGGCGCATTTAGCGTCGTCGATGTGACTTTGGCGACGCTTGATCGGCCTGTTTTTTTGCAACCGCGAGCTTGATATCACCTCGCTCCAATTAATCACCGGGACGATCGCACGTGCCAAGAACGATCTCTTTTTTTCCATTTTCCTCGATCCTCGATGATAGCGCCCTGCTTTTATTTTTCTTCTTTTATGGTAATTCAATTATCCGTTTAACACGGACGTCTCGCGAAAATTTCGAAAACATTTCTGCGGTACTTCGATTTCGACGGCACTGTAATTTCACGATAACGTTTTCCTCTTTCCATTCTGGATATTCCGCTTTGAAAAGGATTACACGGATTGATCGATCGTGGACGCTTTTACGTACGAAGCGAAGTGTTTGAGCGTTCTCGATTCGGGAGAACTCGACGAATTTATGAAGCGAAAGCGCCTCTGTCGATACGTTTATTAGCGAAATTGAACAGTACTCTGTAGTCGTAATGTTAATGCTTAGAAAAGCATTAAAGGCGCAGAATGTATCCAGTACTCGGATTTTACTCCAAATTTTATTTGATGCACTGAACAAAACTTTATATTGAACATTAAAGATTGTGCTCCAATGACAATTTTGATGTATGAATTTTTCAAGAATCTCACATAACGCGATACTTTGTTGCCAATACTTGAGAACTAAAGCTGATATTCATAGTTAGTTCTTATATTTAAAACTGTCTCTAGGTATAGTCTTAAGATGTCAATCGCAGAATCATTTAGGCACGATGAAAGGAATAAGAAGTAAGGAATATTCAATTTCTAGGTTGAATTCTATTAATCCTTGCTTCTCATTACTTCAGATCAATATTTTATAGGCAGGTATTTATAGTCAGATCTTATATTCATGATCGTTTTAAGAAGTCACGAATTAGAGGGCCATATTAGTGTCTTAAAGATAGTCTTGAAATAAGAATGGATTATAAATACCGCCCATAGAGGGCCCTATATAGTCAATTTTTATTTCAAGACCTTAAGTAATATCTTAAGATTCTAGTACGACTCTCTAGCTAATATTCATAGTCCAGTCTTACATTTGAGACTATCTTAAGTACAGTCTTAAGATAGATCATCAGAAGGCTGTATTAAGACATTTAAGACGATCTTAAAAAAAGAATAAACTATGAATACTGCCCTCTGTCTCTTTCATGATATCTTCGCCAAGACGTCAATCAGTAAGATAAATATAAGAATCTGCATGAACAAATATCGGTCTATAAATACTGGCCTAAGTCATAGAAATATCCTCGTGACTGGAAGTGAATCGGACACACTACAAATAGATATAGACGAATGTATACGGTGGATATACTTGCCAGTTTGAACATGTTAAGCGTTTTATCAGCTTTATTCCCGTTAAAGAACACACAGAACGACACTGTTCGATACTGTAGTTGCAACTACGGGAAATCGATCCCTTTATATAGATACATGTCTCCGGGATCATCATTGCGAACGTCTCATTGTTCGCCCCACCGCGCGACCATAGGCAGCCTTGAGCAAGCTAGATTTCCGCGTTGGCTATTTTTTTAACTTTTCTCGCCGTCTGGCTTCTCGTCGTTGAGTGGATATCAGATTCGGAGGTTCGTTGTTTATATCGAGATAAGTGCGATGTACACGCGCCGCTACTCGGAAGTGACGTGGCATTCCGTGAGAACGCTTGCAGATCGGTATCGGACTCATTGATTTATGGAAGGTCACGACAAGTATTTAAAGTTTATTCATTGAATTGAAGGTCACAACGACGAAGATGCAGTCGATGATGCCGATAACACGGAGAGAAGGGCGGCGCTTGTAATCGCGGTATAGCGGAGGCGGAAAATCCGCGACTGTTGGTGTGAGTGGTAAAATGGCGATTTAATGAATTCGGAAGCTGTACGATCTGTACGGGCATCGCGAGAGAGAAACGTTCATTAAAGATAGTATTCGACGTTTCTCCGTGGGCGGGGACCATTTAATTAATGAGGAAAAAGAAATACCCCCGCCTTTCGCGCGACTTGATGAGTGTCCCGCTTTTATGGCTTCTTTGCATCACAAAGACGCGCGCACTTTATCCCGCGCGAATCTCCTCCGAATCTGAACGTGCTTCATAAGACTCTGAAACGAAAGAATCGTCAATTGCTCTCACCTTGCGTCACCGTCGTCATCGTCGTTGTCGTCGTAGTCTTAATCGATGGTCTGCGGATTCTAACTACTTTGATAGCAATTTATGCGATTTTTATCCTATGTTCTTATCTCACGATCTTAAAATAGCGAACACAATTTATATGATTTTAGAATTTAACGAATAAATTGCTCTTCCCCATATTATGTCATTATTTTTTTCTTGTTTCAATATACATATTTTACATGAGAAAAAAATTGATTTTTTTAATTAAAAGGGATTATTTTTAATCAATCTTTTTGTAAAGAATCGCTTTCTTTTTTAACAAAGAGAATTATTTTAAAACTATTTTTTCGCAAAAAATCGATTTTTAGCGAATTGATTTGGAGTACATCCCTATTTGTACACATTTTAACAAAGTACGATGTAAGATAAAGTGTTTATATAATTTTCACTGTGTTGATATAAACAGATAGAAATGTCTTTCCATGATACACGAAGCTAATACTTATATACGTCAAGATATGTAATGTAATGTAAAAAGGATAAATATAACATTAACTGTCATTATAGAACCAATAATTACGCTGTAAGAAAAATGGATGTAGGAATTTAACACCATGCGATATTTATATAATTTTCTTGTTATTTATATCAATACTAACACGGTGAGAATTATATAACCTGTATGGTGTTAATTTCCCACCCATATTTTTTAGAGTATAATTATCAGCTTTATAATAAGAGTTAAAAAAATGTTATACTTATGTTTTTCTCTTACATCACATCACATATGTTTTACTTATATAAGTATTAGCTTCGTGTGTCGTAGAAAAATTTCTAAGACATTTCTATGATAGCAACTATAATTACTTCTGAACTTATTATCTTTTGTCTTAGAATGTAATGGTTGGTTCATTCACTTGAAGGTGATCAGCTCCATCGACATCGAAACGAAAACATGCCTCAACAGATTTTTCTCAAAATAATCCAACTTGTCTTAAATGATCCAGACGCTAATTCTTAAGTCATATAAGACATGTTACTCATATATAACTCGCGGCATGCCCATCGAAGCGTAACGGGTGCGAGTGTCTTTCGAAACAGCGAATGGAATATTTGTTGGCAATTCCGTATATAAAGTCTAAAAATGGCGACGACCTGCCTGATATGCAACGGGACAGCGATTTTCTACGCGCGTAGGCGTCCGAACCTGTCCTGGTGCCTGTAAAATGGCTATTCTGCATTCTTCGTACGATACAATAAATTAAATTATCTAACGCGCAAGTATATTTTGTGTAAAAAGGGGGTACAAGTTTATCGCTGATAAGATAGTTGCTAATAATTAGAAACTTGTCTGATCAAAAGGTATCATTCCCTTCTTATATCCTTTTACACTAAAAATCTTGTTTTTTCGCGACAGGCTTGACGTATATTTTAATCATTATTTAATAATGGAATAGTCATTACTTGATTTCAATAGTTATTATACATATACTTTTTTTGATGTATTATTGCACTAATTATTGCATACGTATTTCTTTTGAAGTTTTATTAATAAATTATATGAGAGATAAAACTGTGCGTATTTATTCTTTTTATCTACTAAATATTTTATCTACTAAATTCCTTTTATCTACTTCAACAAAATGAGATTATGACGCGAGATGTTGGACCAAGAATCTTTGATATATTAAATAAATTCTACTAATTAATACGTTAAAAAAGGCAATTTTTAAGATTGGATTGTTTCTACCTTTTGATAAATCTTAGCTCTTTCTTACTCTTTATAGTCTTATTCTTTTACACTCTTACTTATTCATTATATAGATAAATTATCACATAATTTAGCCGAAGATGAAACAATCGGTCTTAAATGCTTAAATATAATTTTTTGTGTAGTTTTATATATCTCGAAAATTTCCAATTTTTTTTAAACATATATATATATATATATATATATATATATATATATATATATATACATATTATATTTAGAATGATTTCAGATGAATATATTTTAAATTTTCTCTTAAGAATTCTCTTAAGCGGATTCTTAATTTAAATTTAATCGATTTGTATGAGTGTATAAATATAAATATCTAATATCATTTATTTATGTTATAACTTTTAAACTAACGATTTTTATGTGATTTAAGCTTTTATTTTTAAAATTGACGAATAAAATGATGATAATAATTAACGACTTATGCGGTTTATCTTTTTCAGGTTTTTGGCAATCTGGTGGCCGTTAAAATGTCAAATCACGAAGCGGCGAGCTCGCATGATAATCGTCGTAATCTGGTTCATCGCTCTGACAATGACGTCACCCTGGTTGCTATTTTTTGACTTGGTCTCCATCTACGACGATGATCCCGATTTACGTTTCTGTCTGGAAAAGTGGCCGCATCCTAAGGACGGCTCACTATTCTTTCTGATTGGCAATTTAATTCTTTGTTACGTGTTACCGATGATACTCATATCTCTCTGCTATATTCTCATCTGGATCAAGGTGTGGCGCAGGCATATACCCACCGATACTAAGGACGCTCAGATGGAGAGGATACAGCAGAAGTCAAAGGTGAAAGTGGTCAAGATGTTGGTCGTGGTCGTGATACTCTTCGTCCTCTCATGGTTGCCTCTCTACGTGATCTTTGCTGTAGTCAAACTGGGTGGCGACGTGGCTGAGAGGGAGGACGAAATTCTGCCGATCGCCACGCCGATCGCTCAGTGGCTGGGTGCCAGCAATTCCTGCATAAATCCGATCCTTTACGCTTTCTTCAACAAGAAGTACCGGCGCGGCTTCATCGCCATCCTAAAAAGCGGCCGGTGCTGCGGCAAACTCAGGTACTACGAGACCGTCGCGATGATGTCCTCCTCAACGAGCATGAGGAAATCCTCTTATTATGTCAACAACAATAACAACTCATCGACGAGACGCTGGCACGGACCACCAGTCCATCAGGATAGCAACGTTTCTTACATATTCAATCACACTGGTGTGTAATTGTAGCCATGTGAGTCGAAGGTGCCCTGAGGTAGCCTTTATTGTGCTGATTTGATACCCGATCAACGGTAGACAAACTGAAAGAGAACGCGGTGGCCTTTGCATCTCGATCGGCCACTCTAACGTATGATCGAAGCCAAAATCTGGCCGAAGTCAGCCAGTCCGAGAATTATGGGTCATCTTGGATGATCGACATGATTGTTACTCGGGCCGGAAGTAGTCAATGGAAAAAACGGAGAGCCGGAGGAGAAGAAGCCTTTCCCGGCAGACCACGAATCGTTGCCCTGCCATTGCCCTTACAAAAGACATCATTATTTGGATTTTGTCACAATGTTAGCCACTGCGTATCCTACGTAATATATTCTAATTGTTAAGACGAGTTCACCGCTGCGAGCGCGCGGTTGTACAATTGTTCGTCCAACGACACGACGAAGTAGCTTTCTAGATGATCCAAGAGACGAGATTTACGCTTCAATGAATCTTAGAACTTCTTCTATGTTTGAGATATTTGTACGGTACGTTTGAACGAAGAGTCTAGTTAAGTCTATCAATTAAATGTAAAGTAGGATGGGGTTTGTTACGATTGCGGCGGATGCATGCACCCTTGTATGTCGAGTACGTCAGTACGTAATTAGCGCGACAGCGGTGAGTGGCGATGATGATTCGTGTGAACGCGAATACGAATTGAGTCGTTGTCTCTTGATAATAGACACACTGCATTTCCGTCATGAAAACAATTAAGCCGATCCTCATCAGTGGGATATCGTAATTAAGGAGGCAGAGTGGAGGTATGTGCACCAATTAACATGGAGCTTTATCGAATATACGACGGAAGGCACAGCATAGTGTAAGACTCGATTTTGTTTCGTATTTCATACGAGTGGTCTTCGAACAGAATAAGATATTGATAAAATAAATCGCATAAGGCATTATCTACGCGTGTATCTAATACTGCATACCGCAGATTCATTCGTACACGTCTCGTACACGTTGAGATCACCAGTTGCACTAAAAATCGAGATTAGATAACACGAATCCATAGCGAGACGAACGAGCACATAATAATTTGCAGATTGTCATTAATGGTCAATATTGTGATTAAAAAGAATAATTTGTTTATATTTTTCAGAAGAAACTATTGGTCAATATATCATGGTTGGTTTCTTTGTAAGACTACAACTTACGTCATTCTCAATATGTATCTCTAATATCCATTTAAATTTTTCATTCTATAATATATTTATTCTTAGAGTAAAATAAGAATAAAATTAATTTACTAGTAATGAGTTAAATTAATCGATCTTTGTAAATACTACCAGTACATACAGTTTGTTTACATGTATTTTCCAGAAGAAAATATTGGTCAATAAATCATTGGACTATAACTCACGCCATTCTCTAATATGCATCTCTGATGTGCATTTAAATTTTTCATTCATAATTTTAAATTTATAATTCATATATTCATTCTTTGTGGAGCAGAATAAGAAAATAATTAATTTGAAGTAACAATGAAATAATTGATCTTTGCAAATACTACCGATACATGTGATTTAAAATTATAATTACTAAAGTTACGTATGTATATGTTCTTACCGAGACATTAATCTGAGATATCTGTTTATAATCTGTGCAAACGTCGTTGGTCTCCACATTTGCGACTCGTGCCAAGGACACGAGATAAACTTATGATAATGCAAATGTGTGAGATAAAGACGGTTTCTTTTTTCCGACGTTTTTTCCTTTAAAGACGTTTTTAAAGACATTTTTTGCATTCTTGTATAATCGAGAAACTAAATAACCAAGTGGCAGTCCAAAGTAGATCCTATCACTATCACTATCATCATAGGCGTTTGTTCGTTCTTGCTGGATTAATTGACAGGGTTTTTTCGAGCTTGATCGTTTACACCATCGCGTTTGCACATCGAGACTAATCCAGATTTTCCGAGGGCATTTCCCATAGCCTTCTGAAGCCGCAACATTTATCGCACGCTTGTCACAGCTCGTTATTTCGTCGCACGTGATTATCCGTCGACGATAAAAGAACAAAAGGACGTACTTTGTTCATTGGCATCGCGATCGATCAGATCGCGGATTTCCGGGCGCGTCGATGACGTGATAGAGTGATCGAATGATCGTGTAATTCGTTACATTTTAAGGGCCAAGATCGGCTTTTGCTTTTTCTCCAAGGGCAGCGGGATTACTTTGAATCCTTATAATTGTAAGATGGTAACGCCGTAAGCGAATTGCCGGATTTTACGGATAGAGTAATTATTTTCGTAAGGTTTTTATACGAGAGACGATACGAAAACTGTAGATTTAACTGCAGATGTTGCGAATTATTACAAAATCACCGAGTCTATTCCAATTCATATCCATCGGTGGCGATTAAGTGTAACAATGATAATAAAATAGGACGGGAAAATAAAAGAAGGATGCGATCAGCGGTGATAGCAATTAACTGAAGGAACGTAGAAACAATCAGGATTTTAAAATTGATACAATTTTTGGCTAGTTTTAAATTTCGATGCTATAGACACTTACACATACATACGTGCACACTCGCGTGCAGAAATGATATCTGAATGTACATCCAAATTGATGTGAAATATGTTTTTTGGTATCTGTAGCATCGGCAACTCGCACCGAAATTACGCCGGTTATAACACTTGGCGATAATCTTGGACTGCAACTATACAACAAATATGAAATGCCGAATACGTGTTACGAATAATCAAGTGTACGAGCATGAATATAACTGATCACGTAGTATGCATGTAAGGATCAAACGTAAGTCTATCCGCTCTGCATGTACGTACTATATGTACTGTTGCTACGTTGTGTTAAATATACATTAACACGTTCCAAGTTTATCGTTCCGTCGAGGATCCTTTTTGTACTGTTGATTGTTAATTACTATTATTGATCTTTGTCGCACGCACGGAGTATCTTCTATACGCACATATTTTAATAGATTTTTTGTAACTTTTAGAAAAAAAGCTTTTGTTTGTAAAGCAATTAACAAACGTAAATTCGTTGGAAGAATTATCTCCCTTCAGCGTGCGATTATTTTTTAGAAATGCATTGCATAATTGTCTATGATAAATTGTTTATTAAGAGATAATGAACATTTTAATTATATATATATAGCGAGATAAGAACTACGTTGGTCGCATTTGTAAATTAGATGCATGCAAGAAGATGTTGTAACAAATAAATGTAAAAAAGTTTATAATAGAGCTATGTAAAGTAAATTTTTGAAATCCTGGTACGTTTGAATATTTGAATATTTAGATATTACTGCAATCCGATTTTGAGATGCGAATAATTCTATTTCAGATAGAAGACGAATAGTCGAATAATTCGAGTACTTCAAATATCATGCATATTTTCAGACGGTTGAATTGTTGCCATGTTTGTACTGGTACCGTCATTTTGCAGTATATATATTTCCATATTTATTATATATTTCCATATTTGTGATATTTTTGACCAATTCTACATAGACTATCTGTATATATTTAAATAGATGCAGATTATCTTGATATTCAGATACTTGAAATATTCAGCTATTTTTTATCGGAAATCTCATGTTGAAGTTTCACCGAATTATCCGAATAACTGCAGAATTACTCGAACATCTACAACTCACTCCTACTCATGCTTAAGTTCTGTCACTTACGAGATGCAATAAAAAAGTTTCCGGACTAACGCTGTAAAAAAATAATTAATTCTATTTTCTCCCTTCAAAGTAATTCCTTTCAAAGTAATCTTCTTAGACAGCAATTCTTAACTGGTGATGTGAAAAAAAGTAAAGAAAGTTTAATACAATTAATAATCTCTCAGTTTTTTTACTTTCTTTAGATTTTTTTTTTTAGTTTTTTCAGAACATATAATGTTAATCATTATAAAGATTATAATGATTAACATTATCCGCGTTTCGCGGGTTTTCTCCATGTCCTGATAGTATCAGGATGCTTCTCGTCTTGATGAAGTGGACTGCAAAGTTCACGAAACGTTGACAAGAATGAATCTGGACACGGAGAAAACCTGCGATACACATAATCTTTATATAGAAAGCATCCGTGGAAGCCTCAAGAATGTTAATCATTTTTATTGATCATCTAAGAAATTTAATAATATAAAAAATAGGAAAGAAATATTGTCGTATTAAAATTAATGCTTTTGATTATTTAAAAATTTATGAACAAGAACTAGAAGACAAAATTTAAATTCTTTGGAAAATCTCTCAAATACCTTCTTAGGTAAGAATTAAGTAAGCGATCAGTCTAAGAACTAATTTTGTACCTCGTATGATTGACATCAAAATGGTTGAGACAGTTTTTTTTAGTGATCTTTGAAACATTTCCGATACTTAAGAGACGCTGTTTCATCCATTTTGGATTTTGACATTGAAACCGGTATTTATAGTCAAATCTTATATTTAAGATCGTCTTAAGTACAGTCTTAAGATGTCATGAACCAATTAGAGAGCCACATTAGTGACTTAAGACATTACTTAAGACAGTCTTAAAATAAAAACCGACTATGAATATTGATACATAATAAACCATAATAATATGTGTTCGAGAAATTCATGATCATGCCTTAATCGCGACAATTGAACCAGTCCTGTTGTTAATAATGCTTTTTCTCTTATAAGGATTTAATATTAATTTAAAAATAACACGTTTTACACACATATACAACGTATACTGTTGGCATCTGCCAAGGATTTTATCAAACGTAACGTAGATTAGATTACAAGATACTGCGAATTTATATCATAATAACGTATCGCGTTTATCGCATATTTCTACTTAGCGTTGGTCCTTGACATACAATTATTTTATTTGGTTATTCTTTCGATTATAATTCAGAAACGTAAATCACGTATTTAAAAGAGTCATGTTGATGAGTATTTCAAAAATAATAATTTAATAGTTAATTTTATTAACATAATTATCCAGGATATTGATATAAATATTTTCTATATTCGATTGATAATAAAATAGGTACTTTTCAAACAATATTTTTCTACAAAAATATTACTTCAATAATAGAAGAAGATACATTTTTGTTGGAACATTTTATTAAAAAAGTATACTTTTTTTATCATAGAATCTCTTATATAATATATTGCCGATATTGTGAATCATTTATGAGATATTTCAAGATGAGTTGAAGATACCGTCTAAAATTAATTCTCAGAGGCAGCAGGAAAATTGCGTAGAGTATCTGAAGCCAACGCTTAAAGGTTAATCTATCGTTGTGAGCCTTTTTTCTGATAGCGCGTAAGATGAGGGAAGACGATAACATGAACTAACATTTCTCTCGATAGACATAAGCATTCTGTTATACAATTTTTTATAATCGTTTGCGAGACACTCCCTGTTATATTCTTAGGTAATCTCGTATCTAAGCAGGACACGGAATACGAATAATTAAGCGTTTAATTAATAGAACGTATTTACGGTTATTGGTATATTATTAGTGTCAGTTGCGTGTGAAGTGGCTAAGTGTGTTTAATGACGTTGGCAGAGCCTTGATACATACAAGTGAGATTTTCACGGAGAGATATTGGAAATGCACATTTGTAGCTGCAAAATAATGTTTTTGTATATTTGAAATACCTTCTTTTTGTAGCGAAAAGTACTACAATAATGCGAAAGAGACGTTATTTACGTATTCATCATAAACTATAAATTATTATCTGCAAAAGAGAGGAGGAGGAGTAGATTGTCGGAGTACTTGTCAAATAACATTACATCTAGATTTTTATTAATTAACGTGAAACATCAGTTTCAATCACTTTTCTTTGTAATATGTAGAGAAGTTTAAGTGTCTTTTCCAGTAATTAAAATAATTGAATTTATTTTAAGTGGAATTTAGTGGAAGATTTTTTTGTACTAACTTTATAATTAAGTCTCACACGCGCGCGCGCGCACACACACACACACACATACACACACACACACACACACACACACAAAATAGAATATCGCTTTTGAAAACTTGCATAAGTGTCATGGTCAAATTGATACTTTCGTTGCACGCGTTACCGAATAAATAAAGATCAAAAATACTAGCGATTTGAATTGAGCTCACGCTTTATGAGGCGGCTATAATATAAAATCTTCTACATAACATCTCGAACGATATACCATCTTCTTTCCTTTCCGTTATTTTATTTTATTGACGGTTACGCGTTATATGGATAAGCGCAACGTTATCTGTATAACAATGAAATAATAGAAACATACTAGAAGGTAAGATGACGATTGCAGATGAAGTGTCGATAAGTGTTTAGCATCCTATCAGAATATGTATGTAACGTACCAACAAAAAAATGTTATCGATGTCGATGACCTTCATCCATAACTTATTGATAAAAAAATAACGAAAATACTTACGATTAAGACGAATACGTAAATACCACGAAAGATAGTCTTCGTTTGTGTATGTTTTGAATATATGTATATGTATATACATATATAGATGAATGTAAAACAACTGGCGATTCGGTGTTACCGCTTGTCAGCCGAGACGCCACTCTCTGTCCACTGTTCAAATTAGCAATAAATTTTAATTTTCCTAACTTTGCTGTCATTTTATAGGAGATGTCGTGGTAACGTCGAATCGTATCCCAGGTAGCTAAAAATGTATCGAGTTGCGAGTATAAGTACACTTATTTTCTCAGAAAAAAAACACATTAAAATATTAAATATTATATTATATATATATAATAAAATATCTCCATTGTGTATATGCTTTTATTGGCAAGCAATTTTTTAATTAATATGAATTATAGGAAATTAATCTGCATAAAATTATAAAATTTCATGAAAATATAATATATAAATAAATTATTAATTTATATGATAAATTTTATATTCATATCTCTTTAATTTTAATTTAATATACAGATAATCGGATGACAACGTGCTAATAAAAATGTCAAATTTTTTCTACAGAATAGTATTCAATTAATTTTATTTTGTTCACTTATTACAATCTAATAGATATCTAGTTTTAGCAATATTCCGATTATTAACCTATAAGTTACAAACATCTAAATTTTCTACGTTTTAACTGAAATTTATTGTAAAATGTGAAATCAAGTTTAAAATTTGCTTAAACGTGTAAATCAATTTTCTTTAACAAGTTTCTGTTTCCTACCTGGAGTTGCTGAAAACTGCAAAGCTAGCCGATGCTGCTTTAAAGAGATTTACAGATATCTTGCATTTCTCCTTTCAACTTTTTTATTAGTAGTATAAATACAAATCTCCAGCGATAATTATAATTTTAATTTTTACACCAATAAAATTTTTATTAAAGTTCAAGTAAAATGCACTTGTTGTTTAAAAAAACTTATCATACGACTATTATTCGAATTGTCACATATTAACATGTGAAAATTTAAAACACCCATGAGATACGATATCTAGCAACTACAATCAACGACTGATATCTTTTGCCTCTGCAAGAAGCATTCTGTTATCGCATGATTTTTTTGCTACATTTCCAATCCCTATTTCTTCAGAAAATTCTCTTTAGAATCTTGTGAATGTAACACCTGTAGGAAAGATTGAAGAGTATATATGCAGTAACGTGTATCTTTTTATATTTCTTTATGCCACTCGCGAGCGCAAAGACGGTTTTAATCTAAATATACTTACGAATAGAGTTCGTCGACAGCGCGAATACATTAACATTGCATGTTCCTCTTCACGAGAAAGGAGGAGGGTATGTACTCCGTAATAATGCAGTCCTTCTATTCCGTGATACCACTAGCATGATAATAGGCTGGAATAATAGAAGGGGAAATAACTCGATCAAAGATTATGCCACGATTGCTATAGTATACGTCTGTTATTACGTATCTTTCAGATGTATTATTGTAGTGTGCGATACCACGAATCTCGTTAATACGGCATAACTGCCGAAGTAGCAGTCGGTGCATGATGATGATGAAGAATGTGAAGAAGAATAAGTTTCTATCGATACGATTAGTGAGGTTTCTCATGAGGGTTACCGGTTTCTGGCCTGCCGAGTCAAAAACTGAGAAACGATTGTTGAATGGAGTTTTGAGTTATACAATATGTATAAGTAGTATATCTTTGTGGTTAGAAGCAACCGAACTATATCTAGGTAAAGGTGATTTTTATGTAAGTATCAAAATTTATATCTAATAATACAAATAAGAAAATGATAAAATTGACCAACGGCTAATATCACTGGATTAATAATATTTACTTAATAATATTTACTTATGCACAATAGTAGTCAAAATTTAAAATTGGAAAGTAATACTTTACTTGTATTACCGTTACTTTACTTTTTTTGTAATAAAAACGTATCGTATCGGGAGCGTTATTTTTTATTTTGTAATAGTAACGTAAGTTACATTTTTTCAATAATGTAAACAAATTTAACAGTTAACTTTTACCGCTATTTTTTAATGTAATCCATTATATATTTTTTTAAGATCATCTTTTAACTCATTAAGGAGATCCTTTTCTACTTTAAATCTTGTCTATTTTATTTCTACAGTAATTTTTATTGATATTAAGGTTTTTATATTATATATTATTTATATATTTATATATATATTTTTAATTATATATATATTTTTTATAGAATTAATGTAAAATTATTTTCTTATTTTTCAGTAGTATAATTTATATAAAAAGTAAGAACTCAGTAACAAAAATTGTATTGATATTTTAGGCTCTTACGTACACTGCTTGCAGTTCTATGCCAGTAGTCATAATAATGCTGAAGATAATTTTCTTCCTTCGTTATCGAAAAGAACTGTTGAATATGTTAAAATATACACAGAATAATTTTTGGTACCCTCAATATGATGAGTATGGTAGCGAAATTTTGGAAAAGATTAATAAAAAGGGATTAATATTAATGTGCACGTTTACATTCTTCGTTCAAGGAACTGTTTGCACCTATATCCTGACTCCTATACTCGGTATCCTGAATCTAAATTTACATCGCCTACTTACAATTAGTAGAGAATAGAACACGAACGCGATAAAAAGTCTTAGTTCAGGTACTAAGCACTTTTGTTCGTAAACTGATGCGCAAACAAGGATATCATATTTCTCTTTTACGTTACATTTTTATAGAAAATATAGGGAAAAACGAAAGCGACAGAATTCTTCCTTTTAATGTCTGGATTGGAATTTCAACAACCGTTTCGCCTATCTTTGAAATAATGTTTACTATCGAGGTAATACAGTATGATCCTTCAAAATTGTGTTGCAATAGAAACATTCAATTCTGTATTAATTTTTTATAAAGCTGCGACAAATGTTAAGACTTTATTGTGATATTAATTAAGTTTTTGAAGAATTAATAATATTAATAGTTATGTCAGCAATTGCATTTGATGTAGCATTTCGTTGCCGACATTTTGCTGAAGTATAAAATTTTATTTAGACACAGATCTGAAAATAATTTTGTTGGACTAAAAAATTATATGCAGGACATTTAAACTAATTATTAGAATATCAAAACTTTTATCAACGTTGCTCATGCTTGAAATTTGAGATTTTTAAGTAATTATTTTGATTGTTCTCAGATCTGTATCGAGCTAAATTTTTTAATACTTTAGCCAAATTATATTTTCCGTGCGTAAATATTTTCTTTTAGAGTGTATGATTTTATAGATTTCAGCACTCATTCACTGTGGCATATGCTTCTGTTGTTTCGATAATCTTTTGGGTCTATTAAATTTACACACTGCTGGCCAGTTCAAAATTTTACAACACCGATTGAAAAGTATCCTCATGAGAGTCGAACGGACCGATACCGTAAAGTTACTTATCGAGAAACAGAAACAGAAAGTATACGAAAAGCTCAGAGAATGTGTCATATTGCATCACGAATTGATATGGTACAGCGAAAAAATGGAACAAATTTTCATGTACTCGACTCTTTGCCAGCTGTTGGTGTCCGGCATCATGCTTTGCGTTGCGGGTTTTCAAGTGTTTTTGGTAAGTACCTACGTGTAGTTGTAATGAATGAGAGAGAAAAGACAAGATGTATATACATATCGGAACCCTTTATTCATAAAACGACGTTAGATAAGTAAAGGTAATGTAAGAGAGAGAGATAAACGTAATATAGCTTATCCGTGTTACTTACTGACTTTCTCTACGTGTCTTTATTGGAAAAGGCTCGAGGTACTTTGATCAGACGACTGATATTCATCGCTCATACAAATGGTTGCTTTGTCCAACTGTTCGTGGTCACACTGACGGCGACTGATTTAATGAATGAGAGTCGTGCTGTCGGAGATGCGGCGTACAACGCCAATTGGCAGGTTCTATCCCACGAGGAGAACAGGGGAGTCAGAACAGCTGTTCTGATGATTATGATACGATCAGCACATGCTTGTTCCATATCCGCTGGCGGTTTCTTCCCGGTGTCTCTCGAGACGTTTATGGCGGTAAATCTGGTGTAAAATATACAATTACAAGCAAACACTTTCCTTAATACAACAATATTTCTTTCTTTCTTCAGGTATTGAGCACAGCGGCGTCCTATTTTACATTGCTTCGCAAATTCGTGGAATGAGCGCTCGAATTTAAAGTTATATAAGGAATAAATGAGGCAAAAGCTTAGAAGTATTTAGAACATAAGAATATTTAGTTTTTGACTAACTGAGAAATTTCCGACGTTGCGTGTAATCTTAGATATTGAAAAATACAATGTTTATACAATATTTGAAATGTATCTATGTAACTGTAATATTCTATAGAATGTCAAGGATAAAAAATTACTCAATTTTATTTTTAATGACGTTTTCTAAAAACTAATGTAAATAAAATCAATCTTTCTTCTGATAGAAATACCTCGCAGAAATATTTTTTTCCTTCGTGTAAAATTGTTCGAAAAAGAAATGTGCGCAAATAAAACTTTGGTTATTATGCGATATAATTAATAAGCTAAAGCTCGTTTGTAAATACTACATTACCTCTAACAATACCGTACGTAGCCGTCCAATTTATGATAAAGTTTGATAGCTCGCAGTCGGGATACTACTGACGCATGACGGAAGCGGCGGAGAGAAAGGGCTACGGCATTGTCCACCGAAGATCGAACTTAATACATGTACTATCAACTGATTGCCTTCAGCAAAGGAGACGCGTACGATTACAGCCTGTCACTAGGTAAGTGCGCGCCAATTTTCCTGCTTGTTAGCATAATGGGCTTCCACTTATATCGAAATGGCACGGCTATTCGGATGCACTTAAGACCGTAGCGGCGTAAGAAAATCACGAGGTTCGGTATGACACGAAGTAAGGAGTACCGATCGGTGAATATTACACGGCTCTTTATGAAAGTAGTCGGACTCTGGTATGTCGAGACACCGAAAGAAAGATTGCTCTTGCGTGTTGTGTTCGGCTATACTGTTTGGGCGATCGTTTTCGCCATTCTCGTCGAGGGCGTTGATCTGTATCACTGCATAGGTGACTTTTACGTGAGTGACGCAGCGATTGCTTTCGCAGTTCTATCTTGACGGACGTAGAAACAGCACGTTCTTGAATTTATTTTGATATTTAAAGTATTACTTTAATTTTTACTGTGTATTATTTTCAGTTGTTAAATTAAATTATTAAACGTATAAACTAATTAACATTCCCAGTTTTGAAAAAAGTAGTATAGACGAGTATAGTAGATAGTAGTTAATAGTAGAGAGTATATGTGTATTTTATTTTTATATATTTTTTAAAAATATTTTTCTTCTATTTCGGTGAATTGAAATTGTTATAATTGGAAAAGTATAATTAGAGAGTTTTTGATGCTGTACGTGTATTTGTGAAAGTATGTATGTAAAAAGTGTATCTTACCTCAAATGAAAATTTTACGTAACAGTTTTTAATTGACATAATTGCATGTCAAAGAGATTGTAAGATATCATGTTTTGTTTTTTATAATTTTATTCTATCTTAAAAAATGTTTTTTATGCTAAAACTAATATGATATTATAGTAATATTTAATGTTATATATGAGAATATTTATAGCATAAAAACTATCATGTGCGAAATACTTCTTAAACAAATAAACAGAAAACCAATATCATTAATATTATTATTTCCGCAAAATTTTTATTTTTAATACTTACAGCTTTTTAATATCAAATCTCTCTTTTTTACAATTTCATTAATGTAATTAATTAATTATGTCCTTAATAACGTGCCTGTTATAACATTAGCGAAATTATTTTTATTATCTGTTTATTTATGAATTTGCATTCTCACAGCAGCAGAATGTTCATATGAGGGACAAGATTTATTTAATTCTTGGTACTTTTATTACTCATAGGCTGTCACATCCAACTTGTGTGCAACGTTGCTCTTGATAATGATACTATTGAAGCTAGGTAGTTTTATGTTCTATCGTGACATGATAATGGGCTTGATTCATTTTGCTGAGAAGAATTTTTGGGGTGTCACTTATGACGAAGCTAGCGCGCAAATTTTAAAAGGATACGACAAACTAGGGATGACTATGATCTACACTTTTACATTTATGGTTTACATCGCGACTTTTAATTACATCTTCGCACCTTTCTTTGGTATAATTTACTTTTCCGCTTACACTGTACTGACGAATTGTAATGCTACTTTTCAAACTGCTACGTGAAACGACGCTGTACAGCGCGTCAAATATTTCTTTGCTGTTTGTAATAGAGCCTCAAGAAAAGAACGAAACGGAGAAAGTTTTACCTTTCAAACTGTGGATCGACTTTCCGTATCACTCACCGTACTACGAAATTACTTACACTATACAGGTAATGAAACAATGTATGAAATGATGAATTTTACCCAATTCATGTTAATAACAATTTTATTGATACAATTAATAATTAATTAAATGTTTTTTTATTCATTTTCAACAAAGAACATTTTTTTTGTTAGAATAAATTACTTAATTATATAAAAGTATTATTTTAAATTAATAATTGTTAAAGTCGAAGATTGCAATACATATGTTAACCTCTCTACTACTTTTATTGTTTCAAATTAACATTTTTAATTTTTCATATAAAAATTTAATTTGCATTATTTTGGTTACGTTTGTAGTCACTTTCGACGATGCATTCGGGTATCTGTACTTTTTGCTTTGATAATTTTGTAAGTACGTTCAACATTCACGCAGCCGCGCAGCTGAAAATCTTGGCTCATAAAGTGGAAGTCATTGCCGAACATTGTATCGGAGATACGATGGACCAGAAACGTCCGTTGGAAACGGATGTTGCAGTTCTGGCGTTCAAAAAATTGCGAGACTGTGTAAAGCAGCACCTCACGCTCATATGTTACGTGCGTAACATGCAACGCGTGTTCGCCATTATATTGCTCGGACAGTTGCTGCTTTCCAGTGTAGTCATCTGCTTCGGTGGATTTCAGTTCCTCGTGAGCTTTGGAATTTTATCGCCTCCTTATTTCACGTTCCGCTGTGCTTACTCGCCAGTTAACTCTATTATATTTCCACTGCAGCGTTTTCTCAAAGTGAAAAGCAATTAGATCTGATAAATTCAATTCTGCGTTTAAATGATATTGAATTCTTCAACTCTCTTATATTTATTTCCAACGTTTATAATTTGTAAACATAAGTATTAGTCTACTGCGAAATTAAAAATTTTAGAAAAAATTCTGAAAATATTTATGATCATAAAAAATATTAAATTAAAAAAAATAATTGTAAACTTTATAAATACTAAAAAGATTAACATTATCTCGTTTTCTAAAATTTTCAGTCTGACATTTTTGTTTGCAGGCGACGGATGTGATTATCAGAAAGTGTATTTTTGCCTTTCATTTCGTGGGCGGTCTTATCCAGTTGCTTATTTATACATGGACGTGTAATGATATAATTGTGCAAAGCACAGCTATCTCTGATGCCGTTTATAATTCTAAGTGGTATCTTTTACCCGATAATGATCTAGGAAGGGCAGTGAAGAGAGGGTTAATTACGATTATGATTAGAGCACGTCGGCCATGCATATTAACCGCTGGAAATTTTGCAGTTATGTCCTTGGACACTTTTATGGGGGTAAATATGACGCAACAAATGGCTCTTTAAAATTTTCCCAAAGAAATTTATTTATTGTAAGTTGTAAAAAGCACTGTATCGGAGTCAGTTATTTCTTTGCAATGCTATACACTCGCACTTTACATTTTTGCGTAGTTGTAAAATATGTCGATAAGAAAATATATCTCACACTCTGGCACTTTTCTTATATAAAGTTTTAGCTTAATCTTTACGTTAATCCTTATCCATATGACACTTTAAATTCAAAAGTTTTTTAGTTCTTAAAATAGTCCATCAAACGCTGTTAGATTCCTACTCTTCCGGTAATTTTATGGATTAATGTGCTAGAGAGAGAATAAAATTTAAATTTAAAATATTTAAATATAAGAATTATTCCACTATTATTCGATAGTCAGATTACTTAGATACTCATGTAGGAAAAACTATAAGATAAATTGTAAATAATATATAGTAAAAGAATATTTTTTATATTTTTCTATTTTTGACTAAAACAATTATCTTTACATGATTAATTTATCCTACTTGATTTTATGCATTTCTAAATAATTATGCTTACTAAATAATTATAACAATATAATAGTATTTATACTTGCAACAGATATTGAGTACAGCGATGTCGTATTTTACGTTATTACGACAAATGAGTGAAGATGATGTATAGTTATAAAATATAGTCTTATAGGAGAGATTCCTAGTATTGAAGTTGGAAAAATTCATCTTAATATCTCATAATTCATTTTAATATCTCATAAAATTTCATATTTGATTTTTAATGAGATATATGCTTAATAAAATTCCAATTCAAGGCAGCGAACATTTTACATCGCTAGAATCTTTTCTGTCGGTAAGTGTGCAATTATATTGAATATCTTTATGATGATAATATTTACTATTTATGAAAATAAAGGTATTTTTATAAAAAATAGAAGGCTATTTTTATTTTAACTTTTGTGTAAAGTATATAATTTTTAAAGTAATAGTTCTTCTACTATGAATTGTTATACTTACCTTTCATGTAAATATACAATATATATAACAAATAAAAATTAATAATTATTAAAACAATGTTGAATTTGATATTCTAAGGATCAAATTAATTTATATCAATATTGTATCAAAATTTACTGAGAAAAATATATAAACAATTAAATAGAACAACAAGATATTGCAGGTAGAAACGGGTTCCAATATTCCATACTAAGCTTTGTATAATCTTCAGAAGATCATTACCCGACGTACGATATAATGAGATAATATGTTGAATGTGAATTTTAAAAGAGAGAATTATCTAGGCAACATGCAATATCTAGAAGATATCTTTAAAATGCTTTTTAGATATTTTTTGATCCCAATGTACATCCTAAAAAACATCTTCATGATGTCTTTATGACGTCTTTTAGATATGTAGTCTGTAAAATTTTAGTATAGTCGCATAAAAATCGCGTTGCCATCAGTCGGCATGTTACTCATCTTTGATGTTTTACGTTTTCAACGTACGAAAACAATAAGAAATTGTAGGAATTACATATAGTACAATTTAAAACTATATAATCAAAAGATATCATGTTTTCAAATTAATATGACACTATTTATGTTATAGTAGATAACAACTTATTATTTTTATTTTATGCTATATTTATCAGCGTTATTTTTATTTGTTCGTATTCTTACTTTCGTTCTTTTAATTTAATATATTTTCTTTTTAATTAGAAAACTTATATCGTAGTTTCAAGTTTATCGATTTATTTATGTGTTAAAGATTAAGTATTAATAACTGAGTAACTCTTTTTAATGTTTTCCATTAAGAATTCAGATTTTTAATTCTATTATCTTTAATTTTTAATTCTCGTTAATACTATATA
>NW_011627736.1:2034540-2144576 GCF_000204515.1 Acromyrmex echinatior | reverse complement strand
TTGTTAAAATTTATGTTTTTAATTTTGTTTGTCATATCAAAATACTTGTTTATATATAGCGAAGTGTTATAAACTTAGAATAAAGTTTTACTTAAATTATAATAGTATTAAAAAAAATAATAATAATAAATTATAAATAATAAAACTAATATTTAATTTAGAAACAAGAGATGCTTTTTTATGTCTAAATCTATAGACGTGTTTTTTCCCTACGCTATTTTATCGATTTAATAAATGTTTTAATGAATAAGTAGTGTTGTATAAAACTATATTTTCCTACCGGAAAATTAGAAACGGAGACGACCAAGGTAATATCAGCGAGAGTTAGAGTTTTTCCTGCTACATAATTTTCCCCTTCCAGGAATTTATCCAAGAGAGACAAGGCTTCGTGCAGTTTATCATATTTTGCTTGCTCCGGAGTGATGCCGGTGAAAATTATTGGATACTGCGATTAATGTATGTACATACATTATATACGTGTATCATTTCTATTAATCTTAGATATTAAATATGATTTATGAAGTATTATACGTTCCAAGAATAACTTACGTAATAATCAGCGAACGATCGATATAGAGTTCCCATATCGAAGTAAAGTTTTTGGTCCACCATAGCTCGTTTTTTCGGATCATTTGGGTACAGAGAATCGTTCTTGCCGTATTGATTAACTAGATAAGTCATAATTGCGCGGCTGCAAAGCGATGCAAGCGCGTAAATAATTTATTATAATAATAAATGACTATTGATTTTACTAAAGAATTTAAAGAAAAATATATGACAAAGACAGTTAGATACAAAAATATATTTATTTTATATGTGTGTAAAAATTAGACTTGTGGACATTCACTAAATTTTAATATAAAAAGATTAAAAGATAAACACCTTTCACACAAATATAAGCCATCATCGTCCAATGTAGGTACTGTATGTTGTGGGTTCACGCTCTACTTTTCTATATAATTATATATATATATATATATATATATATATATATTATAAAAATATGTAACAAAATAACAATTAGAGTGCGTTCGCCTCTGTACATAAATCTATACGAAACTATCTAATCCGTATCTTTCCATATCTCCTCCTTCTTAATCCTTTTTTTTTTTAAATAAATTCTCGGAGTTTTTGTTGCATGTTCTACAACTTTATAGAGTGAAAACTCACTCTAAAGAGTGAAATCTCATTCGTAAAAATTGAAAATTGAGCCAAGTTTTAAAAAGTGTGGTTTAATTTTCATTCTTTAGAATGAGAATCCATTCCAAAAAATTTAAAGAGTAACAACATAAAAATAATTTAATTTAAGAATTCATATTGTATTTATATTAAAAAAAATTTTATTATAAGTCACCTTAATAAATTCGGATTTTAGGTGTTCGCCGGCAGAGAGATCCACATTTTTCACATTTAAATCAACTCCTACAGCTGCCGCTGTTAAGAGAACGGCCCGACATGGCGGACTTCCGGTAAGTTGGTAAAGATCGATGGGCATCTTGAAATCTGCGAAGACGATATGCACGATATGCTATTAATGAAGTGGCGATAATACGCGCCACATGTGTTTTTGTATTTAAAAGAGTAATTAATTATGCGAGTATGACTGAAAAATAGAAAGAAACGAAGAAGAGTAATCAAAATATCAGACACAATCAGGCAACATTGTCTCAAATAAATCTAATTTACGGCACATAATTTGCGTTAATTAATTAGTCAAAAGAAAACTTGTCAATTATAGGCCACAAGTTATAACGAAAAGTGGACCGTGGCTTCACAAATTTAATTATGCACTAGGCAGATATGGAAAATGATTCAGTAAGTTTCTAAGTTCATAAATTATCGCGTAATGAAGTACGATTCATACACTCGTCGAATTCCAAAAATTATAAAAGTCAATATCGCGCATTAAGAATCACAATTCGCAATCGTTCAAGTATAGTCTTATCACTTCAGCGGTTTTGGTGAATTATTTATGGCAGGTAAAGAGAGATGGAAATGAAAAATCACATCGAACCGAACCTGCAGATTGTCTGGAGATGCGTAGCGAGATTATGACAGACTGTCTAATCAACTTGTTTGTCGGAGCTATATAAATAGTTCGCGAAGTGACTGTGTAACAAGGAATAGTTCTGTATTGCACACATGCAAGAGTGAGATTAATTATCATTGAGAATTCTCCATACTTACTAGTAGTCTTGTTTGTTTCAAACAAGCTATTTTATTATGAGTTACTACTACGCTTCCTCTTGCATCAGAAAACAATAAACAACAGTTTTGTATTGCGTGTGATTCAATGTCAGTCGACGATATAAGCTGACATTGAATATCGTGAATGCATGAAAAGTTGTTTTCTCTTACATATAAAATCTGCACGATTTAAAAAAAAATTACAATTTTTATAACTTTGTAACGAAAAAGTATATTGAGACTTATGTAAATTATAATGATTTTTATGGTGTATAATTTGTTAAATCAGTCTAGTTAATTGGTGATTTGCTTCGCTTTTCAATTTCAAAATGAAAATAATTCCCTTTTTTATGTTTTTTTTTTGCAATAAGAAATACCGCATTTATGTTTTTATTTTATTAAACCCAGCAAAAATTATAAAAATTAACAATAATAAAATTAGAAATAAGACCATTTATATGAGTATATCACCTAAATGTTGTAAAAATTAAGAATTTATAATAAAACTTAATATCAAAATTTATTTTTAATTACTTTTTTCACCAATAAAAATTAATCTAATTCACCTCGGTCTACTTTATTTTGCGCTAATCGACTTTTACGATCACTTAATTGCTTTTGCTTTCCATATTATTATTACGCTTAATTTAGTGTCATAAATTAATTATTTTAATATCGAAATGCAAATAATTACGTTTGCAATAGGTACATCTATTCATAAAATTACGCAGAGTTATACGAAAAAGCTTTGTTAATCTAAGTTGATCTTACTTGGACAGAGTTCTGACAAGCCTCGCAAGTTTAAATACTCGTTAACTTGATTACGTTGCAGTTATTTTGCAATTCAATCTATCAATATTTTTGATATATTAATTTTATCGATTAACAATTTGAGGTTCGACGGTACAAAACCGTCGCGTAAGAACATCAGTCTTATTGATATATACCATCATCTATCATTATTATATGCTACAACTGTTATCAGGAGACATGGTAATGTCTCACCGCTAAGAACACGCATTATAGGTAAAAAACAAAAACATTATATATATATATATATGTGTGTGTGTGTGTATGTTTAAACAAAACAATGTGAACGGCGTAATTAGACGGTATGTGATACAAAATGTCAGTATATCATAGCTATAGTTCGTTACAGTCAGATGATGTAACGTATATTGCAAGTGTTAACCAGCATTAATTAGTTCCAGCATGATTTGTCATCATATATAAAATTTGCAAATCATGTTCTTCTTTACACATCATGACGAAACTCTTAGCTTTTTAAAGCATTGTTAGGTAACTAATTTAAAATATTGGCAACGTAAAAAAATAACCATGAATAATTATGTAGTTACATGTATAAATTATAAATAATAATCACATGAAATTTATATCGATTATAAATAGAATTATTATAAATTATAAGCAGTATGACTTGTAGTGATAGATGTGGGACGAGAGCAACATTATTTGATATTAACTTTTTAATAAACGAATACTTTTTATAAATAATAATTCTTTTATAAATAAATGAGTATATAGTATAAATGAGTAAATAGTATAATAAGAAATTCTTTATAAATCTTTAAATACTTTTAAATCTTTATTTACTTTTAAAAATATTAACTTTATTGTTTATTAAACTTTTCAAAAAATAGAGATAATTAGAGAGTTAGACGTGAATTTTCTATTTTACAAAGTCTGCAATACGTTTCTTAGAATACAATGCTACAGATACACATTTATTTCCATTTTTTAAAAAATACATAAGTTTTACGATATTTGTACAAAATACTATTTTTTAAAGAAGCCGACAATAGACAACCGTTTGATAGCAAATGAAAGCATTAATCTGAGCGTTTGCAAGGCCTTGAATCTCAAGGTTTCGCCTTCCCACATTAATGTATGCATTCGATGTGTTGCGCATAGCATTATAAGCATGCAACAAAAATGAAATACTTGGAAATTACTATTAATATATCCGGAGCAATGCTGCGACTTCGACTAAACTATGATTAATTTATTCAACATTATGATTTAGTTAATCAGTTGCTTAAATCGTATTTTGCAGCATGTTACGAAAAAGCTTAGAATAAATTAATTTTAATTCCAACACCTAATATATATATACATATATATATATATATTTCTTTTCTTTAATTTTTAATTCTTTTTGTTGTAACTATTACATGTCCTTAAATTAATCTACTTATAACAATGATAATTTATTTATAACAAATTAAAATATGTAATATATAAAAATATTGAAAAAATTATCGTGAAAATGTTAAAGCACTGATGCATTATATAATTGTTAAATAAATGCTACGATTTTACAATTTTTTTTTAAAGGGTTCGGCGAAATCAGCGAACACCTTCATACCGACACTTTCGATTTCATTGTATTTAGGAGCTTCGGCTTGGATCTTAGAATACCATTTCAGAATATTGCTATATTTACTCAAATCATAGTCCATAAGCTGCAAGAAGAAAAATGTTTAAATCGTTAATTCGATGTTATTTTCATTATAATAATTTGCGAAGTTATATCATCGATAAATTTATGGTTTTAATTTTGTTTATCAAATAATTATTATATGTATGTATATTGTACAACAAAGTGTTACAAATCTAAAAAGCGTAACAATTTACTTAAATAAATATTAAAAATAATAATAAAACTAATAAAATTTGATTTTTTAACAAAAAATAATTTTTTTTTATGTCTAAATCTATAGAAATATTTTTGTCTTGTATACTTATTTACTGACTTAATGAATATTTCGAATCAGTGATGTGTTTGTGTAAAACTAGTTTTTTACCTTAAAATTAGAAACAGTGACGACCAAGGCAAGATCAGCGAGAGTTAGAGTTTTTCCCGCTACATAATTTTCTCCTTCTAGAAATTTATTCAAGAAAGTCAAGGCTTCGTTCATCTTAGCGTATGTTGCTTTTTGTGGAGTGGCGCCGGTGAACATTATCGAATACTGCAATTAATATATATATATATATATATATATATATATATATATATATATATATATATATATATATATATATATATATATATATATATATATATTAATTGCAGTATTCGATAATGTTCACCGGCGCCACTCCACAAAAAGCAACATACGCTAAGATGAACGAAGCCTTGACTTTCTTGAATAAATTTCTAGAAGGAGAAAATTATGTAGCGGGAAAAACTCTAACTCTCGCTGATCTTGCCTTGGTCGTCACTGTTTCTAATTTTAAGGTAAAAAACTAGTTTTACACAAACACATCACTGATTCGAAATATTCATTAAGTCAGTTGTGTCGTGACACTATGTGTTGTTATTGGTCGTATCACATATTTTTCCGCTATTTATATCTATGAGAAATGATACACATTAAAAACCAAATAAGTGAGATCAATAAACAAAGTGATACTGAAGGTTTGCCTGATGTTTATCTTCCTCTTCTAAAGAAAGATCTCTCTCGCACTTAATAAATAATTCTAGAACTTTCTAAACTATTTGACTCATGGATATAAATAGCGGAAAAATATGTGATACGACCAATAACAACATATAGTGTCACGACAAATTTCTATCTGTGAAATGAGTATACTTATAATTCATCGATTATTTTGCTGTAAAACAGGTAATGTTTCCTTTATACTCTATTTTAAAAGATATTAATAATAAAATAAATTATTGTAAATTAGAATCTCGTTCTACACTTTTTACTACATGACTTCTGACGTTCTAACATTATTATATGAAGCAGCGTCGCTTTGATGCAAACACGATCTTTACAATTATAACACACGAGGATTGAATTTAATTCCAACTTGATGTAACTCTGCGTCTTAAGAATATTATTAATTTTACTGAAGGTGGCCAGATTGTGGCCGAAACATTTAATGTTTTTATTCTAATTCGTAATGCAAGAATAATTAAATATCACTAACTACATCTTGTGCTGTGGTTCTTTCTTTTCATATTTTTATATATGTATTTTATTAAAATATTTTTTTTTATAATATGGTAAAAATAGGATTTCGATATTTCGCATAGTTTCAAAAAAATTTAAGTACGTTGATTAAAATTAGACACATTATATATATATGTGTGTGTGTGTGTGTGTTTTGTGTGTTGTGTGTGTGTGTGTGTGTAATTATTAATTTTATCAATTATAATATTAAATATTATAAAATTTAAGAATAATTTACATAATAATCGGAGAATGATTTATACAGCGTTCCCAAGTCGAAGAATAATCTCTGATCAACCAAAGCTCGTTTTTTTGGATCTTTTGGATAAAGAGAATCTTTTTTGTCATATTGATTGGCTAAGTAAGTCATAATCGCACGACTGCAAATTGATGCAAACTCTTAATTAATTAAAATCATAATAATGTAGAATGTTATTAAACAATTTGTAAATAAAATATTTATTTAATATGTAGAAATCTGAAATTAACTTATTTTGCCCAAATATTGGATTTCATACCAAATAAATAAACTTAAAAAAGTATAGCAAAGTTGTACAATTATACAATTATAAAAAGTATATATTTATTTTACGTTTATTTTACAAAAATCAGATATTTATTAAATGTTGTTAATATAAAAAATTTAAAGAAGAGTACCTTTCACATAAATAAAAGCCGCCGTCATCCAATGTAGGTATTGTATGTTGTGGGTTCATCTATTAAGAGCAATACATATAAAATAACAATTATTTTAAATTATCTTGAAATTTGAAATACATTTTTATTCGATAAGTAAATTTATAAAAATCTAGAAACACAACAGATCTGTTTTTTGATATTAAGAGAAAGTTTAAGAAAAATACGTTTGAAGAATTTTCAGGTCCAATTACTTATTTTTCTTCCGGCATTATTTTTTTTTCTTTCAAAAAAACGTAAATAAATCCTTGTGGTTTGGAACATAACAATCACAGATAATTTAATTTAAAGAATTCACTTGTATCTTTAAATGCTTTATTTTGTAAAAAATTTTATTACGAATTACCTTAATAAATTCAGATTTTAGGTGTTCGCCGGTAGCGATATCCACCTTTTTCAAATTTAAATCCACTTCTAAGGCTGCCGCCGTCAAGAGCACGGCCCGACATGGCGGACTTCCAGCAAGTTGGTAAAGATCAGGCATCTTGAAATCTGTAGAAATGCGCAACACTATTAATAAAGTAATCACTATGATCTCTAGCGTGTCGAAAGTATTCGAGCGACGCGAAACTCTTTTCGATGATATGGGAGTTTTTCATGTTTAAAAGAGCATTGAAAAATAGAAAAAAATGAAGAAGAATAATTAAAATATCAGATACAATCTGTTGACATTATCTGATACAAATTTAACTCGAGGTACATAAATTTGCGTTATTAAGTTAATTAGTTAAAAGCAAACTTGTTAATTATAGACCGGAAATTACGACGAACCGTAGCGTTACATTTAACTATGTACTGAGCAGAACGTGGAAAATAAATCAAAAATTTTATAAATAAAATTTGTTTTATAAAGAATATTCATAAATTATTGTAATAAAAAACGATTTAAGCATTTGCCGAATTACAGTCGTTTTCGCGCACTGTGAACGTGTATTCACGAATATTCACAATTGTTCAAGTAGTTTTATCACTCTAGCAGTTTTGGCGAACTATTGATAACAGGTAGAAAGAAATGCAATTACAACGGACCAGCAGATTGTATTCTCTAGAGACGTAGCAAGATTAGACTGTGTAACCAACTTGCTTGTCTGAGGTATTTATAAAGCTCGTGTAACATGGAACAACCTTTACGTACATATGAGTGAGATCGATGATTGAGTATGTTGAGGTTCTCAATTTTTGTTAATAGTCGAAGGTGTTGCCATTTTCTGCTTCAAATGTTCCATTTACATAATAAACAATAATCATAATTGCATAATAAACAATAAGAAATTTTTTACAATAGATAAACATAATCGATATATATTATTAAGAGAGAAAACACCTAAAGTAAAAAAGTAATGCTTTATTTTGTGTGAATTGTCTTGCTCATGATGTAACGCTTTTATCATTATACGCTTATCTAATTGCATATACGTAGCTAAAAGTTATTGATAAAGTTATATATAAACAGGTTTTGTAAGTTTATGTTGTCTGAAATATAAAATAAATAAATTTACGTTAACATTCCTAATAACTTCAACTATTGTAAAATAATATAACTTTTAACATTTTTAAAAAAGGAAATATTTATAGTTAATGTTTTCCTAATCAACAATTTCCTAATCAGCATTTTTGTTTTTTTAATAATCGGCATTAATTAATTTCGATACGCACATGATTTGTTATCTTATAAAAAATTTGCAAGTCATGCTTTTCTTTACATGTTTGCATTCATTACATTGTATTCATGAGAAAACGTTAAAAGTTTAGTATTGATTATCAGACGAATGACTCAGTTAAATTTGTATTAGTAGCGGAAAAAAATAATGTTCGTTTCAAAAAAACAATCTCGTTTCACTATCATTGGCTACAATATCAACTCTTTGGATGACAAAAATTTTTTATATTACAAAGTCTACAAAGTAATAGCGAAATACAATGCTACAGACACACACTTATTTTCATTTTTTTAAAGCTCATGTAAGTTTTACAATTAAAAATTGTAAATCTTACATAAATGTAAATTGCTTTTGTATGTAAAATATCATCTTTCAAAGAATTCAGCAGACAAACCATTTGATAATAAATGAAAACATTTGCTGTCTTTGTGATCTTGAGCTTCAAAATTTCTTCTTACTTCAATATACATTTGATAAGTTGCGCGTAGCATCGCGTGAATGTAAAGAATGAAAACGATATATCTTGATATCATCGTTAGCATTGGAAACAAAAACTACGTAGGCGAAAATAATGGTAAAAAAGGAAATCAATAATTTTAATAGCCGAGTATAATTCCCTTGAGAAATTAGTGATGGAAGATATTAGCTTTTCTAACAATAAGTTGCAACAGAGGTAAATTCTTCTTTCCCATTCTTTCTACTGTTTCTGTATATAATTTTATATAAATAAACTTTTTGTTTATCCTAAGTGATATTTATAATATTTGGAGGCTGAATACGAAGGTACTTCTGTTTATATATTAAAAAATAAATCCTTCTTAACTTAATATTTGCTACAGAAAAATACTGCAAATAACCCATAACTAACTGGAGCATCAAAACATTTTATGTATGCGTTTATATATGTCTATGCTCGCGCATGCGCTCAATTGTTTATTTATTTTTACAGAGATCGGTCGATCGGTCCCGACAAGTTATTTTTATAGAGATTCAATTGTACTTATAATAAAATATTAAAAGCTTTGATAACAACGTCTTATCGCTAGATGATAATGATTGTGTTAAAGTTAAAAATACACTTTTTCGAAGTAGAAACATTTATATGAGTAACCATATTTATTCAACATTCCAATAAATACTATGTTCACAATTTTTATTGCTTCATGTTATGTTTATTTTTTTGATATTCTTACATGCTATATTTATATAATATGATTTATATAATATTCTTTAATTACACAATTTTATTGTACAATTCAATAATTATGTACATATTAATATATTTATTAATTTAATATTTAATTACTTATAAAAATAAATGTATTTTTATTTCAACTTTTTGTATGAAGTACATATGATAAAATAACAGTTTTTTATGACTATTATGAGTTGCAACTTGTGTTTCTATCATAAATCAATTGAAGAGTAATCATTATTTAAACAATGTTGTATTTCATATATATTCCAAGAATTAAATAAATTCCTATTAATCCTGTTAGGTTAAAATTTATTGAACAAAATATAAAAATAATTAATTAAATAAGATGTAAATAAAGATATAAATTAAGTTATAAATAAAAATAGGTTTCCTATAATGTGTATGGATTTTGTAATCTTTAAAAGATACCCGACATACGACACAGACGGAGTGACATATGTTAAATGTGAATAACGTAGAATTTTAGTAGCGTTGCCATCAGTCGGCATATTATTCATCTTTGATGTTTTAAATTTTCAATAAAAAAAAAGTATAGAAATTTAAAAAATTATAAGAAATTATAGGAATTATATATAGTATAATTTGAAATTAATCGAATGATGTAATTTTTTCAAATATATTAATATAATACTAAGACTTATTATTATTATATTAATAATTTACTTTTTTATCTTATAATATATTATGCTAGCAGACAATATATACTTCTTCATTTGTTTGTATTCTTATTTTTATATTTATAAAATATATTTATAAAATATATTTATAAAATGTGCAAAAGTGCAGAAATTTAAATAATATTAAATGCGTTTAAAAATCAATGTACAATCATTTTAAATATGAGTTTTGATAAAAACCTTATGCAATAGATAATATTTTTTTTTACACAATTACATTTAATTATTAGCATTACAATTTAATTAATAGCATTACACGTAAATGTTTTATATATTTAATATGTGTTTAGTTTCGAATTAAAATAATATATTACGTATATTATTCATTTTCTTCTTCTCCTTCAGCTTCTTTTTCTTTTTCTTCTTCTTCTGCTTCTTCTCCTCCTCCTTCTCCTTCTTCTGTGTTGCCTTGTGAAGCTTGAACCATTTGCTTGAACATCTCGACAGGTTCACCATTAGCTTTCTCATATCCAGGTGCAGATGTTTGTATTCTCTCCAACCAATCAGAAATGTTATTGTATTCTCCCAAATCAAACCCAAAAATCTAACAAACAATCGATTAGTTTTGCAGATCTCAAAATGAATTCAAAATATGTGACAACTGACAACAAAGCAACTAAAATCATATAAAATTACTAATAGGAGAGGGAGAATAATCTTAAAAAATATCTACAAAAAAGGAAGATTACACCAAAGAATTGACATGCAGCATTTTGTCGTTTTAGTTTGTTCTAAAAATAATTATAGTCAATTAATATTACATAACATTATTAAAATTACCATCGCTGTTGTTACTGACGCAACTAAGGAAAGATCGGCGATCGTTAAATTATCTCCAGCCACGTAAGCTTGTCCTTCAAGAAAATTGTTCATGATTTGAAAATTTTCTATTAGTTTTTCAAACTGTGCTGGATCACACGTATCGATTTCCTTTCTGAGAACTTTCAACTATGATCACAGAATGTGCAATGATTGGTTACATGCAGCCTCAATATGGTTTATTTAGAAATAATGAAATGTATACGTACGTAACAATCAAATATATTCGGAAAAAGATTGCCAAGATCGAAATATAATCGTTGATTAACTAAAGCACGTGCCTCTATATTGCGCGGATATAATGTATCATCCTGGCCATATTGATCGACCAAATAAGCCATGATAAATATTATATATTATATATAAATATTATAAGATGAATTACATAACACTTATTAAGACGCTTCTACAGACCTTTCCGATATTTTAAGATCATCGTCGATTAGAAAAGGAACTGTCTTTTGTGGATTCAACTAAAAATAAAATTATGCTCTTTCTAATATTAAAAAATATAGTGCTTTCCAATAATATTTTCTGTTTAAATTACAAAATTATCTAAAATAGCAGAAATATTTTTACTGAGTAATATTTAAACACTATTAATTTTTCATACCTCCTCGTATTCCGGTGTCAAATGCTCACCAGTCATTGTGTTCAATATTACTAATTCCATTTCGAGTCCTATTGCCTCTACCACGAGCATGACAGCTCGGGAAGGTGGACTCAGAGGAAAATAATATAATACAGGCATTATTTGTTTTTAAAATAACTCAATTTGTTCGATTGATATATATGATATTCACGTAATTTATAATGTGTACAAAACCTCTTTTTGTTAATTCTAAATTAATAAGTATAAAGTATTCGTTTTTTCGCGAAAACAATTGCGTGCACAGATCCAGGTTTGTACGAAGACTGAACAGTTCTGGACTATAACTTTCCATTGAATCGATATACTGCCTTGTATTTAAATATTACTGTCAGCCTGTAGCTTTGACCTTTATTAGATTTTTATGACGGATAGGCGCAGATAGATGGATAGCTTTACTTACGGTTTTTTTTTGTAGGATTGGAAACTATGTTATGAACAATTATAAAATGCAGTTTAAGTAAGATAAAAAAAAAGAAGCTATATGTATAATTCATATATAATTTTAAAAATATTAAAATTAATTTAAAATCTAATTAATTTATATAGCATTAATGAATATAAGTTTTAATATCTTTTTGTGCACTGCACTTGAGTCTCATAAATTAAAATGTTTACATAGTATTATTTTTACAATATTTGTAACAAATTCTACAATCATCGACAAAATACGATTGATGCAAACACAGACTCTTATATTGTAATTGCTATCGTTATTTAGAGAGTAGAATCGAATGAACATTAAATTTAAGACAAACTACCAGTGACAAATTACGAGCATAATGAGAATAGACGAATTCACGGTTTGAAAGACTCGTTAATATCGAGTGTTCGAAGATCGTTATAAAAGGTGAAGGAGAAATAAAAATTCTTTTCAGTTGTTAGAAAAGTTATTAATATTAAACAATTTCAATAAATTTTTAGAAATAATTTGTATTTAAAGAATTATACGATACTTTCTATTTTAGAAATTGTAGTCTTTTAGTCAAATTGCTTTAAACATATTAATTAAAAAGTATTCAATATAATGATATTTATATATCATGAACAGTTGTTATAAATATAAAATCTTTAAAGTAGAGAAACAGTGAAAGAGCTTATACGCGAGTCGAAAAAGTTATTTCTGATATGAAGAATCACATTGTACATGTCGTATGAGCGAATTCTGTGATATTCTTTGTATACAATATAAAAATTTTTTCATATACATAACAATAAATAAATAAATCCTAATAGATTAAATAAGAAAGAAATTTTTATTAGAATAAAATTTATGACTACATTATTAATCTAGTAGTTTTTAAATTTGTTTTGCATATATACAACATAACTTTGCAACGGTCGATATGATGGAATTTGCCTATGACGTTTCCAGTGGAAAGAAGAAGATTTTGGGCTGGTCGTGAAAACTTTTTGTTCGCGACAAAGCTATGCACAAGCTAGGTCAAGATTCTCTAAGAGCAGACCGTTCATGGAAACTATGCTAAAGTTTTCCTATTATTAAATGACCAGTAGAGGTGAGAATTCTCAACTTTATACCCATGAAATTTTGCGGAGAGAACATGTATTATCTTGTAATATTTTAATTATAACTTTCCTTAGATATTATAAGAGGTAATTGCAAATAGGATATTAAGTAATTTTATATTTGGAAACATATAGTGTAAAATAGCACAACTTTTGTGTTATCTGCAATTGTATGTATTTATATAGAATTAAAATCAGTTCTTATGTACATAATAATTTTTTATTACGTTCTGTTAGATTAATATGTGTGTTTAAAAAAAAAATCCATAGTAATAATCATACTATCGTCACATTATTTAATTTTTTAAATGCAATATATTTTCTTTATATTTTTTTTTATATCATAGTTCCAAGTTTATTAATATACTTATACGTTAAAATTTATTATTAATAATAAAACAACATTTTAATATTTTTCAGATTTTTTATTCTATTTTCTTAAGAGTTTTTTGTTAGAACCATGTATTTTTTTTAAAAAGTTTTAAAAGATAAATCTCACTCTGAAAAATGAAATCTCACTTTTAAAGATTAAAAATTAGGCCACTCTGTTTCAAGATTGGCTCAATTCTCAGTCTTTAGAGTGAAAATCCACGCCAAAGAATTTAGAGAGATACATATCTTTAAATTAGTATTATTTTTAACTGTTTAACAATACATAATAATTTATTTATTTAAAAATTCGAAATTTATGATATATAAAAATATTGTAAGACAAACTATTATTTCATAAAAATATGAAAGCACCAATGCATTACACAACTGTTAAAACAATGTCACGAGATTACTTCTTTTTTCTAGCATTTTCGACGAGATCTCTGAATGCCTTTATACCAACGCCTTCGACTTCATTGTATTTAGGAGCTTCGGCTTGGATCTTGGCAAACCATCTCAAAATGTTGCTGTATTTACTCAAATCATGATCCACAATCTGTAAGAAAAGAAATGTTAATATTTAAATTGCTAATTTGATTATTTTTGCTATAATGATTTACAAAACTATTTTTTTGATAAATTTATATTTTAGATTTTATTTATAATTAAAATATATACATATTATACTATATAATGAAGTGTTACAAATTTAAAAGTGCAAAAATTTATTACTTGAAATTAATATTGCAAATAATAATAAAACTATTCATATTTGATTTTTCAAAAACAATTTTTTTTGTTTAAATCTGTAAAAATATTTTTTCTTCCACGTTCACAATTTACTGTATTTAATTAATGTATGTTTCAATAAACCGGTGATGTATACTTGTGTAAATCTAATTTTCTACCTGATAATTAGAAATGGTGACGGCTAAGGCAAGATCGGCGAGAGTTAAAGTTTTTCCTGCCACATAATTTTCCCCTTCTAGGAATTTATCCAAGAAAGATAAGGCATCATTCATTTTATCGTATTTTGCTTGCTCCGGAGTGACGCCGGTAACTACCAGTTGATACTGTAATTAATGTTTATTATATCTATATCGTCATCGATTTTGTTAACCATTACATATTGCGAAACATTATATGATCCAAGAATAACTTACATAATAATTGATAAAAGATTGGTACAGAGTTCCCAAGTCAAAATATAGTCTCTGATCAACCAAGGCTCGTTTCTTTGGATCTTTTGGGTAAAGAGAACCGTTCTTATCATACTGATTAGCCAGGTAAGTCATAATCGCGCGGCTGCAAATTAATGCGAGCATGTAAATAAATGAATAATAAATGTTATAATAATAATAATTAACTAACACTAATTTTAAAGAATTTGTATATGATTTTGTAAATCTGAAAGAATTCGTAAATCTAAATTAGCTTTAAGCAAATATAGAATCTAATACCATGGGAATTTAATATCAAGTAAATTAAACTATAACAAAATGTAAGTCATTAATTATTATAGAGAAAGTATATTTATTTTATATGTATGAATGTCAATGACATTCGCTAAATGTTGAAGTAAGAAAAATTAGGAAATACATACCTTTCCCATAAATGTAGGCCATTATCATCCAATGTAGGCACCGTATGTTGTGGATTCATCTATAAACAAAATATATAACAAAATAATAATTATTTTTAATTTATTTTGAAATTTGAAGTGTATTTCTATTCGACAAATTAATTATAAGAACTTACAAAACAGAAAGGATCTGCCTTTTTTATATTTAAAAAAACAGTTTTTAAAGAAAACATGTTTGAATAATGCAGTTAATTGTACATTACCGTATCTGTATTTTTAGTATTAACATATCGATGTTATTGGAAAGCAAATTTATATACAAAAAATTAGTATGAAATAAAAACATTATACGTAAACAGAATGTTTAAGTTTTCGTTATAATAAACATTTTGTTATTTATATAAAATGTTTTTACACCTTTAATATTAATTGCTTTTAACCCTTAGTACCCGCAAAGGATTAGTGTAACCCTTCTCCCCCTTTTCATAGACTTTTTTCCGACTTCTTTTCACTTATTGCAAAACATCTTTTGTGCTATGATATTTTAGACTTTTAACTAAAAAATTTTTTTTTTCAGTCTTCAAACGATAGATTAAAAAAAAAGTTAGTTAAAATCGATGCACTACAATCTGTGATACAAGCAAAAGAAAACGCTGGGTTACAAATATGATGTGGATAGATAGGGACTTTTTTGAGATGTGGGTACTGAGGTATTTTTAATATCAGGAATATTAAAAACAGTAGTACGTCAATAAATATTGCTCAATATAAACATTGCTGTTTACGTATTAAAAAAGAAATGCTTAAGCAATTTGCAATTAAAACTCTCAGAAAGTTAAAAAACTGTTAATTAAAGAAAACATAAATTTTTAAATAAGTTATTTTTAGAAAAAAAGTTATAAATACTACATATTTTTGCGTCTTTGATATTGTTACGTAAAAATGTGAAAAATCTTTCATGTGATAAGATAAGAAAAAACAAATAAAATATGATTTTTGTCAGATTTGTTTGGTTATTAGCAATCAAATTTGACACCAATGCGTGCTATAAGATTTGAAATCTTGAAAAGAATTTGGTAATGAGCAAATATTGCCTAAACAAATATGTTGTCTTCCTAATGAATGTGGAGTCTCGACGCGGGTCTACGATTTTTGTAGAATCCTCAATAAATGCACGGTTTCCATTGTTCTGTATAAAGCTCTATTTAGGGTACTCAGTTCTGAAAGACAATGGAGACGTTGAATGGCGTTGCGTGGCTTCATACGTTGCATGGTCGTCTGATAGTTGAGTTCCGGTTTCAATCCTAGCTTTCACCTCCACACTATGCTTCATTAAGAGGTCGGTATTTTTCCATGAATTAAGAAATGATAATTCCATACGCGCGCGCGGACTAAGAACATTGTGTTCTAATACCTTTTATGAATATCTTTTATGAATAAATTTAATATTAAGGTATCAAGAGAGCTTTCTTGAGGAGACTTATAACTCAATTTCAATAAAGCGAGTACTGCAACCTTTAAAATATATAAAGTTAGAAATCCAAATAGAGGCAATAGAGGAAAAACAAAAATTTGCCGACGTATTCTTGATACATATCAAGAGAAATTAAATTAAATCTCGAATAACGGAGTAATTAAAATCACAAATCGATCAAACTTTAATGGACATTTGAGTTCCATCGGTTCGTAGAATCTATAAATTCAGAGCGAATGCTAAGCATATCTGGAATGGACAAAACAGGTGAGAGAGAGAGAGAGAGAGAGAGAGAGAGAGAGAGAGAGTGTGCGCAAACTTCAGGAGAAAACTCTAGCTAAAAAATATGAACAGCTTAAATTTAGTTATCGCTCTCTGTTTTTTTGCTCTACAGTTCCGGATCCTCCAGTTGATATAGAATTTCTTTCTAGTGAACTTTCTAGTGAACGATTTCTCTTCTTGTTTTCTCGTTTGACTACCTTCCGCCGAACGGAATTCACCCTTCATCCACTTTAACTGAATGAATATTTTCCTCCTTCTATTTCTTCTATTTCCCTATCATCATATGCTTCTGTTTACTTCTCTGAACAATTTTACGTTCTCCTCTTCACATATTTCACAACTTCGAAGGTAAAATTTGTAGGAAAAATTTCTGTCTCTTCTTCTCTCCCTAGATATAACTTTAGACAACACAATTCACTAGAATCACAAATATCTCAATTTCCTCAATTAATTATCTCGCTATCCCTTGACTTATACAATCGATATACCCGACAATTTCAACATCGATAAAATTGGATCTATTTCTGAACAAGACTTTGATGTTGAAATTTTTATTTTTCTCTTTCTCTCTTCTTTTCCTTATTCAATTCCCCTAGTATTTTTTAAATATTTTTCTCCTTTTCTCGGCTATAATTAAGGAAACAGATTTATTATATTTAATTCTTTCTCTACTCCTATAAATTCATACTATATGTTAACACATTTATTTTATTTGATTATTAATTATTCACAAAAATTAAAATATATATGTTACTCGGCATTAGTAACATAAATTGACAATTTCATTACTAAATCTTAGATGTTAAATAATGCCGCGCGTCGCGCTATTTCTATCTATTTAAGTTAAAGTCCTTACTCTTAATTCCTTATCTTATAAATATCGCACAAGGTCAATAATCACAGATTATTGGAATTAAATCCTTTGATTGGAAAAGATCAATATTTAATATTAAGGTATCAAGAGAGCTTTCTTGAGAAGACTTCTGCTATAACTCAATTTCAATAAAGCGAGTACTGTGACCTTTAAAATATATAAAGTTAGAAATCCAAATAGAAGCAATAGAGGAAAAACAAAAATCAAATTTGCTGATGTATTCTTGATGCATATCAAGAGAAATTAAATTAAATCTCGAATAACAGAGTAATTAAAATCATAAATCGATCAAACTTTAATGGACATTTGAGTTCCATCGGTTCGTAGAATCCATAAATTCAGCGAATGCTAAGTATATCTGGAATGGACAACATCGCACTACTTTACAAAAAAGATACTATAGAATTTTTTTCGAGGACGTTGGTCTATATTCCAAAGTCATAAAAGCTATATTTGATTCGCAACACGCTCCTATATACCTGCAGTGTCTAACCCCCAACCTTTCATACTCCCTAGTCTTTTCTCTTTTAAAATAAACGTAAATGAATCCTCATGGCACATAAATGTACAATATAAAGACATAACAATATAAACATAATTTAATTTAAAGATTCATTTGCACTTATGCTTATATGTTTTATATTTTACAAAATTACAAGTCACCTTAATAAATTCAGGTTTCAGGTGTTCGCCAGCCTTGAGGTCCACGTTCTTCAGGTTTAAATCCACTCCTATGGCCGCTGCTGCCAAGCGCACGGCTCGACATGGCGCACTTCCGACAACCAAGTAAAGATCGATGGGCATCTTGAAATCTGCGAAAATGCGGGACGCTCTATTAATGAAGTGGCCAATGTGATCGATCCGCACGTCAAGCATTCCAGAGTATTTGAGCGACGCGAAACTATTTTCAATGGAACGTACTTTTTATATTTAAAGGAGCAACTAATTATCCACGCGTGATTAAAAAAAAATAGAAAGAAATGAAGAAGAGTAATCGAAATATCGGATGACACAATTTGATTAGATATTATCAATCTCAAAGCAATTCAAATGTGAGATACATCAATTTGCGTTATTAATCAGTCGAAAGAAAACTTGTCAATTATAGGCTACAAGTTACATTGAACAAGTGTCCCAGCTTTACACATTCAATTATGCATTAACTGAGTAGACATGAAAAATGAATAAACTACAATCCGCAGGTTTCCATGTTCATAAATTATCACATAACGAGGAACGATTCAAACACTCGCCGAATTCTACGTATATTACAAAGTCGATCTCGCGCATCATAAATCACAAATATTCACAATCAAATTTAAGTAGTCTTGTCACTTTAGCAGTTTTGACGAATTATTTGTAATAGGAGACAGGTGAAGAGAAATGGAGATGAAAAATCATATTAGACCGAACCTGCAGATTGTATTCTCTGGAGACTAGTAGCGAGATTATGGCAGACTGTGTAACCAACTTGCTTGTCTGAGGTATTTATAAAGCTCGTGTAACACGGAACAACCTGTGTATTCGCACGCACGCGAGAGTGAGATCGATTATGGGTCGAGGGTTCTCAATACTTGTTAGTAGTCGTTAGTAGTGTCGGGGACATTGCCACCTTTTGTCGCGACTTTCTTGATCCCAAAATGTTCTATTTACATAATAGCGATAAATGATAAAAATTCTCTCGCAAGCAGTGACATTATCGTTACATTTAATTTACATAAATTTATTATTCTCTCAGTGCTTTAGTATTGAAATATTAATAATTATATTCGTAAAATATCTATTTGCAAAATTGTGTTAAATTGTTTTTAGAAAAGAACACTGCTAAATTGGAACGATTGGTCCTATTTGGGAAGAACTCTGATATACATTATTAAAGCCTTGCATGTTCGGGTATTCGTGAACTTGATTAAGCTATAATTTGATTTGCGATTCAATCAGCATTTTTAATGTACATACTCGTATAATATTGATCTTTTATTGGCTAACCGGTGTCAATTAGTTTTCAGTATATCGATGATTCGTCGCTGTATAAAAAAATTTGCAAATCATGCTCTTTACACATTATGAGGAAACTTTAACGTTCTAACACTGCCATTATCAGGCGACTGATTCAGCAAGATTTGTATCGACAAAGGAAAAAATAATGATCTCCTTCCATACCTACTTCCTCCCCATTCAGTAATACAATATCAGCTTCTTAACGGACATCTTATTTCTCGCAAAAAAAATAATTTTATTATAAATAAAATGGTTTTAATAACACGGAATTTTTCTTTTAAAACTTTTAGTATTTAATTTTAAGGACATTAACTTAACTATTTAGTTAAAGTCTTTAGAAGACAGAGATAATTATAGTTGGGCAAGAATTTTCTGTATTACAAAGTCTGCAGTAAGTTTACGAAATAATAGCGGAATACTATTATACAGACACACTTATTTCGATTCTTCTGAGGCGAATGTATCGCCACTACCAGCTGCAATTCAAATATAATAAAACGACATTTTAAGTAAAAGTATTCGGAGAAGATTATATATATATATATATAATATTTCTCGCGAATTATTACGAAACCCGCTCAGCTGTTCGAGCGCGAGGAAAAAAAGATAAACACACGAGTAGTGTTGCAAATGGCAGGCTAGAAGATTAATATCTGCTAAAACGTTTAAATGATATATAATTAGATTGCTTTAGGAATTACGGTGCACATTATTTTTTGTTATAGCCGAATTGTTAACATGACTATAAGCTTCGTGTGAATTTAGCACAAATAGCATATGCTGTATAAGTTGATTTGATAGGAAAAAAGAATTGCGTCAATTTTAAATGGAAACAACGAAATTGTCTCAAGCGACCGAGAGATAAATACAATAGATTTTTAGGAGACGGGTCACTCGACTGCCCGCGGGCAGAACGTTGACATCTTTTGAATCGTGCAAACGCAAAATCAGACTGGACTAAAATAAAGATACACACTCATCACTCAATGGAAGTTTCATTTCTATTCTTTGATCATCCGTTCCTTGTATCAGTGACTATACTTCTAAAAATTATATAAATTTCAATTATATAAATTTCAGTCATTTATTTATACGGAATTCCATTTTCTGGAGAAGCCAACGGTAGACAACCACTTGATAGCAAGTGAAAGTATTGGTTCAAGTATCTGTGTAGCCATGACTCTCAAGGTTTCACCTTCCTACATCAACGCACATTTGATAAATTGTATTATTAATTTGATAAATTGCGCGCATCATCATACGGATATAAAGAATGGGAAACTGTGTATTTTGATAGTACACTGTTAATGCTGGAAACAAGAATTACATAGGCGAAAGTAAAAGTAAAAAAGAAAATCAGTAATTTTAATGGCCAAATATGATTCTCTTGAGAAATTAGCGATGGAAGATATCAACTTTTCTAATATTAAGTTACAATAGCAAACTCTTTTCTCTCTCCTTTTTCATTTCCTCTACTTCTTTATTTAATTTCAAACAACTTTACGTTTGTTCTAAATGATGTTTATTTGAGAGTTGAGTACTGGATACTTCGGTTTGTGTATTAAAAAGATGGGTTTCTCCTAACTTAATATTTGCTAAAGAAAAATACTGCAGATAATCCGTAACTGAATGGAACACCCGAACGCATGTGTGTGTTATATGTGCACGCGCTCCAGTATGTCGTATTCAATTTTATTTTTCCATTTATACACTATGACGTTTTAACCTTTGTGTACGCCTATAAATTGTACACTAACACGCTTTTACGTTTCGTGACTCTTTTGCGAATAAATAATTGTCAGTTGGAACGCCAAAATTTTGCTTTTTTCAAATGTTCAATCAAACTTTTCGCTCTTTAAAAATAAAATATTACTTATTTTATTTAGAATTGTATAAAATACAGTAACATTGAAATTTGTATAATCTTCGTTCTGCAATAATTCTATGTAATTTCTTGATACATCAGATATGATTATAGTTTGAACAGAATAATACAATTTTAACATATGTATATGTACATATAGCATTAATACACAATGCTGTAATTGTTATAATTATCATCTGCGAAAGTATATAGAAGTTAAGTGTGATTCTATGTAAGTTTATAAAACAAAAGGAATTTTGATTATTTTGCCAACTGTAGTCAGCGACAAATGACCTAACGTAATCGATTGTGTTGATTTACGTAAGTAATTGTTGTAAAATTGTGGCACATTCTTTTCTAGAACTACACAGAATTAATGTTGTATTCCCATGCAAACATGCAGCGCATAAGATGTTAAGATATAATATATAAGTAATAAATACTAAAAAAGCTATTTCAAATTAACATTTGCTCTAAATTCAAGAGACACATCTTGATCAAAAACGGATGGATGGTTTTAATTGTTCGCGGTTGACCGTCTAACAACTTCTCCGGAAAACATGAGAAGCATTATCGCATAAGTAGCTCTATCGAATTATTAGCTAGTTGCGGTTCGGCCGCATGTTTAAACTTTTAACACAATTATACTTGGAAATTTTCTACAAAGCAAATTAATTCTTCGCGAAACTAACTAACATAAAGCGATTAAGTTAATAAAGTCGATAGGTTAGCATAAGCGGTTAGATCAGATTCATTTGTTAAAAATTTTTTCTCACATAACAGCATTAAAATTATTATATATATATCCATATATGTATATTATATATAACTTTGTTAGTTTTCTACTACATGTAAAATATATTGAGAAGAATTGAGATTTATGCAATGGGAATATATTTTTATTTAAAAAAATTTACATTTTGTGGGCGCAAAAGAATAAAATTTCTAGGAAGCTTATTTCTTTTCTAATTTTTTATAAGAAAAAGCCTAGATTCACCTCGTATAGATCGTTCTTCTAAGCAGTTAAAGTTAAGTGGATTTTAACGGCCATGATTCTCGTAACATAAAGTATGCGTGTTCTTAAGTCTGCTACTGCAAGTCAAGTAAAAACTATAGTTTATTTTTGAAAAAGTTTTTTCGTATAGTTACTTATTAATTAATATATATGTTTAAAATATACTTTATGTACATGTATACATAATATAATGTTTATATAATAACATATTATGTGTATAAAATTTGAAACTATTATAATAATTACAAGGTTATACATATATAAATATAAATATATACATGTAAAGTATTATTATATGTATAATAAAACAACAATTTTTTTTATACCTCTATAAATTATAACAATCAAATAATATAATAACTGCATGTATTACTCCAATGAAGACATAATATCGTTTATACATTTAATGAATTATAAATATCTGATTATTAATGAGGAAAGGTAAAATTGCTTTATCATGTATCGACAAATGAGATAAGCTTCTTGCCAGTCTAGAATGGATTGAATTCTATTTGACTGTAAAATTCTCGTTTCGTTATCGTCATACACTGCTTACTCACTGGTTGTTACGTAATTATTTGTAATAATAGAGCAGAGGCAATCATACATGTTTATACTCAATATCAGGCAGTATCAACGGAGATAAACGATTAAACGATTATACACGCAAGATACGAGTCTACGAGAATATTTAAAACCGTCAAAGTAATCAAATAATATAAAGCGTAAAATAATTGAATGTAAATAAAGAAAGAAACTAAATAAAAGAACTTATTTTGTAATAAAAAATATTTATATTAAAATTATACTGTACAGTTTATGTATCATCGCTATATGCAGCACTTATATAATTATATTTTATATAGCAGTATTACAAAAATAATGCATACGAAATATAACTTTTTATAAGTTATTATTTTTTTTAACGTAATACATATGTATATTTTATAAATTTTCTTGTTTGTACATAAGGTATTTCGTTTACTGTTCAACAACAAAAATTTTTAACCGATCGATCAATGTCAAGAACGAGTTGTGCCAAAAGCTGATTTACTTAACCCTTTTTAAATCATCGAATTTTAATAAAATGACTCAATATAAAAAAAAATAAAAAACAACGTTTTATATTGCCATTGCGATAATGTTGTGATTATGTTGTTAAAATAAAAAAATAATCCAACTATTTTTAAAATAATAATAAGAATAATTAATAAAAATAATTATTAAATTTTATTGTTGGGAAATAGAAAATGATGACTAAAATAAAAAATAATACTATGTAAAAAATTGCTAAATTTTTTTATTTTAATTACAAAATATAAATGTGAAAAAAGAATTCAGAAATTAGATAGTTTATATTTTAATTAATTTAAAACTAACCATTTTAATTATATATTGTTGGAAGTAAAAACATTTACCTGCATAACCATGTCTATTAAATTTTCCAGTGACTATTAACGTGTAGCAGTGTCTATAATTTTTTTAATTGTTGTATATGTACGTGTGTGTTCCATACTATTTATGATTTTTTGGCACTACTTACTATGTCTAAAGTATGTTGATATTATAATTCTTTATTTATACAATTCTATTATTATTAAAATACAATTCAACAATTATATATAATAAATTAAATATATATTTTTTCAATATAAACATGAACGTTGCGTTATTTATACTTACTCTTGAAATTTGAATCATAAAATCTTCTCTTTTTCAATAGTTCATAATTTCAAAAATATTATTTATCTAATATATAATTAAAATGGTCAGTTTCAAATTAATCAAAATATAAGTTATCTAATTTGTGAACTCTATTTTTATAATTCTCTATTTTATAATTAAATCAAAATAAAAAATCTAGCGACATATTTTGCGTAGTATTAATTTCTATTTCAATAATTATTTTCAACTTTCTAACGACAAAAAATTTAGAGATTATTTTTATAGAAAATATAAGTAAGCTATGTAAAATTTGAATATTACGTGCGCGACAATCCGTAAGTACGATCTATTCGTTTTTCTCTTGCTTATGTAAAGATATAATGGAAAAAAAACTTAGGTTTGAATAGACTTATTCTTTTCCTCATTTATTGATTCGTCATCTTTTTCTAATGCTTTTTTATTGTCATCTACAGCCACTAATATGTCTGTACTATAGCTTATTTTCAATATGTTAATGTTTATTCAATTCTTAACAGACTTAAAATTAATACAAAATATTATTTTTTCTGTTTTAAAGCTTAACTCTTAAACATTCATCACGTATTAGGCTTTTATCTTGTTTCAATGATTGTTATCTATTTAGTCCCAACACGCTAAAGAAGAATAATACGTTTAATGCATGTGAAAACTTTTATGCTTCGCATGACTAGACGTCACGCTGTAATTAAGAAAATGAAGTGTAATGATGACAAAGCGAGATATGCGGTACCATTGACTTTATATAATTCGCGGCTCGACGCTGCCATTATATTCTTTCAATGTTCGCAGGATGAATATTGATTCTTGTTAGCTTTATAAATTTCATTGTGAATACCATCTACGGGAAGTGTGGCTATAAAACTAATGAGAGTTGAAGTATTGAGGAAGATAAAAGACCTAAGAAGAAGTAAGTTTTAGTTACAAAACTAATTATAAATTAATTTCTATAAATGTATATTTTTATCAAACTTAATTTTATATATATTTTAACACATTTTATTGTAGTTTTTTGCTTTATCATGTACAGAGAAAGAAATTATAAATATTGCAGAATATAAGCTCTAGGCGAAGGATCAGCTAGGTAAGCTAAGTATGCAATAACAACAACACTTTGAGAGCACTTATATTATCTGGTTTATTATAACAGAGCTGTTGAAACGCCGAGGAACGCGAAGGTAAAAAGTGAATTTTAAATTCTATAAAGTATAATAATGAGATTCCATGTCTAATCTCGATCTCAGGTAAACGAGTTACTATCGATCCTTCGCTTTAGGCGTGCACAAATATCCATATTCACGTTAACTAGATTCTTGTAGGTTCGCGTGGTACATCTCGGTAAACGCTTTAACACCCATAGCGTGCACCTCCTCGAACCCGAATCTCTCCAGGGTTTCCTTGCAACGCTCGTAATACGCGGCAACGTTATCGTAACGGCTGATGTCGAAGTCAAAACACTGCAATTAAAAAATCGGCTTCGGTTTATTTGGCTACAACTGATCGATAAAATCATCCTTCGCAAAGATATAGACTTACTAGTAGTACACAAATAGTTGTACTGATAGTGAAATCGGCGATGGTTAGATTATCACCGATCGCAAATTCTTTGCCATCGAGAAAAGCGTTGAACACTTCAAACGATTTCTCTAATTGAGCTACATCTGCTTCATTAACTGAATCCGCTTGACCTCGACAAAGTGGCATCTAAACGATGACAATTTTATCCAATGTTTCTCGTGTCAACAAATAATATATAAAAAAAGAATTGTGTAATTTTGAATGGTCAAAAAAAACAGACGATATTTTTTAATTATAATTAAATGAATTATAAAAAATAGTAAAAAAATTAATTTACTGAATACAGCTGAATAAAAAAACTAACAAGAAAAATCAATTTCATTAAGGATAAAGATTATAACATACTACATAATTCCGAATGTTCCAAAAATATAGATGATATTTTGTAATTATAATTAAATGATGTAAAAAAGATAAATTTACTGAATGCAACTGAATAAAAACTCACGAGAAAAATCAATTTTATTAAGGATAAACGTTGCAAATTCAATTGTAATATTAATTAATTAAATTTTAGAATAAAAATCAATACGTACATAACAATTAAATACTTTGGGCCAAAGAGTGCCACCATCAAAGTACATCATTTGATCGACTTTTGCCCTTTCTTTCGTATCTTTCGGGTAAAGAGAGTCATTTCTCGCGTATTTGCTCACTAAATAAGCCATAATAGCACGACTGTAATGACACAAATTGCGAAATAATGCTAAGTGCTTGATTATAGATTAGAATATAAATCCATCGCCTACCTTTCCCACAAAATAAAACCGTTGTCATCAATGACTGGTATTGTGTGTTGCGGATTAATCTAAAATAAAACTAAATTAAAATTTGATTCTTAAGTATCAGTATTGTTTCACCACGTCACAATATGTCACAGTACAATAGATATTACGTATGTAAAACTAAAGTGACAAATATTGTCAATAATAGATTATTACGTACGTAAAACTAAAGTGACAAATATTGTCATTAATACTGATCGTGTAAGGTTGTAAAGAACGTAAGGTTGTAAAAATATTGATGCATATTGTATTACTGATTCAATATTATTGATCGTGTCACCTTAAGCGATACTAAATCTTTTGCAAAAAACAGTATAAACTGAAACACCTGTAAAAATTCCGGCTTTAAATGCTCCCCCATTGGAACGTTTACGATCTTCAGGTTAAAGTGAATGCCTAGTGCTTTTGCGAGTAATATAATAGTGCGACTGGGTGGACTTATAGGGAAGTAATAACAATCAATTGGCATCTTGCTGCTTGTCTTTGCTTATCTGTTGCTCGTTGTTTTTTCACGTCTTTTCCCCTCACGTTTCTCTTCTCTGTTTCAGATTTTTATACTGCAACTTTAACCAGAGAGAAAAACTTTTTAAATTTGTAGACCTTAGATCTACATCCCAGCTGCGTTCAGAAACTTCACTTGGATCTATCCAGGTGTCATTTTATCCTTGTTTAACATTCAGTGTGTAACAGGAATAAAATGATGTACTCTGAATTCCTGAACACACCCCTGTGCACCGCCGCTGCGTACGAATTTTCATCGTGTCTAGTTTTAAAGCAGGATGAGATACCTTTACAGGTAACTTTTCCTATCATTTCCGCACGAGACACGCATAATATTTGACAAATGAATACAATTTATTACAAACGAGAACATTGTAGGTAAAAAAAAGTGTCTCTCTTTAATAATTAATAAATTCGTAATAATTAAAGTATCAAAAACAAAATTAAAGCGTTGAAATAATAATGAAGCTGAGTGTAAAAAATAAGATAAGAGAAAAGGTGAGGATAATTAAATTTTCTGTTATAAAGGAACAAGTTTATTATAAACGTTATTTATTAATTCAGAATATTAAATTAAGCATTAATAGTGCAAAGGGATATTTGTGGTACGCAAATAACGTGAATAGTTACATCTCGCGAGAGCGTAGCAATCGCTCCGTTCCAATTACCGTTAATGCAGTAATTCCGCTAATTAATGCGTCGTTTAAATGGCTTTCAAATGTGACCCTTACCTGTGACCCCGCTCAAACTCGACCAATTGATACGAATCGATGATACTTGCAACTGTTAGACATCAGCTTAATTAATTAGCTTATCGTTCATTCAGGCGATGTATGTTTATACCGGAAATATGTCGCTCATCGCCTCTTGTAATGGTAATAGTTGATTGTAAGAATTATTCGCGACGTGTACAAAAGTGAAGAAAATGCGCGCGCACAAACAAGGCGCAAAGTTACCATAGCAATAGCGTATCGCCAAACAAAACCGCGAAACTCCAACGTTGACATTATCCGTTACGATCGAAAGTTCCCGTAAGGTCGATCGATCGGTTAATAAAAACAGAAAAGAACTTGCCCAGTAAATGGAACTTTACTATACTGGTGAAATATATAGTAAATGGAGCAGCGGAAAACATGTTGAAAGATGTATTCTTTTATTTGAATTTTATTCGATATTTTATTCAAAAATAGAACGATTGGCTAGATACGTATTTTGTTTTGAAAGGAGTTAAAATTTCATACGTCAAATGTATATTTTTGATATATTTCACACGTATAACCTTCATCCCCTTGTCTATAAAATATTTTATAAAGAATTAATCAAGGTATTTGTTTCTAGCTGCATACTAGTACAGTGAATATAAAAAGTATTTGTACGGAAAGCCTTATTAAAAAATTAGAAAAAAGCCTTATTTATAGAAAATAAATACTGATTAGCAATTTTTTACAATAAGTACAATTTGTCATATCTTGCAACTATGCGAGTTTCTGATGCTAGAAGCTAAATTTCTTGATTGTATGTATATTTTTTGTGAATCTAAATAACACAATTTTTCATTTTCGTTTATTAAGATAATAAATTTTAATTATTATATATCTTTATGATAAAGTAGTTTTGAAAAATATACATAATCTTATTTTTTATTAATGAGTTACTAATTAGTTTATTTTTAAAAACAAGATTTTTAAAAGAATGTCTTCCCAATACTGAATACTTTTTGCATTCACTATATGTTCTCGAGATACTGTAAATTCTCGACAAAATATATTTCTGTGAGTAATCCACGAGTAACTTTTGCTATCAAAGATTGTACTCGGCAAGCTGTTACGTTGATCGACAATTATGTCGGGCTTTACGTTGACCGTTAGGTAGGTTCCTTAATTCTCCAGCGCGAAAGTGGTAATTTCGGTGCAACGTGGTCGGCGCTTTTACGTCGCATCGCGTTAACGACGTATTCCCATAGTTCTCATGGTTTTGTTTGCGCCCCGCCATTCATCTCAATAAATTTCTTCCGTTATTGCCGTCATCACGATAGGACGCTATGGTCGTCGACCTCATTTTTTAGAATGAACCTCCGTTACGCTAATATGACGTATTCGCGCCATGCGGCGATATAATTTTAATTAGCTTTAGAAATGCATGCTCGGATGAGAAGATCGGAACGACGTCGCAGTGTCGTCGCGTGGGTTGATTTCCGGCATCAATTTGCGGAGAGCGCGACGCTCTATTGCCCAACACGAAAGAAAACGGAGTGCATGGATTCGATCGGACGTTACATGGACGCGCGATCAACTGTATTCCCAGCAACCGGATGTAACCAGCTGACGGTACCAGTTTAGCGATGACTTCTGCAGTCGATAGCGCGTAGATGGAACTTGATCAAGTCATTATTGAAGGAATCTTACATTTATCCACAATACTGTCTAGATATTTTTAATGTTTTTATGATATTTTTTAGACATGCGTATTGTCTGAGGAATAATGTTTGAAAAAACATAATTTTTTTAAGATTTAAATGTAATATTAATATAAGAAATCAATTAGAGTAAACTAATTTCAATAGGATTTGATACGCGTGAATATCGATAAATCGCTAGACGACAGAAAATGCCTGGAAAAAAGTTGTACACTAAAAAGAATTTCTGGTTGAAAATGAACGAACCAGGAAATTCTGATTAATCAGAATTCTGGTTACTTCAAATAGAATTATAATAGATTCAATCAGAAAATTCTTGTCCATTTTCAATCAAAATTCCAATTAATGCAATCAAACTTTTTTATATTAATATATATATATATGTTTAAGAGGCTCCCAATTTTTGACATCTTTCGCACTTTTACACGCAGACGAGATCTCTCGCGTAGAATTTTGTTAAATTCGTACAATTTATAACTTCGAGAAAATAATTTTGTTGCAGAGGTAAGAACCAAGGCTGCCGACTGTTGATAACGTTGCGGAATGGTCGCGATGGGCGAAGTTGGTTTTCCATTCGCTTGCCTGTTATCGCAGCGAGCGTCGGGCGTGTCTGTGGTGCGATTATCGATTAGCCCCGGCAAATCCACTGAGATGGAAAATGAAATAGCCGCGCACCCCGTGCTCGGCTCATCGACGGGGCGTCAGGGAAATGCGTGATCTATCAACCCTATCGGCGTTACGCTCGCATTCTAGGCTCGTTGAGTTGCCGCGCGGCGGACGCCGGTAATATGTTTTAATAATGGGAGCATAATGCGCGTAAAATGCACCGCGCGTCGATACATACACTCGTATTGGATCGGATACCCGACGGTATGTTTTATTGGGATTATCAACGTACAATGAGAGAGAGCTGCGATCTCAATGTCGTACGCTTGTTTCGCATCCAGTCAATATAATACCCACCCCGCCCCGCATCCGCCGGGGAAATCCGACACACTTTTGTTCGCATCATGCCTGAAATATTAAATGAGCGCTGGAGAAACGCACGATAATTATTGCCGCGCGATACTAAAACGCTTGTAACATTGATGCATCGAGCGTCGCGCATGTATGTTTATCTGAATTATCCCCTTATGAACGAATAATGGAGAACTTGGCACGGCTCGCTGCCAATATTATACGTGCCCATAAATATCACATTTCGAGTTCATCGAAGATGATCGAACAATTAAGCCAAAAATTATTGTTGCCAATGGATTAACAGGCGTTTCGACGTTGATAAGTCCGATATTATATTAGTCGACCGTGCTCGTTCGACAAAGGACCAAAGGGATAAAATTCTCGTTTCATCGCGCACCGATTCGACGCGCTCACCAACGATTTAATTCGCTTTCGACGAAGCTTATAACGACGAGTAATTATAACGTTGCTCCGAACGATGTAAGCGCACTTTGTTTTGTCGGGGCAAATTTGATTTAACGAGTGAAGAAATACGATTCCTTCGTGCCATCTTTCTTCTTCCTAACGTGGCCTTTTGGTCAACTATGTCAAAGACACCATGTCCAAAGTAACAAAATGACGTTTGAACGTCCGTCCGTTCAGTTGTGGGAGCACATCCCTCGATGCTCGATGGCATCGCGACACGTAAAAGATCAAAGCGTCAGACTGCGAAGATGTGTGCTGGGCGATGCGTACGCGACAGGGAAACGTCGCTTTATGCCTTTTCAACCTGTTCCGCTGTTGTCACTCGAGAAATAGCAAAGATGTTACCAGTTCCAACGAGTTCCAAGGAGTTACGAACTGCTCCCAGCCCTCAATGTTAGTTTTCGTTCGCTTTCTCGCTACACCGCCAGGGGAGTCGGTTGTTACGGGACGCGATTCCCCATGTTGGAATCATGGCCTGGGTGAGTGTTACGTCAAACTAGTAGAAACGCTTTTCCCTCTTGTTTAATCGTCACTAATGCTGGCACGGTGTGCTTATATTCAATTCATCAGCTGTGTATGTAGGTATTTTTCATTATTCTGGTCAAATATAGACTATTTGGTCTAATCTAATCTTTTTTTTGCTGCTTTTCAGTAAAATATTAAATAACTTTTATCACATAAAATCGAGTGGTGTCTATTGATAGAAATGAATTGACACTTGGACTTGATAAAAATAAATTCTATGTTTATTATATGAGATTCTATATTTTTTTAAAAATAAATTCTATATCTGTTATATAAGAGTTCAATCATATTAATTTTGTCTCATTTTCATTATTTTAAAATTTATTAATACAATTTTTTGTATTTTATACAAAGGAGAAGGGGAGAGCCAGGGAGGGAGAGAGAGAGAGAGAGAGAGAGAGAGAGAGAGAGAGAGAGAGAGAGAGAAACTGTGTATGAAATCAATTCTCATAATTGAAGAATTGCCCTTCGACATGAAAATGCAAACGTCATAGTTAGCCGACAGGACATTACTTTAAGAAACTTGAGCTCTTGGAAATAATTTTCGACCGGATGGGAAACGAGAACTTCACGGACTCGCGAAAGTTATTTCATACTACTTTGATGCAGCGTGCTCCGCTCGACGAGGCTCCCGGCTTGGCTATACAAAGACACTCGAGTTTCGAAGTTGGTGGATTACAACCAACTTCTCCCGCAATATGTAACTTATAGAATTTACAGATACTTCGGCGGAAACGGTCGAGAGCCATTAACCGTTCTCGACATGTTTCCTAGACCCGGAGAAACATACTTACTACATAAGCCTAATCTAGACTAGTGTCAAGTCTCTATCTACCTTGTTCACGCTGAAAATTCATGTTTTGCTCGTCAGATATACATACGTTAGGTAGCTGATAACTATTGTTATTTGTAGAATTTCCTTAATAAGTTACGTTTTTTATTTTAATAGATTTTTTAAGACTCTTTAAAATAAAATTTTTTTAGTTTTTAAAATAAATTATATATATATATATATGTACTACATAAACATAATAAAAGCCTAACTATAAGTTTGATAATATATATAACTTTTGTCGAGGCGCTCTTAGTAAGTAATTTCCATCTACTGTATTTCAAAGAGAAAATATGCTTACATTTTGTTAAAAAATTATATTAGAGGATAAAAAAAGTTATGGGCTTCATCAAAATTCTTTACAGTCTTTATACCATTATACCTTTATCATGGGTAACTTTTAATAAATTAAATTCGCGGAAGTCCCAAAATGATCTCAGTTGGATTTCGCATTTGGCAACATCAAACCTGTCGGTATTTATTTGTTTTCTCGATAGTTCCAAAACAGAGCTGCGGTAATATACGGAAATCGGTCATCCTTCGAGATACGTATACGCGGGCATGGATATTAATACAGCGGGCAACAGCATAGGATCCAGTGACGCTAACTCTTCGTAACGACGCGTGTAGTGGAAACGCATGTAAGCAAATGGACAAGTACAAAATACACGGCGAAGCACAAACGAGCTGGCCCGCGTTTCGCTGGGAGCTATACGCGCAGGTTGCATACAGTATACTAGTACACTGATCTAAAAGCCGAATAAGCATCCGTCGGCTAATGAGAAACAGCTAATCATATGCCGCACCGTGTATCATGTTTTATTACGCGTATTTGTACAATATGCGCGCGTCTACCCAGCCGATGTCTTGGGAAATACTAAACGTATCAAAAACAGCCTCACGCCTTCCTATTAAACACATCGCCGTCGTAAATCACCGTCCGATATTTCGCGCGTTAACTCGTCCCACGTTCCGGAATATATTTTATCTCGCGTTATCCCGCAGTTGGAGTGCTTTACGGCAGCCCGTGCTGTTATTTCCACTCCGTCATATCGTTCTGGCGAAGAAACTCCACCGATGCCGGAGTTGCGTGCGGAAAACACGAGTAGAGGAAAATTTGCATAATATTAATACGACGTTATTTATATATATATAATATATATATATAAAAGCACGCGCGTACAATGCCCTTTTTTCATTCGTGCATTGTAATTAGCATACTTTCGCCCCTTCAACATGACTCTTCGCCGACAAGCGGTGACATTATCGCGCTTATCTTCGCCCTGTTATCTCGAATTTTGTCGCGTACGATCATTTTATACGAAATGCCAACGCGAGTTATGCAATATGTAATTCCCGGACTATTTCGGAGGACCGACTGTTGAAGCGCGACTGATTACCGGCGGAATATTCACGATTCCGCAGCTGTGTACATCTCCGTCGCGCACACGTGTGCACGTCCTACACGTTGTATATTTCACGAGAATTTGTACACAGCCGCCGCCGTCCTCGCCGTTGCTGCCGCCGTTTGGTTTGCTCTAATCAAACAACTGATACAATGTCTCCGGAGTGAGAGAGAGAGAGAGAGAGAGAGAGAATCTTTGCTAACGTCGTCATCGCGTTTGAATATTTCTAATTTGTATGTAAGTCAGGATATCCTCAAACGCATCGATACTCGAAACGCAATTTCTGTCACGCGCCTTGCCGTTTGGTCGTAGCAGAGAAAACGCGTGCTCACACAATCCGCCGAAGTAAATTCCGCTGATCCTAGTTCAATTCCACCCTTTCTCTCTCTCTCTCTCTCTCTTTTTCTTTTTCTTTCTTTTCCTTGGAGTCCTTCTTTCGCATGAGCAACACACGGAAGGAGCAGATGTGCCCGAGCGCGTTCGGCAAATCCAAAAGGAAAGAGGCAAAGAGAGGCGAAAGTAGCGAGAGAGAACGAAGGGGATCAAACTTTACGCTTGCTTCCTTTCTCTTTCTCTCTCTCTCTCTCTCTCCTTTTCCTTTCTCTTCTCGATGCGGGTGAGACCGGTGAGACTCGCCTTATCTATGTAACCATTCGGCACAGTATCCTACTTTACTTTTCCGCGTACGTACTTCCCGTTTTGACAGCGAGGCGCGGGAGAAGCGAATCTCCGCCACGCTAGCTGCGAAATCCCTCGCGTTTCGTCATAGTCACCCAATTCCGCGGCGTATGCGGTACGTGGATGCGCGAGTGGGATGAAATATGCTCGACTAACCCGCGCTTACGTACGTTATCCACGCGGGTGTTACTTGGATATTTACGATATTTCGAGATTGCGGAGTATCGGCTTTTTGAGGAGAATATCTGGTAACGTGTCTTACTCGGCGAAAGAAAATATCGAGAAACAAACCGATGGATTCTTTTGGAGAAATTATATCGGGCACGTACCTGGTACGTTTTGAGAAAATCGTATTACTCGCGATGTTTACGGCGCATTCACGTATTCAATGAATAAAAATATTCCGATATTTCCTTATTAATTTTAAACATTTTTCTCCCCGAGAAATATTTCATAGATATGACATTCGATACCGAAACATTAATATTTCGACTCGGATACTGAATATCTTATGCAAATGTTATATATTACTCGATTATTGCGCGACGTATTGATGCGTTTTTCGGAAAAATAATAGCGTCAATTTATTTACGATATTTTCTTACATAATATGAAGTGGAAATATCGACGTTTCGTTAAATGTAAAGAGTCTGCGGGTATATATACGCGCGGCGCGTTACTTCCGTCTTCTCAGACACGAAAGCCGGAAGCGGGTATTGCCGTTACTCTCGTTCGCTCACAAAATTAGTACCATCTCCACCCCGGGCTTTGCGATGCGACCTGTTCCTTATCTGTAACCACCATACCGCCACCACAGACCGGTATCCACTATATCATCCGACTGGCACTCTCCACGGACTTTGTGCCTATCTTCTTCCCTTCCCCAACCCCTGTTTCCTCGCTCACGCATACCGGCGTATGCACACAACTCCCACGGATTTGGTTACCACGCGCCGATGCGCCGGTTAGGCGGGTCTGTTCGAAACATATGCTTTGGTATTAATTTCTCTATAGTCTACCGATATGCGCGTTTTGACAAGCATATTCAACGTCGAGGGCAACCAGGTGAATAATTAGGCATCTATTTAACCTTTTGAACGCTGCATTTGCAGCGATAATTCCTAAAGCTTTTTAAAGCTAAATTTCAAGTTGATAGAGACAAACTTAAAATCTTACGGTATTTATGAATTCACATAAATTCCTCGTATCTTTCGAAAAATGTTTATTATACTTTAATAGTTAAAAAATAGAATATTATTTTTAGTATCGTGTACATTAACAATTGAATTTAGTAAAACAAAACTTTTTCGTATTTATCTGCGCTAATTTTCTTTATGGCTTACTTAAATACAAAGATACACTAATAGACACAGACATAATAGAGATAGTTATCCTTTAGTCGATTGTCTTTTCGACGTTAATTCTCCAGCAAAGTCAATTTTTCGTTAGCAGAAATATTTAAAAAGAGTCATTTTATTGGCCACATCTCCGATATTACGTGACTATTAGAATTAAATTGTAAATTAAATCTAATTAATAAAGAGAGAAGTTATCGGTTATCATTTATTTTCATTTTTATAATTTAATATAGAAGTTTAAAACGTGTTAACGTTCTTAAGACGTTAATGCAATAATATAATATAATCGTTCTTTGATGAACACATCAGTAGATTTAATATTTTATGTATAAACAAAGGGCAAAATAAACTGTAACACAAAAAATATTATACGTGAATGCTATAAAAGAAGACTATAAAAACAATTTCCACAGCGAAATACAATCATTAATAAGATCCTTATAAAAGTTTACAACCATCGTTAAATTTCAGCATCGATTCTAGAGCATAAAAGGTAATACTTCTTCTTCAAACAATCAGAATACGCTATTACAAGCGAACGCGGAAGTTGTTCCTTGTGCTGTTGTACAAGTACCTGCTTATGAGCTTACAGAACATATCGAAAACGGTACATTTTTCCCTCGTTACAAATTCTTTATAGAAGGTTTAACGTTTGAAGATTTAATCAACAATTCGGTCGAAAATCATCTACTTTATTTGCAACCTTTTAGTTTTTAGATACAATGGATATTAGCTAAAAATATAGAAAAATAATGGGAAAAATATAATATAATAATTCATAATATATAATTTATAATATAATGACTCTTGAAATATAATGGTTAATAACTTTTGGAGTACAAAAAGATTGGATCTTTACAATTAATTTTCCTTAAAGCTTTTGTCCAACTTAAAAATTATTACTAAACTTAAAAATTATTAAAGTAAAAGGAATAATAAACACTAAGTGACAAAAAGGATTTTTCGATCTGAGATCGATAAATCTTAATACTTAAATAATATTTCAGTGTAAATTTATATACACATTTAGTTTTACAATTGTGCTCCGAAATCATTTTTAGTCTTTAAATGCAATCTTAAACGCCAGATTGGGGTAGTAATATCACAAATTAAATTGCCAAGCAGTTTAATATCGATGCTAATAAGCGTCCTAAAGAGCTGTAATTAATTTGATGCTAATAAGGCATTTTAAAGGGCTATAAATAATTTATTGCAAAAGTAGATGATAAAGAAATATAAAATATAATACGTTGTAAATATGCATCTGCGATCGAGAGTAAGGTCAGGCAAGAGAACATTTCATATCCGGTTTGAGGAAAATTGTAACGCAACGTTACTATTTTTATGAAGACGCGAGTCGACGTATGCGTCAATGTAAAGCCAAAGAAATGTCATTGCAGAAACGCGGAAAATTGAACGAACAAGAAAAGAACGAATAAAAGAACGACAAGAATATATATACATACACACATATACACGATCGAGGACATCAGGCTGAAAGCAACGGGCATGACAGTTAATAGAAATGTTCTAAGCAACAATCATATTCACCATATGTGGAACCGGCATGACATTAGCAGCAGTTGAGTGCCAAAGAAATAGCATGTCCGTCAGACAAGAGCGTGAATAAATAGAAACCAGTACAGAAGACATAGGAAAATACATGGAAGAACATGGAGGGACTCTCGGCTGAGGGGATCGAAGGAAGCGCACTTGATTTCTGGTTAATAAAACGTTATGCCAGACATAAAGTGATACGGCAATGTATCGCGAGTTATAGCACAATCGAGGCAGGATGAGGAGGAGGGAGAGGGAGACGATGGTAGAGAAAGCCACTACGAGGCTACGTGTTGCGGTGGCGAGAGACTCGGTCCGGGGCTGTAGATAGACGGCAGGGGTCTCAGGGGTGTACGCGGTGCGAGAAAGCAGAAGAGAGAAGGATTGGCAGGAGAAAAGAGAAACAGAGAGAGAAAGAGAGGGGGGGGGAGAGGGAGAGAGAGAGAGAGAGGAGGGAGAGACAGAGAGAGAGAAAAAGAGACCCCAGCCTCTCTTCCCACACGTATGCGATACGTACGCGTAAAGAGCGTGTTGTCTCACGGTCACGCGTGTGCAAGGTACGTAATGGGTTGAAGAGAGCAGAGAGGGCGCAGTCGCGAAGCTGGAGCCACCCTCGCGACCTGCAGCGCCGGTATCGGCGGCGGCGGCGGCGGCGGCGGCGGCGGCGGCGGCGGCGTCAACCCCACCGGAACACCGTCCTGAGGAGGTAGCGAGTTCGACTCGTGCCGGGTTGCGAACCGCACACGGTTCGTCGATCGTTCACCTTGCAAAAGTGAGGGGGTGTTTTCGCTGAAGGGAGGAAGCGTCGCGAAGCGACGCGGCGCGACGCGGAGCGCGGCAATTTTCGTCGCTGTCACTCCTTTTCTCTTTTTCTCCGTCTGTCGTCGATGCATATTGCGGATATAACGTGCTACAACCGCGTTGCAAATTCACGAAACGAATAAGGAAATCGGTGCTCAGGAATAAATATACGATTTATCTTATCGCGAGTGCGGAAAGGACTTTACGGTGCCATCGGGAGCGGAAGAGGAAGAACACGGACGAGTTAGGGATTGTTCGCCGGCGGCGAAGAATGATTCGAGTGGGGAAGAAACGTTGAAGACTCTATCTTCGGGGGAACTGTGATTTATAAGCTGCGATCGTAAATCCGCTCGCGCGATCGGTAGAAAAAGGAAGGAAAAAGGTGTGTGTAGGTGTACCGAGTGTGTACGTGTGTTCTTCGGTATGACCAGTCACGAGTGAGAGGCTCCCGGTACCCGACATCCATTCTCGCGGAATCACACGAACACGTAAGTGCTGATTGCCTTTCGTCCGCAGTCGTACGGCGAGGTCTTTATTACTTCGGTAAACGCGTCGGTTCAAAAGGCGTAAAGCGGAATGAGTCCTGTCGTTCGAGCCCACATAAGAGTCTGTGTATAATTGCTCAAGTTGGAAACTCCTTCGCGTTTGCCGACGGAAAGGGATGGGTAATTTTATCAGTTGAAAACGTTCTCAACACCTTATTCGTTGGAAAGTCTCGAAGAATTCCGAGGGATATTGATATATATCTGCAATAATCTCTTCGACATCGAGATACTCGGATCGAAATTCAGAATATCATCTATCAGCAAATTGCTGGAAGATGATATTTCGAATTTCGACAAAAGAAATATTTCAAATGGAAATATTACTTCTTTAATTATTTTAGACGAATAACTTATAAAATAGCAAACCAAATATTTTGGAATGTTAGTACAATAATAAATTGTACATTTGGAAGTGAATTTCGCATATTTTAGTCGTTTAAGAGAAGAGAATTAATGTGTGAATTTGACATTTAGCTGATATTATGAAGTATATTTCTCAATCACATTTTGGACGGCTTGGCATCGATTGTAATAATTTACCGGGTTTTGAACTGCTCATCGCAAAATCATTTTGGAATTTGAAACAATATATTTTATATTTGGCGAAAGTGAGAAAAAGAATTCTAGTCCAGTCTAATGTAAAAATAAAAAACATATCTCACGATAAAAAAATAACATTAAGTAGCTTTGTATACAATTAGTGTATAAACATTCGACTTTTTTAAACTTTTCTTCTTTTATTCTCTTTTTTTCTGATTTTTTTCTGTACATACAAATTCTTTATTCATGTAAATATTTAGCATACAAATTTAACGTACATTATCTCAAAACATTTCTACCTCTTCTTTTTCTGCGAGTATGTCATCTTGCAGTTTATAGTGAATTAGAAAATTTAAGAATTTGTTTAACGAAAAGATTGAAATATTATTTTATCGCAATGGCTCTTTTTCGTTTAATAATAAACAATATAAAATATATCTAATGGATTTTTTTCTTCTATTTGATAAATAAATCATAAATATCGTTCATGTCTTCTTTCTCAATATTCAATATTTAAAACGAATGCATTTTTTAGTGCTCACAGATGCAAAAAGTAATAAATTTGTTGATTAATTAATTTTGAGAAAGCTCGCAAAGAAATTTCTTTATTTTGCTTCGCCGAAATGTAAATTCATTGATTTTCTGACTTTCAATGTCGTGAAATGTTAAATTGACATCCGTTATAATTGAGTTCAAGCTTCTCTACTCCTAATTCATTACTTTCCTTAAACGCTGCATCCAATTTACACTGGCGCTCAGTGAAATCAGAATTTCGTGGAAGAACTAACTTCAGAATTTTATTTTTCACAAATGGAATTATAAGTCTTTTTCAAATTACGTTTATTTATTGAAATGGCCGACAGAAATATGAGAATTTGTCGTATGAATACTGGAGCAGTGATGTATGAAAATTCGAAATTTCAAATAAAATTACACAGTAATTTTTTAACAAAAGTACAGTTAAACGCAATGCGCAAGATTATTTAATAAGATTCTATGGTTCTTGTCTTTTTCATCAGCTATAATATTCAGCTATAATATTCGTGTAATATTCAGCTGTAATATATTACGTAATCGGCGCCCGCCGTATCTTGCGAATGTGATTTTCCCAAAGCTGGAGAACACGGAAGTTGATTGAGTCGTCTAATTGGCAACCAGGCGCGGCTTTGATCTGGGAAATTGCAATTTCTGTTGTCTTGAGCGCGGTTGAATTGTTCCTGGTAGGAACTGTCTGTTTGCGCGGCGCGTTATCGTTAAACGTAACAATCGGTCCTCCGTTGCCCTGTAAAGAACTTAAACTTTACTTTAAAACGTCCTAACGGAAGATAAATTATTACGAATCCGCGTTAAACCCACGTGGCGGCAGTCGGGGATGCACAAGGAATACATTAATGCGAAATGCATCACGCGCTTTCGCGGCTGCACCGCGCTCGCGAATGCAAAACTAACATCTGCGTTATCCTCGAGAAACGCAAAATCGCTTAAGCGCGTCTTAAGCGGAGAGGTGAAACTTTCGCTATATCCATCTGACAGTTATCCGATACATTACACGGCGGGATACCCGATATATTATATATATATATATATATATATACCGTGCCACGTACACGTTGCGGCCGGATAATTTTATTCTAACACGCGAATTCTGGCGTGGCACGCGCGAATATTACCCTTTTTCTTCGAGCCGATCATACATTTCAGCTCCTATGCGAATCTCGCGGCGCGAATGGAATCGCGGACCGATTTGCGGCGTAATGATATTACACGCCATAAATTTTATGCTCCGACGAGGAAGGAAGGGGACGAGGGCTGAGAGGTATAGAGATGCGGTAAACTCTTGAACATCGACCGATGTACCAGACGTGTGTTAGCCTCGCTTTCATCTCGTTACAACCTCTAATGTGCGCGCGTTGCGGCTGCATCTGCCAGAGCCTCCATGACGTGCGCTCCGCCGAATTCGCGAATAAGCGCCTCGCTCCAGCTTTGTACGGTTAATCGACGTTTCCGTCAGCCACATCTTTCCCCATCCGAACAGTGCTCAGCCTGCTGTACCATATTGTATGGTGACCTCTTTCCGGTTCCGACGTGACAATGACTTGACACACATATCGAATTAGATGAAACAATTATTCGTCTAAGGATTACAGAATAGAAATTGTACCGCAAGTAGTAGTTGAAAGTTCTATAAACTTAGCACATTCGCCGCTCCACCGGTGACGTTTTTCGCATTGTATTCCATAGAAATGCAAGTGAAGACGAAAAAGTTTGCAAACTGTTGTTAGCTAACGTTGTAAACAAACGATACTCGGAGCGTATTTTTGTTTTTCTTGTATTTTTATTTTAGTTCGTTTCGTTGTTTTATCATTTTAATATCCTTTTATGCAATTTTGAAGAAACTCATAGAAATACCAGCATGAAAATTACGCGGTTTAGTCGGTTTTTTTTTTTGCTACGATGTAGTGGAGCTTATTAGACGTTATATTTCGCAAGTTTTTGCATTAGTGCGAAACTTGTTAAAAATAGTTGTGATGTTCGTACGGATGTGCAAGCACGGCGATACAGCCATCGGGTACATATTACCGAACAAGTTTCTCAAAAGAAAAATTCCATAACGAAACATAATAGGCTGACTCGGCTGTTTGCAGTAATATCGTATCAACCCTCGAAAGGTATACCTTTCGGAAATCGTTTTTGATCTGTATTCTATTGGATAATAATTGGATAAAAATTGCTTCGTGTATAAATATACACGAAGGGATAATAGCAGCAAAAAGTTTTCGATCGACATATAATTTTACGATCATTTTTGTCAATCTCTTTTGCAATTTAAATTATGAGTTAATAAGACATTCAGTTAATAAGATATTCTTGTTAGAATAAAACTAAAAACACAATATTTTTAATACTAGAATGTATTAAGTACTTAAATATATATTATTATTTACTATATAAATCTATACTATTCTACTATATTTAGAATATTACTATATTATTCTACTATTCTACTATATTTATTCTACTATTTTTTTTATAGATTTTTATTTATAAAGATTATTTATTTAAGCAATTGAATAAAATTATTCACTGGAAATAGGCAGTTACTACACTTACAATCAGTTGATAAAACAACAGTTGGAAAAAGCAGTTTTTAATTTTTTATATCCTTGCAATGTAAAGAGAATGTACGAATTAATCTTTGAAAACAAACGAATATCGAGTTTCATGGTGTGTGTGTGTGTGTGTGTGTGTGTGTGTGGGGCGCGCGCGCGCGCGCGGGTGTATGTGTGTGAGAGATCCAGCCACCGTTCAAGGGTTCGTAAAAATGATATCCTGTATTATATTAGTGACACTTATCGATATCTTAATTGTCAGGAAACGTTGTACGAAATAGCAATAGAAATAAAACGCTATGATGCCATTGTTTCGACGGGTCGAAATAAATTGAAGCACTTACTGCTGCAGTGATCGCAAATAATATTCTTCAATAATTTAAAGTTTTTATTTTCTTCACTGCAGTTGTATTAAATTATGATATCAAAAACGAAAAGTTACGAAAACTTTTTTTATACTATTTTGAAATAAATGAGATCTTTTCGCTTATATAGCATTGATAAAATATACCAATCTCTACTTTTAATTTGTAAATTAATAAATAGTCATAAATTTTATCGCAAGGTTTATATTTGCTGGGAATATAGGGCGCATTAAATTATATGCTCGTTTACTAACACAAAATAGAAAAGGGGGAATGTTTTTTGAATCTTTTACTTATAGGATTTATATATAGCTATTAAGTGTGTGTATATGGTGGCGTATAAAAAGATTAATTTATAGCGATATATATAATGCACAAAAGAATACGATTCCTCGCTTTCTGACTTCATAATTCACTTCAATATAACTGCAAATAGAAAATGAATGATTAAGTGCTGAAATATTATATATAAATATATATTGTAATATATATATTATATATATATATATATGTATGTATATAATTATGTACATAGATGTTAAATATATATATTTATATAATATGTTATATACAGGGTGTTTCAGACTCGATGCATCTGCTAATGGTAGATTCTTGAAGTCATTTTGAGATGAAAATTCTAATCCCTCAAAAAAATCTCGAGACTATAATAATATTTTAATCACAATCATTTAAAACTATATAACAAATTATACCGTCTAAAATTTGAGCGTTCAAATCTGATACAACGCAAAGTGCTAAAAGTAAAAGCTAATAATTTACTTCTTATTAATATCGATATAAATATTATGTAAGCGAAGATAAACCTCTTGTTAATATCGATATAAATGTTATGTAAGCAAAGATAAAATTACTGATATTTCTATTATTGATATTTATTTTGTTAGAAGAAAATATTTATCCTGGACATTATGGTATTAGAATTTTCGTATCAAAATGATTTTAAGAATCTGTCATTATCATTGGTGCATCGAGTTTAAAACATCTTGTATAATATACTATTATATATATATATATTGCATATGTATGCTTATATATAGAATACTGCTGCAAGTATATAAACTCAGAAGAGAAGAGTGCAGCTCAAATTCAACACTTGCTTTTTGAGGAAGGATGACTATGCTATAGTGTTTCACAGGCATCGCTTTTGTCATCATCAAGAGACTCATGTGGTGGCAGGTTGACGTGCCTGCAGGTTCTGTGGAAACTACCATATAAATGGAATTAAAAGAATTTTGCGAGATTCCATTCTATAAAACTGATAACCTAACGTACAAAAGAAATAGAAATTATTAAAAAGAATAATTAGAATTTTATTTTATTCTTTTTATTTTCAACATATTATCCTAGTTTATAAAAGCAATTAGATAAATATATGATCTAATTTCTACGGAATAGAAAGCGTAGGCTACACTTAATAAACGTCCATTGTCAAGTTTCGTGAAATAAATTTACTGTAACATATTTTAATCTTTGTGAAGACTTTATATAATCTCGTTAAAGATTAAAGTGTTAATCAAAAGATGAAGAGATTTAAAATTAATTAAATTAACTTTAAATTAAAAATTTAATTTCTTTGGAATTGAAATCCATTTTTACAGGCATTATTATGTGATGAGTCTACGGTCAATTTAGATTTCTATACTGCAGTACCATTGTATTGTCTCTTCAGTAAGTCTTTTACGAACGATACTTATCACTTGCGAACGCAACGTTCTCACGGTAATCCGTTTGCGCTTGTCAGAGTAACAGACGTCGCTTTTGTTTCTAGTGAGACATTTAGAGATTATTTCATCTCACGCAACGAAGTAGTGTCGAGAAACTGAAGAACATTTTTCGAATTATTATATTATTCTGCATTATATCAACATTCGCACCGACGAAGATTCTCGAGATGGAAACCCGATTCTTGTGATTAATTTGAGTTTCAGATTAACGATGGATACACGACACTTTCAATCTCATTAATATTTGATGCAGAAATAGCGAGAAAGAAAGAACAAGAGAGAGAGAGAGAGAGAGAGAGAGAAAGGGGGGGAGAGAAGGAGAGACAGACAACGCGATGAGAAAGCTGCGCGCGATGATAGATGGAATGCGACGTAAATCTTATTTGCCTCTATCTACGTCCATACCATAGCACCTCGCTGCCAATATTGTCCGTTTTCGTATGCAACTTTTAACAGTCGAGATGTGTCGCTGTCATGCAAGTTTTCGTTTCTCCTGTATGCGTTCTCACGTATATCGATGCAACGCTGCACAAATCCGCGAAGAAGCGACGCGTACGGACTTATAAGTGATAAGCGTAACTCGTCGGAGTACCTGAAAATATCGGAATGGTTGAATACGCATTCACATACACGTACACACCCACACAGTCTAGTCGTTTTCAGCGTTACACGATATTTCGCTACACTAAGGGGAAGCCGTCAAATGTCGTCTTCTTTTCATAAAGCTCAATACGATGCCGGGACGCGTCGCAACCTTTGACGTTAATGCTGGATAATAAAGTTTTTTTTTTTACTTGCACTCTTCGTTAGAGAGTTCGCGGAAAATCTTGCATTTTTAATTCTTTGTAACTTGAGACTAGTAGCGCTACGACATTTTAGTTAATGAAAAATCGACCGCAACTTGATTAAAGACTCTACTATTTAAATTAAGGTCAGCGTTTCAGAACTTTCTATGTAGAATATTGATGGGACAAACGCTTTGATGCATAACCGTTTAAGGAATATTGATTGATAGCGCACTATCTTCGTAAAATTGAAATGTTATTGTTATCGCAAATGTTTATCAATAAACTACGGGAATATACCATAAATATACATTTTTATGAAATATCAATAATGAATTAAGATTACCTTTAATATGCATTTCATCATTTATAAACAGGAAATCATTTCTGCATTTTCGCAAATTTAATTTAGGTAATATTCAATTATTATTTTAATTAATAATTTATCTTTCAATAACTCTCCAAATAAATTTAAAATATATTATAAAAATTGATCACATTTAGATTCGACAAATAAACAGAATTCATCTTTCGAATCTCATCGATATGTTTTCTTAAAACTCTGGTACAATGTTGATTTGTTTTGGTAACAGATATTGTTTCCTTTTCAATTGTAGTACCACGGCAGTCAAATCCATCTGTTGACATAAAGAAGTAATTTACAATCGATTATTTATTGCAGAGTAAGATTGCATCGCTTGGTTCGATATCGAAAGAAATAAGAGATTGTGAATTTTGCTTTTTGTTCCCAAACTCTGAATCGTTTTTGCAATCTTGAGCTGGTCAAGGGGCCGGCCATATCCGTCGGTGAGAACAGCTCGCGAGGGATAACGTTGCACATCCGGTCACACGGAAAGCGTTAAGAGCTATCATCTCGGGAGACTCGTTTCGCGTGTCGTAAATCACGGCGAAAAGTCTCGTCGACTATTTGACGCGTTTTATAACGCCTTAAAAGTGACCATTAATTATCGTCGGCACACACATAGTTGAATGCGTTGATGTGCGTTTCGCAAAAGCGCACGTCTACGTACGTACGGATATGACTGTGCGCGTGCGCACACGCGTATACGTAGATGTGTGCCTGTTCACATAAATCTCGAGCATACAACTGTCGCTATGCCAGCCACGTTCGCGGAATAAATTCGCCGAGGGAAAGAATCGCGCGGCGCTAGCCGCGTACTACGTGTTCGAGTTTGAAAGTGACGCCGGTCGTTCGATCAAGGGCGCCGAGAGAACCTGGAGACCCTCTCCCAGTCTCCCCAGCTCATTACAGCATAATATCATTGTCGATGATAATAATAATTGATCTCTAATTGGGTTCGTATTCCGAGTATTGTCTTCTTTTCACTCCCTCCCGGGGGATGTTTGCATTGTACTTTATGAATTCTGTTCCGCTACCGTAAATAATTCAATGTGAATTCTCTCCCCCGCTTAAACCGATTACCAATATAATAACCACGCCAGACGTATAAAAACAGAGGACTACGCCGCGCTGTGTTAATAACGATCGCCAAATGAAACGCATCAAAGAGAAATTCGCGCGGCGGATCGCAGAACAAATGCACGATTCGTTCCGAAGTGGCGCGCAGACCGCAGCCGCAAAAGTGTTAATGGTGCGCGGGGTTGTGGTATTTCTGCGCCCATGAATATGCATCGCTGAATATATATCGAACAATAGTGCATTACGACCGAGAAGGCACTGCAAAGTGAGTCCCGGAGAGCCGTGTGGATAAGAGAAAGAAGAGGTGAGGCTAGGGCTAGGAAATAAATCTTCCGCGGCCCTCAAATTAAGACGACCGCCGCGCGAGAGAGCGAGGGAGGACATTTATTCCTTAATGCGTCGACATGATTCCGCGAATGCTAATGCGTTTTCTCTCTCTCTCTCTCTCTCTCTCTCTCTTTTTTCATAGGCCAATGTATGATAACGATCCGCGATAACGATCGCCCGGCGCAGTGCACGCGCCTTCTTCCACGCCAGCTTTTTCCATTCCGCTTGACGCGCGCGCGGACCGAGCTTATTGCACCGTCACTAATCGATTCGTATCAACATTCCGTAGATTTTACGCACCATTTTCCACACGACCGGGCAATTTCCTACGGTATAAGAAGCCCTGAAAGAGAGGGAGAGCTCACCGATATTGCCGTTTATTATATTTAAATAGCCGTTTTCTTCGCTCGCGCGATAAACTTTACGTCGAGATGGATGATTACCGTGACAACGAGCGCGATAATGAACCGTGTCGCGTTCAATCTCGTTCGAAAATTACAGCTCGATATTTTTTTTTTTTTTTTTTTTTTCGCTCGCGATAAAAGTCTTCTGACATCCCCTACATGTAATTGAGGAGATATTTTATTCAAGAACTGTGCAAAAATAAAAACCATAGAAATACACTGCGAAAATGTACGCGGTCGGCAACGTCTGTTTTACACTCGTCGAAAAATTCATGCACCTACTGACATTTGTCACCTGTACGCGCGCGACGCGATAACGGGACCATAACGAGATTCTGGTGCCAGTCGACAAAGCTGGCGTTGATCAAATTATTTCCTATTATCCGTGCCGCGCGCAGCGCTAGTTACCGTAATATCTAAAACAGCTGGAAACACCGGTGGCGCGCCCGACGACCGCTAAACAGCACGATCAGCGATACTTCCTCGATATTTCGATGTTAAAATGTGTGTCGCGCGAAATTTTCGGTGAGCTACGTTCGCGACGTAACCGGCTTATATCGCTTAATGAAACGCAACGTTTTTTTTTTTTCGCGCTTACTAGGCGACTGCGATGTTTGACGCGTGCGACCCACGTTGGTCGACCTTAATATGCATCGACCGCTCGGAACTTCGCACAGTATCAATCACGTTTTATTGGCCCCGGCGCACTGTCTATACATTTTTTTACGACACGCCAACACAGGTATATCCACGATATAAATACGTGCTTCGGTATGACGCGCTCCATTCCCAATTCATCGGCAGTAACAATGGACGTAAAATCCGCTCGAATGAATCTCCTTTATTCTATCGAGATAGGGGTAATGGTATACCACAGAGTTTATACCATAGTTCTTTAATTTAATCCGATCGAATACTTTGGTAGCCGATAAAAAAAAAAAAAAATTACCGAGCATTCGTTATATGCTTTTTGCGCGAGGAGTCTAGGTAAAGCAGTCTAACTCGATAAAGTTTTTGCACAACATCTGAATGATATATGAGAGATTTCTGCTAACTAGCTCTTAGAGTTTTCATTTAGGGCGTTCTCTCAAAATAAGAAGAGCGAATTGAAATGTATAATACGAAATAAAGCATGTTTTTCTATAAGTTTTTTATGTCAGTTAAAATTTTTTTCGCTTTAAACATTCCTCGCCAGAAATCGTTCTTTTCGTGTAGATAACAAGATTCCTCTTTCAGGAAAGAGTCGTCGTCTGTGCGGAATTGGCGGTATTTTCGTGGCGGAAGAACACTGAGGGTGAAAGGGGTTAACGAACGAGTGTGTCAGGATTTCAAGCTCGGAAATTCTTTTGTCCTGCTACCCCGATTATTCATTCGATTCCTTCAACACTATCTCGCCGTAAAACGGCCGTGCGCACGAAACGTTCTAATCATAACGATTGTTTCATGGCGTGTACCAATTCACGCGCTGACTTTCTTCTCCGGCTTGTCGTGGATTTATTGCGGGTTTGCCAACCCTCTGTTATCGATACCATAGATTATCCGCACGCATAGGCACCTCTTTTGTTCTTGGCACTTCTCTTGATTTTAAGGAAGGATTTCCCTCTACACTCTGTTTTCAACTTCTTTCAACGAGCGCGCGAAATGGTTCAATCAACTTACTGAATTTCAAGAATGATTATAATAATTACAGCACAAGAATTACTAACATCAATTTAAATAATAATTACAATAATTATTAGAAATTAGAGTTACTAATTATACAAATCGTATCTGTAACACGAAATACGGATCAAACAATTAAATATAGACGACGAACGGAACAGAATATATTGCAAGACATTCAAAATTGATTCCTAATTTTCGAGAATAATCCAATTTTGTGGAGTGAATTTCCATTCAGTCAGTTTTAATTCGTTTATTTTTCGTCTGTTGTACATTATTCACATACATCGCTTTTTTCCCGTCATTCGAAATGAATGCAATTATTGTGCACGATGTGCGTTATTCGATTTCCAATTCATCGGATTGTTCGCCTTTTATAATTCAACAGTTGTATATTTTATAAATATTTTATAAAAAATAGAAAGGCAAAGTGCCTAGTTGATTACTTTCTGACACGAATTGTTCATCGCATTTAAAGATTAAAATATTTCCCTCATTATCTCCTACTTACCGAAATAATTGCGATTGTTATAATTATGATAATATATATTACAAAAGTATCGAAATTCTAATAACGAAATACCATTTGCACAGTTGACAATTTTACATTTCTTACTCCTCGTAAACATTTTTTTATTTCTTATTTACTTAAAATTTTTATTTATAATTTGTCGATATTTCAGTCTCAAGTTTTTATCAAAGCTTAACATTTTCAGATGTGTATCTCTCATAAAAATGTATCTAAACGTTTAAAATATTTCTTACTCAGCTGTCTGAATGAAAACTGTGAAATTTAGTAATTTCCCCGGAGAGATTCTTGCGTATCGAGAATTTCCGCGAAAGTGCTAAAGACACGCGAAGAGTTTTGTGAAAGAAATGACGCGTAAATCGGAGGATTCCTGCGAGATCGTAAGGACGGTTGCGCCACCTTCTCAGGAATGCGGCGCAATTTAACTTAATTAAAGCAGCACCGGAGGATCCGGAGGAACGAACACGCGTACATTCGTTCGTTCTCTCAGCTTGACGCCGATCGATATCGAGGAATTTTCTGCGGTGCTGCTACTCGGTTTCGCACGCGGCGAGGATGCACGACATGCAGCGAGAGTGGCGCAGTTTCTTGTCACGCGCGCGTTTCGTGCTTTCGCGTACCACATTTCCGATCCCCCGCTCATCGTCGAACGTATTTCCCGACACGGCCGCTTAGAGACCGCATTTACCTGCAAAACGTTTCAAGAGCGCATCTCACATCGCGCCGCATCGCGTCGCACCGCAGTGGACCTATATATGCGGTAATTGCGCCCAGGATATTTCGTCGCTCAGGACCAACTAAAACTTCTCAACGACTTCCGTTCGACAAGCTTGCCTTTACCACTCGCTGGTAGCGGATTTTTCCAAAAGGTTTACAAAAAAAAAAAACTTCGTTTTCCTTCACTTACTTTCAAGGAGGTATAATTGCATTTAATTCAGCGTGCGTCAAAAGGTTTTATGAAGGAAGCTGAATATCGTCTTTTTTGTTAATATCGTTCAGGCAATGCTGTCTCTAGTACGTTCTATTATCTCATAAAAATATTTGATTTTACTTTGCCTCCTGTGACAGCAGGTAATAAAAAAGCTGCTGTAATTGAGGGTAAGTTATAAAACATGTGAAGTGGCATGATGGAAATCAATTTCTTATAAATCTTTCAATTCTATTGAATGTTTTATATGTGAACTCATTTAGATCCCATATTTATTAAGAGCTTAACAAGATTTATGGATCTGATTAAAATTAATGATCCGTGAACTAGCGTCGTTGATGTGCAGTACAAGTTATTATACTTTTTAATCGCAAACGGAAAAAAGGATAAGAATTTTTGTACTTAAAGTGACAAAAATTTATTACTATGAATATGTTTTAAACATTTCTTTCAGTCATAAATTTCTAATTGTGAATCTGATTGTGGAAATACAGGACAGTACACCGTCTTTTTGAGTTTTTTAAAGTAATGCTGAAAAGATTTGCAAACAAGTTTTTAAAAAAAATATTATAAAATCTTTCAATATTGATCTTAATTTATATTTTAAATTATATATGTAAAATTTGAATATACCAAAGTAAAAAATATACAAGAAAAATGTATAACGAATGATGGTTCATCATCTTTGTAATTTCTAAGATTTCAATAAAGTAAATGTAAAACTCATTATTCGTAAAACAATATAAAAAGGACGAACAAATAAAGTTAAAGTGATAAAATTAAGTAACAGTAAATAATTTATTCTCTAGTTATTTAGTTTTCAATCAAGAATAATAAAATTAAGTAATAGTCAATAATTTATTTTCTAGTATATAATATTTCTAGTAATATATATCAATATTAGATTGTTTTATAATAAGTATTTCTTTGTGAGAGGATTATTTGAAAGTCTTTCCAGCGTTACTTCGAAAAACTCAAAGAAACAATATACTGTCTTGCATCTACAACCGTAGAGCCGGTAACGCTAAACGCGTTATGTATATACACTCGTGATTGGCGATATGCCAACATAACGAGCACGTATTCCATGTAAAAAAAAAACGTGTTTGTTCCTGATGTAAGAATTCGGCGGAAGAATGTATAAACAGCGAGGGCGGGTCGACGAGATCGCTGATTAAAAGGGGTTGCGAGCCGGCACGACGTAGGGTTGGTCCCGGATAGATAGTGGCCCGGGCGAACGTTATTACGACTCGGTACGATTTCTTGTAAGGGCGGAAAATGAGCGAGAACTTTAGCCTATTAAGCGCAGAGAGTACAACTCGCCGCCAGTAAAGACTACACGCGATCGTTCATTTGCATTTTCTTTCCACTGTCAAGCGGCATCAATTTATTCTGTTCGCCTCAATCGACTGCGTCGTTGATACAAAATATTTCGGAATATCAATTTAAGCTTTAGTGACAGATCCATATTGAGTAATTTAGAGTCAATATCTCTTTAATGAAGAGTGAGAAAAAATTGCAATTTTTCCACATAAAAATTCTGTTAAAAATAAATTCATTCGGTTGCATAAAGAAAAAGTTCCATTATTTATATATGCATTTTATAAATTCTGGATTGTCGTATTTATTCCAATTCTTTACTTGATAATAAGAGAGTTTTTATTACTGAACAATTGACTGTGCAAGATGAAGACTGTTCATAATGAAGGAAATCTGCTGAAAATTCATAAAATTTATAAAAAATACATTTCTTAATACATATATTGATGGATCTGTATTTTTAATAAGGATTTAATCAAGATAAAATCTTTCTGAAATATATTAATTAAGTATTGAAGTAACAAAATATTGAATATTCACTTAAAAAAAACATTAATCTAAAATTGTTTGATACTAAGTTTTTCAATTATGGCTTTTACGTGGACTTTGAAACGTTCAATTATTCAAAGAAATTTGTTTAAACTTGAGCCATTCGTTTCAGGATAACTAAGAACGACAGAAGAACAATGTAATAAGGAAAAATAATTTCATTGCACTCCCGCGGGTCGAATAATAATGAGTAGCGAGTGATCAAAGAAAAACGCGCGAGGGAATCAGACAACCCGGCACAAAAGATACGAGTTAGGTGAGAAAGAGCGGGATGGGACCGATACTCTTGCGAGTATCCATTACGAGTCGAGGGCTCCTCGGTTCGCGAGGGGTGGTAGGAAAATAAACGAGAGTTCCAGCTCGTTAGCCGTCGAACGGCTCCGTGCTAATAAATGCAACACGCGATGTTCTATTTGCATCTACCTCCGCAACGATGCGGTCGAATCGGACCTTCGCGTGCACTTTGAGAAAAGTTTTCACCCGGCGAGGTGGGCTGCTGAAGCTGCGAATTAGCCGCGATTGGACCCCGGTCGCGCGTTAAGCGCGACCGAGATGCGCGACGTGACGTGCGCATGCATGTTAAACAACCGTATCTCTCGCGAGCTGTGTTATCGAAAAACATAAAGCTCGGCCGCACTCGCCGCGATGAGTGCGCGCTTTCGAGCGAGCGAGCGAGCGAGCACTTCCTCTCGACAAATTAAAGAATTCAAAGCCGAATTAAATGGGGTGGAACTATACATTTTCAAAGAGGCGCGCCACGGTGCACGCGAATTAAATATGCGAGCAAATATTTTGCAAAAGTCATAAAATAAAGAGACGCAGACGTCTCTCTTTCTCTCTGCAATTGAAAAAGATATATGAATATGTATGCGTTTAAAAGGGACGTCCCGGCACTCTCAAACGACGACGTATTACGTATCTGAAAAATGCAGCCCGAAAGGCTAGTTAAACTAAAAACTCGCGTTTTAAAGCCTGTGCAGAGTTCTCGAGATGGGAGAATATATGGTATACGGGAAGCAAGAGAGAAACGAAGAGAAAACGATACATCGTCCACGATATATGCAACGTTCGCTGATTTAATTTCGGCGCATCACGCACGAGTGGCAGCTGACGTTCGCTGTCACTTGGTCGGAAACTGCTATCGTTTCAAGCTTATCGAGCAGTATGCTCGTACAAATAAGGCTATTCGTGTGCTATCTCTCTCTTTCTCTCCGTCTGCTGCACAACCAATTTAATAATAAATATTGCAGTTAAATTCAACTCAAGTGGCACAATTAATTTTTTTAAATTTGGAAATGGTCTAAATACGTGTTTATATTTAGATATTTTATCGTTTACTTTAAACTATTTTTTTAAATTCTTATTTTTTCCAGCTTTTTTAATATTTGAAATGAAAAATTATATTGTGAGAGTTGAAATAGAATTGGCTAGTTTATACATAATTTAATTGTTGTCGTTTGCTATAATAAACCACGAAATAAATTATCACTAGTCACTAGTAGATTATAGACAATTAGAATCATTGTTAAGTAATATTTTTTATGAAATAAATAAGTTTGCAAGAATTCTTTCTATCAGATCGATATAATATATCGAAAATGCTACTTTATTTTTAACTAAAATCTATGTTTTGCTCTTGCGGTGTTAACGGTGTTTTTTTTCTACTCTAAAAATTTGTGGTGAATAAAGTTAAGAGTTTGAAACTAGTTAAAGAGCAATTACGAAAACATCTTTCTAAAAAAGAAAATAAACTATTAAAGCTAATTGAGCTAATTCTAATTAATTAGAAAAGCTGTTTTGATTAATAAAAATAATTTGGAGCTGATATATAATAATATTCTTTTCGAGTTAACAAATACAACGAAAGATTGCACACGATTTCGTACAGTTTTATAATAGAAGAAAAGGCATCGCGTGTAGATTTTACTACGAACCTCGTGATTTTGCAGAAGCTGTCCCAGCGTTCTTGAACACGTACAGGCGTTCTTCAAGGTATATCCAATTTCGCAGGGTGAATTTACGCACCATCCTTTGCGAATCCTCTTCTCTTTTTTTACCGCAACGAATCTCTCTCGCCAAGAGCTCGTCCGCTGCTACCTTTTAAACACTATCCCCAAAGGTCAATTACCGATAAACTCAGGGCGGGGAGCACATAAGCTCGCGGTATATAAAGGACGATGCGGGAAGACGGCCACGCGGGGGTGGAGAACGAAGAGGGTTAAAGCACCGCTCGTAAACGCGCGATGGGAAAGATACAGCCCATGCGGTATTCGATGTAAAGCCGAGCGCGTACGTGGCTGCGGGTTTAAGAAGTTGTCACGTGAGCACCCCGGATAGGCGAAGCCCCGGGGCGCCCCGTAATACCGAACAACTGCCGAGAGCTCGAGAGAGGTCCGTTGATTTTACCGAGATTTATAGTACCGAGGCAGTTTCGGGCGCGTATCTGACATCGCCGTCGCTTCTCTCGTGACGCGTCGCGCTTAAAGAGAGCCACGATTCTCGCAAACACGCGAGCTTGTCATAAACGTCGCGTCGTGTGGAAATTTTTGACACGCTCAGTCACGCCGAGTACACCGCACAGGGTAACGACGCACAGTTTGCATATCGAGCTTAATGCAAACAGATAGAATGTAATATAGCATACAATGACATCGATGATAGCGGGGATTGTTTGTCGAAGATTAATGATTGATAAGAGATTAACGTTTCATCAGTAAATGGTCAATCTTCCCGATTAGCATGGCTGAAAATATCTCTATTAGGCTGTTGCACAAATACATCTACAATTGACTGAACAATTCCGTGCGGAATAAAGTCTTTTGTGTAAATTCTCTAAATCAGTGGGTAATCACTGATTACCTAGTGGTATATACTTGGCACTGGGTAATCAGTGAAATTCAACTAAAAAAGAAAGGAAGTTTGAGCATTATCCAGATAGCGCACAAAGAGTTGAAAAAGAAACCAAAAAGAATTCAGTCGTACGTCATCAATTCTGAGTTTATTTTCAGATGCAAAAAGAATTCTTTTCAGAACTTTTCAGAAAAAGAATTCTTTTTTCATCTGAAAATGAATTCAGAATTGATGACGTACGACTGAATTCTTTTTGAACTCTCTGTGCTATCTGGATGTATAAAATATCAATATTTGCGCGTCAATTCCAATACCATATACATTGAATTAATTTGTACACTAAAAGAAAGTTACCCAACTAGAAATGGCTCGATGTATCATAATGACATGACCAGGTAATCTTAAAGCGTGCTCTGTTAAGGCTATTCTGAATAGATCCTTATTATCGGGTAACCATAAGAACTCGGTATATATACCTTGTCGAAAAATATTAATTACACACGCATTCATAGGGTTATGTAAGCAGGGACTATTAATATAGTCCTGTCCTGAACAGAAATGGGCTCAATATACGAGTACTACATGTCCCGATCAGTACCTGCTTACATAACTCTATAAATGTCTGTGTTTATAATTAATATTTTTCGATAAGGTATATATGATTAAATCTTATCAAGATTAAATTATTTCGTTCAACTTTACTTGCTGCTGTGCTATGGTTAACCGATTGTATAATAATAACGTCCCAATCAGAATAACCTTTACAAGGCATGTCTTTAGATTATCCGATCAGAAGTTTACTATGTGAACCTATTTCTAGAATAAGATCCTTGTCAGGATCTTATTTTAATTTCTAGTCGGATAATTTTTAGTGTATATATAAATTAATTTTATTATTAATTAATTCTAGATTAGGGTATTCCACGTTTCATTAATTTTTTTAGTTGTATTTCACTGTAAATTCATTGATTACCAGTGGCATACTTGGGACTGATGTCAGTGATTGTCCACTGGTTTAGATTTAGAGAGAAGCTGTTTCCGTGTTTTCGGATTTTTGCCTTTTTTTTATAAAGTTCCTTTTTCCTCCAATGAAATATTTTTTCCAATGATATATTTTGTCCTTAATGCCAGTGAAGATATACACCCCACAGAGGGTGATGCACTCCTCGTCGCATCGCGCGGGCTCGCGCGAAAGCACAACGGGGATGTTGTAAACGGACGGCGTGATAAGCGTCGTAATTTATAACCGGTCGCGGATATTTCCGTGGGTGGCTCTTAAACGGCGGCCAACGAGCGCAATCTGCGCGCGAATATACGCGTGTGTTAACGTTGACGCGATGAAAAACGTATTACGCCGCGCGATAACGTGCCGCGAGCCGCGTTCTGTAATGACATTTCCGGGACAATTTTGATTTGCATTAACGAGGCGAATGGGGGCGATTTACGTCGCAATCGTGTACCCAGTACGATTAACGCGCAACGCGAATCGCGCCTCGGGCGAAATCGAGCGAGGTAACATCGTGGAGGAGGCGGAAAAACGATATCGGATAATGCACAAATTCATCATTGCGAGGACAAGAATGTTGCGTCGAAGGCTAATTTCCGTTTTGTTCAATGAAACAATGTGTAGTAATACGTACAAATACAATACAAATGTAATAAAAGATGCATTATATAGGAACAATAATTATATGTTAATAATAAATCAATTTTCGATTTTAAAGTATTATAATTTGCGCGCGTTATATTGTATAGTTGCGTGATTACGCGTGCGTCATTTCGCGTTTAAAAAAAGATTGTGCCCCGGCTGATATAAATCGGTGCAATTTAGCCTCTTTCAATTCAGAGGTTGTTACCAACAATAAGTTCGCTGTAATTTGGTTCCGAGCACACGGATGGCTAACAAATTTCATAAGAAACTCTTTCGAGACGGCAAATATTGAGATATGCTTTTCCGCATGCAATGCTCTTCGGTAAGACAGTAAATATTGAGACGTGCTATTTCGTATGCAACACGATGATGCAATTTGGTATCCTGATTACAAGTTCGCTTGTCGTTGGAAGTTGGATTCTTGTTATTTGATAAATATTTATAAATAATGTTCGTGAAAATCTACATCGCGGAGCGTAACAGCGCTGGCGCAGAATGATATTAAGTTTGATTTGAAAGCTAACACAGAGAAAACGTAGAAAAGACGTGTTTTCTTATGTTTGCTGTATCTGGAAGCAATGATCACGTATAGAGCAAACTAAAAGCAAACAATTGTGGAAGGTGTTGCTAAAGAGAAACACAGGCGTATTGGCGTAGTGTGGATGCTCGGACAAAATAAAACAAAATCCAAAAGCGGCTATGTGCGATTTATTTTGAAACATGATAAAATTGGATCTTGAATTCTACAGAAGGTAACCAATCAACAATCGAAAAATTGCTGGTTGGCTTCCTTCTGTAGAATATAATCCGATTGAGGCACAGCTTCGAAAAACCAATCAATACACTTATTGTATTCGCGTATATCTCCTTTCGAACAGACATTCTATCCTAATATTTCTTTGTACACAATAATGGGTAGCGTTGGCACGAATTTCGCGTCGGCTTTACCTTTCCTCGTGATAAATGACGCTATAAATTAACGGGAAGCTTTAATCGATAATTTACTAAAAGTTTCATTTGCTTTTACCGTAAACGATCCTAATTCTTGACGAATGTCCATGAATCGTCTTTACGTAGCGATTGTAGGAATTAAATAAAATTGTGCCTCTGAAAAAAATTTCAGTAAAAAGGAAACGTCTTCTCATCTTACGCCACTATCTTTAAATACAATTTCAAGCTTGGATCTAGGAGGGCCTAATCGAAAATGCGCCACTGGCTTCGGCGGATATCGCGAAGGAATGGCAACTACGTGCTTCCACTTTATCGCGATCCCCTACTGATTCCCTACTGATTGCCGATAGTTGCGATAGAAAGATTACATATATGGCAAAGTGGAGAAATGTTCGATAAAGGCGATTCGATCGAGAAAACGGATTTCCGTAATGCCTGCACGATAGACAGTTCGTTAGTCACCGACCTAAGAGTGCCGATAATTACTCCACCATCCGTGTATCAGGAGGTCACTCGGATGACGCGGTATCGAGGTCAACTGAGCGTTTTCCAACATAGAGGATCCACGGATCCGAAGGACGGAATACATCGCTCTAATATAGACGAGACACGTCGAGTAATGGCGCGGTAGGGGGTTTATGGTCAGACAACATCCTCAGCCATCCTGTTCGATGATGCCAGTGATGTTATCTACCTGACAACGTGCTACTATAATCAGATATAATCTGAGTTTATCGGAGCGCGAAGTCTGCGATTTAGTGTGCCTACGTTGTCAGAGTAAGAAAATACAGAACAAACAGTGCGAGTATATATATATAGTTTCTCTAGAAAGTATTGTAATATATATATTCTCTCTCTCTCTCTCTCTATGTTTGGATTTCGTTGAAAACAATTTACACAAGAATTTACACAGGAAGTACTTTTTCTGTAAACTTTGAGATTTATTTTCGCAACTTCTTGATCATGTGTACAGAGATATGTGCAATTTTTTGAAATTGTCAAGAGCGGCCATGCTGTTCTTATGAATAATGCATTACAGAAATTATCGAATCTTGAGGGAAGTCTTTGTGAGTGAATTAAATTATCCGTAGCGCACCGTCGTACGTATTGTCATGAAATGTTCGAGAAATATTGGAAAATACACACATATGTGAAATATATATGTATTAAACACATACGAATCCAAATATGTGTGGTACATATGAAATTATAAATAAAATTTGATCCTAAAATCTAAAACGGATAATAGATCGTCTAAAGTGAAATTCGGACTTAGGTCAAGTTATATAAGTTTGTCCCGCATTTCTCGAACGGAACTTCGTTTGCCGAGTTATCGAATGGAATAAATCTTCTCGTGAAGTCTCTCGACTCATAATAATAAAAATTAAAATTTTACGGATCATAATATATGCATTGACGAGCTATTTATCCAAAACACGCGCTCGCGCGCGACATAATAGTATTTATGCACTCGTTATTTTCACTCGTGGAAGTAGCTATCGCGTTAACACATTACGCGGAATTCTTATGGCGACTCGACATAGCCATTTGTGCGATGTGACATGCGATTACAAGTAATTACACCTCGCGCGTGTCATGAATATTTACGAGCGCAGTTTTTAAAGTTTCGTGTTTAGTTTAGTGAGCCGCGCCAGCTATCGTATCGAGAAAAATGATTTCTCGTTTACGAGCTTGATGTTGAATGAGTTTTCAAATAAGGTGCACGTGATACAAAAAATATATTACAGCCAAAATGTGTCTCAATTAATGAAAATTATTTATATTCGTTTGCATCAACGTAGATTAACTTTATAATTATTTAATTTCTAATTAACTTATTCTTTATCTTTTTCTACTTTTTCGAACTAGAAAAGATGGAGAATAAGTTGAATCGAGATTAAAGTTCATTTATTGGTGCAAAAACGGATGAAAGCATTAAAAATAGATGCGTATTATTCTCAATCATATTTAAGAATGACGAATCTTTTACATCGACTTTATATGCCCTTTACATCTTATTTCTTTTTACTCTGCTGAAAATATTCATAAAATTGACTCTACTTCCATGTCCTCGATTCTTAAATTAAGAAATACTATTGTTTATTCGAGAAAGCAACATTAATGCATGCATGAACAGATAAGATAGAAATTGTTGCAACTATTTTAGTTGTGTGAAATAAATTATGAAGTCTTATCAAATTAATCTCCGCTCATTTTAATTTGAAGCTTTTTCGGTAAAACTTTTAGAGTTGGAAAACGTTGAGACAGTATCACGAACCACTTCTATTTTAATCTATTCTAATTAGAAACGGAGAATAGACCATGTCATAGACATCTGGGTGCTTAATTTTATCGTCATTTGCAAGAATTGTCGCAAAGAGACGATCCTCCCAAGCGAGTTAATCAATTCCGTCGGGGGAACACAATCGATCCCTCGGGTAACAACTAGAATCATCAGCGCAATTACTTCTGCGCAATTACGTTCCTCCTAATACCGCGATATCGTATCGACGTTTTGACACTCCGTGTCCCTGCGAATTATTCACGCCACGACGCAGTGGTTAGGGTCGCTTATATGGCAGACAGGACCACCGCGCGTATCGACACGCCGCGCCATTATTTTGCATTAAGTCGTTAGCGCCCGGCGCGCACACGCGCGTCCGAAACGAACAAGAAAATCGCGTGTCCCATCGTAAACTTCCGCCCACGGCTGTACAAAGAGCCGTCCATGATAGACCGATTGCCCGTAATGGTTCGCTTCGTCCTCGTAATTCTGCTTGTCGTTCCTGTCGTGCGCTAGTCGCAAATTGAAATTCACGGTGGCCGCCGGGCCAAATGTGCCCGCCCTCCACTCATCCGCTTTTCAGCGCTCCCAGGCTCGGGCAATACGTTAAGCAAGGTAAGCGTGTGAATGGGCGCAGCCAAAATATCTACAGCAATTTCTGTAAAATGACGAGAAATGGAAAAACTCAGTGTATAAAATATCTGGCGTTAAAAATATTACGGAAAAATTGACGATTGCGAATTTGTAAATAAAAACATTTTTCGCCGCGCGAAATAAAGTCTCTGATGAAATATATATATATGAAAATAATAACGTTACGGCGAGAGAGGGACGAGAGTATTAATGCAATTTGCGAAAAGGAGCTGCACGTGCACGGAAGAATGGTTTTACTAAAGTATTTGAAATCTTTTAACTACAAGTTTAAAAATAATTTCGTTAGACCATTAAAATAATTATGTAGAACGTTCAAAAATGATTGCTAGAACATCAAAATTTGCATTTTCAAATCATGCTTGAAATTACTAAAATTATTTTAATGATCCGACAAAAATTATTTTCACATCTGCATCTATAGCTAAATTTTTAGATAAAACTTGAGTAAAACCGTCCTTTCCGTATTAATTAGTTCACGTAGTTCTGATGTCAGAGATATTACATTGTTGCGAGTAATAGAAACCGTAATGTTCGTAATGAGTGTTTAGCCATATGGGAAATATTCATGCAAGATGCTTGAGTAACATGTCGCGTTATTGTTCGCGAGGCAATTGTCGTCGAATTAAATCCGAAATTAGCGCTTGTTTATCATTTGCCGCGGTGTCATTTATCTTGAATATTTACGTTTCGCTGAGAACGAACACGACGCGCACTGCATTAATTATACGCAGCGGTTCGTCACATATTTTTCCTACAATAATGAATTTCATACATCCGACGTAAACGGAATTTGATTTCGAGTCCGATTCTGTCAATTTTACGAGAGTCCCGAGCACCGTGCGCGGTATATAACAGCTTGATAGTTTGATTTGTAACAAGAGAAGCATGCGGGAGTAGCCTGTTTTTTTGCGCAAAACGTCAAAAGCCAACAAATTTGTTGATATTGGCCCGCAACGCTCTTTGCGACGTCAAATATATAGATCAACAAATCTTTTTCTATTGGTCGAATCTAAAAGTGTACCGCACATGATTGAAATTATTGAGCGCTAGAGTAAATAAAGCTCCGAATGGCATTGCCGCGATTGCGAATTTTCGCGGGACGTGGAATTGATTTTTCCCACCTCTATATATGTCTTGGAAATAGAAGTTGGAGAAAAATCCGGATCAGATCCAAATTCGGTGCGTTCACGGATGAGGGGGCGTGCAGAATTATCCGTGGCCGTACTATCCGACATTAATGGCCGACCTATTTGCATATCACGTTTTAAACTGCGCGAAACGTTATTCCGCTTTAATACCATGCCGAGGAGACCTATATATATATATATATACTTATCATCTTTTATGACTCTAAGAATATCCAGTCTGTCGGAAATACTCCATCTCATGGCCGAAGTTCTTGGCTGCAATCTCGCGAGCGAGAGAAGTGGACTCGTGGGCGCGCAATCGCGCAAACAAAGCCGTCTTGCCGTGCCGTTATCACCGATACCGATTGTCGACATTCGGTTTCTGTGGCGCTCAAACGCAGTCTGTAATTACAGGTGCGATTCCGGAAAGATGATACGCGACTACCTGATACTGCTCTCATGGCTCTGCGCGGTGCAAGGGAAGATAGGTAAGTGCTGCACGTTCCGCAACTCCGTATTGGCGAATTCCGCCGGAATAACCGTAGTACCTCGTTTACCGTAAGACACGCACGTTATACTTCCTTATGTACTGGTAAATGCAATTTTTAATCTTGTATGAAAAGAAATTATCTAGCGGTTATATGATTCATCCGATTGCCTTCAGGCGCAATCTGACGTTTATGCGCCGCCAGAATATCCACCTCGCGGCGTAGCTTTCTCAAAAGAAAAACTCCGCAATATACATAATAGACAGGAAGTAACGGCAGATTCAGAGTGTAGTACTTCAAGTAGAATCTCAATATGAAAGTGTACTTTAAATACTTCAAATCCATAGTTATACTCGATTTTTGTTAATGCAACTGCACGTACACCGGAATAATGTAGCTGAATATCTCTCTATTCTATTTTATTTTTCATAAAAAGATATAGAAATAAGGCAGTCAGAAAGACAACAATTTATAAAATATTTTATATTTTGACTCTGACATATTTTGATATGAAATATTAAATATCTTCTAAAATATTTTCGATTATCTTATTTTAATATTTTTATGCACAGATTAAATGAATTAATAATGTTTCCAAGAAAAGCTATTATACGTTATATAATTGCAATAACGAAAAAAACTTTCTTTGAAAGAATATATACAAAAAGATAGCACTTATTGAACTATTTAAATTTTTTTTATTCTTTTATTCCGTAATTTTTTTCAGCTTCAACAGAACAGGAGATATTAAGTTACTGTGAGCCATTCTGTATAACCTCTCTTTTACTCATAATAATAAAATTTTAAATATTTTTATATTGATAATTTTTGTAGAAATAATTTTTATTATTTTTTTATAGACAATTAAAAATTGCATTTGTTAGTGCATCAAAAAAGAAGCATAAGATTCCAATTAAAATTGAAATTGCAATATTGCGCACAGCGACATTTATATTATAACACTAATAAATAAGAAATAAAGCTGCAACACAAAAAGTAAAGCTTATAATATTTGTACAATGTTGCACTGTGACGTTTTTCTTAACTGCATTTTATCTATTGTATTTAGTTTTTCTCTCCAAGATATAATCAGCTAAATTTCATGAAACTTTGTACTCGTGTGGTTTACTGACGAAAAAGCAAAATTTCCATTTGCTAAACGAATTTCGCTATATGCAGCATTTTCTCGTGTAGATACGCAAATATGATCTCTATGTTTATTTGTGACAATGGAAGCGCAGCAATGGTGTGAGATGTATTTTTCCATATCTACAGCAACGAAAATTGGACTCACCGATATGATACTGGTTTTAATCCCTGGGATATTTCGACAAGGTTATACGTACTGGTAGCCAAATTTTACGGGAGGGAAGTAAAAACCTGTTTATTTAAAAGAACATAAAAATGACAAGCTTTTTGAAGGTATAAATTAAGCCTCTTAATAAACAGTAATACGTATTCGAAATTTTTCCCTATTTTGCACTGACAAATAGATTATTTTTATTCCGTGCCATTCGTTATTACTTTTTCGAAATATACGATTTGACTGAAGCCAGAAAGTGTTCGACCGTGTTAAGCGCCAAAATACATATCGATTTGATATTGAAATTTTTGTAACTGTTTGTGGCGCTTTTTACGTTCTCGCATCTCATATTCACCATTAATTCTGGTCAGAATAAAATTTTCTATTTTGCAGGATATTTCTGGCATATCACCGATATTCATTACGACCCAAAATATGCTGTGCAAGGAAATACACCTAGTAATACCAGTAAGTTAATACGCGTTGTTTGTAATTTTTTACAATTTTGTAATGCGAAGAAATCAATTAAAAATAACTTTATTGGGATATAGATTAGAATGTTTTTAGAATTTTTTTTTTTTTTTTTTCATTGTGTTACATGGTTTTCAAGAAAAATGATTTGCATGTACTTGCTAATTCTCGCCCAATACGGCCAGAATTGCGCGCCGCGCCGCGCCGCGCCGTACCGGGAAGTTGATCACGTAATTGTTAGAGAGCTTTTTCTTTTATCTCATCCGGTTTTTCATATCTCATACGATCACTCACGTGAATCTCATCCTATTAAATTTCATCGTTTCGCCTCGGTTAGGTTACGTGACCACGATTTCGCGAAATTCGCGTGAAAATTTTCACTTTTTACTATTTTGCTCTTAGAGAAAATATACGTGATCGACCTCCCGTTGCGAAATCCAAACCTTGGTGTTCTCACCTAGTATCGGTGTTTGCCAGATGCTTCGAGGTATAAACTTTCCCAAGCGTTTCATACAAATTTCCCTCAAACTTATTAGTATTTTGTGAAAATTTTCCACGAAACTTCATAATTTCTGAAACTTTTCTACTGGATAGCAAGTGTTTTTTTTTTTTTTTTTTTTTTTGAAAGAAGAAATTTGCATGGGTTTTTTTCCCAATTATTTTTTCAGCATGCGACGAACTGGCTCACAGTCGAGCTTTAACGAATATACGCCTTCGAATCGTTATACATTTCATTTTCCGACGATCGCATGAGCGAATTATTATCATTCCTCTAATAGAACGTTAGACTGTTATTTACTGGTCTACACGCGCGCGGGTATTTACCGATCATTCTAGAACTTAGCGTGCTCGGCTGGCACGAGACCTGCACGAAATAGCAGCGACTTGAATTACCCCACCCTCTCGTTTATTCGACTCACCATCTTAGGCCTCGTGTCGTACGGACGTTAAGCGAGATACAAATAAGTAGTGAATAAGCGTGATCCTGGCTGGTTCTTTGTCACGCGGTGTGCATTTTTTATTTCACCAGTTCCCACGATCAACACTGCTTTTTCTCTCGCGACCCTTCCACTTGTCGCTTCTCGATAGTCTCTCATGCGCGGACCTCCATTTACCATCGTGTTTCAGAGTGCTGGAACATGAGAAACCTCGTCGATGGCGGACGTATGAGGCTCGACAGAAAACTGGCGGGCAAGTTTGGCGACTACAGCTGCGACTCGCCCTGGGCTTTGATCGAATCGGCAGCACGGGCGATGAGATCGAAGCATGGCGATATCGAATTTGTTCTGTGGACGGGGTATGTCGAACTATCGTATAATTGTCGGTTAATGTGGTTCGATACGTATTTCAGTACCCGAATCATTGTATAGTGACATCCAAATGAACTTTCATGGACGATAATCTGTTCTTTTTTATTCTTTTTCATGAATACGATATAATTGGTCTACGTTATGATTGAGATACGATATATCGATGTAATAGGGGCTATTTATTAACCGATAATTCGTACTAATATCTTTCTGCTTCGAGTTCCATATTGAAATATTATACAAGGATATTTTATTGTTATTATTATTATTGTTTTTAAGAGCTCTTTTTCAATTGATTATTTTCGGTAATATTATTATTATTGTTTCCATTGCAAATCATTATCGTTGTTATCATTATTACTAATTTATGTTACGTATTTGAAATTTATGAAAATATTCAGGGCTTTTATAATAGTCAAACGATATACGACCTGCTATCGTTAATAACGATTGTTGTTGTTAAATGAATCATTAACGTATTGTAATTTATTCATGAGATCTCATTTATCATCAATGAAATTATAAACAAGATCCAGTTTGGGAAACGGCAAGTTGTTAATTCAGTTAATAACGCGATTATTATGTGTTGAATATATTACCGTTAAATAAATTTACTTTACGAACGATTTACTAGTTGGAGGTGCACGACTTCCAATTAATTACCGGAAGCGACGAGTACCGTTGACCAGTACAAATATTACGACCGATGACTTTCTCCACTTATGTAATACCGTCTCTTTATTGCAATTATTATTAGAGAAATACAGATGTAAATGAGTACAAGCAGTAAATGTTAAAATATTGATATAATATGAAATTTCTATTTCCGAAAAGTTTCAAAGTATCATGAATTTCAAATTCGTCACACATTAATGTTAATACATTTCGACATATTGAACTCGCGGGCTTCGATTTCGGACTAAATTCCATTTGTATTAATCTTGTATACGTAATCATTCTATTTAGAGATAACTGTAAATTACCTGAGTTTTCTGCTTGTAATGATATGATATTTCGGAGCAAAGATACAATTTGTAAAATTATTTTTTAAGGAAAACGATATAAAGCTTTTCGTTTTTTACCAATTTTATATTCATAGTATTAATATTATATAATAATATAAATTGATCAGAAAAATGAACAAGTATAGATGTTATAAATAATTAAATGTAGTATAAATAAGCAATATATTAAGAACAAGAATGTTTCGCACTTGAGTCATATTTCAGTTAAAATATAAAGAAGTAATTTAATAATAAATATTCAAAAAACTCTTAACAAAATTTATATCCAATGTTAAAATAATTAGATCTTCATAAAAATTACAAAAGTTAACAAAAATCATACGAGTGATTGAATAAGAAATAAAAAAAAAGTAACATAAATAATTTAATATAAACAATACACACGTTTCCTTGATAGTCATAATAATTTAAAAGTAGTAAGAATATGATCCATTTCTAAAAGAATATTCCGTACAACTACACTATAAACGTTTATATTTATGAATTTCCTCCTAGTTTAATTTCAGAACATGTCATTTATATTTCTGCCGTGTCACTTTCCTCCCATTTTCGTCATCCGTCGGTGTTTAATCAGTTACCGTTGAAGTAACAATTATCAGCGTCTCGTTTGAGTGACAATTCGCACGTCTCATTTCGTCGTTGAGGTCGTACCGCATTGCGCTTCATCTCGCGTGTCGACACGACGTGACGGGACGCGACACAACGCGACGCGTCGCGACGCGGCACAACGAGACGCGCGTCCTTATCCGGCGACATTTCCTCTTCCTCGCTGTATTTATCGGCGATAATCACCGGCGCTCGCGTTGTAATCCCTGAGTACGAGCGTTCTATGTAACTAGGACTAACGAGGCTGTAACTACTTGTTGCAGTGACGCGCTGACGCGCAATGCCGGCATGAACGCCGAGCTGCGTCTGCAGTGTTTGCGGAATTTGACCGAACTGTTGCATCGCACGTTTAAAGGACAATTCGTGTTCCCCGCACTCGGCCACGAAGACATAGGCCTGAATTATACGCAGCTCGCTTCCGTCTGGCAAAATTGGCTACCACCGGAAGCGGTGGATACTTTTGTAAAGGGTAAGTAAACAAATGCTGTTACGCGATCCTCAAACGATGAACAATACGAAATAAATAGTTAAACGGATTGAAGTAGCGATGGAAAATGTTAGTTATTGAAATACATAATGTGAATAGTTCAAGTAATAAATTAATTAGAAATATGTTGAGAAGGGCTACGAGAATCATGTTAATTATTGAATTATAATTACGGTTTTATTACAAATTAATTCTTAAACGCTACACTATGGGAGCAACACTATTATGACATATTTAATTGCTTGTAACTTTTATAAAAATGAACATATCGCATAATTATTACAATAATGACATGATTAAAAAATTGTCATTTTGGAATTGCTTACAGTAAAATAACGAAAACATAAAGACAAAAACATACTCTGATTATTATATTTTTATTCTTTTAAAATCAGCTGTTACTCCAAACTTACACTTTAAAATTAACATTATAAAATTTTACTGATTTACAACAATCACACTCATTTTTTAGAAACTTTGTTGTTTTCTTTTTTTAAATTGTGTCGTTATTGTAGCAAATGAACGATATTGTAAAATTTGTTTCAATCAAAGTGCCAGACATTAAGGGACGTAACGGTATCAAACAAATGTATCTTTACTAATAAAAAAAAAATTATAAGTGATAGAAAAAAAAACATTGGAAAAAAAATCACTGGATACGTGATATCGAAAGAGTATTTGATGGTTAATGACGATTTATCCTACAATCGGTTAGCCCTTTAGCTAATCTTTGTAATATGTATGCATATCAATAATATCGTACATTTATTATATCGTATCGTAATGTATTAAAATTCAAAAAGAGGTATCTTACGGTCCCGAGAGATGCATAAATGATCAGCAAACGGGGTTCGCTCTTTGATTCGAAACGCGCGCAACGGGTCGATGCAACATTTATGGATGCCCTCTCCCTCTGAAAATGTTACGGCACAAAGTAAGCTTATTGGCGGGCATAAATTCACCCTGGCTTTACCGCCACGGCACTATTCAAAATTTGTTGCAGCCGGCTACTATACGATCGAGCAGCGCTCGAAAAAATATCGGATCGTCTTCCTTAATACGAATTTGTGGCTGAACCCAGTCGACAGCCGTATGCTGCATCGCTCTGGAAGCAGTACGGTCGATAACACGCAGGATCCCTTCGGCCAATGGTCCTGGTTCCAGTCGGTCCTCGAGAATGCGCGGAAGAAGAAGGAGACGGTAGGTTGTTACTTTACGATATACGATATTATTTGGTCTTCAGAGCTATTATACTGCCGTCGGGCACGCATTACTTTCTTTCTGTTGTATCGCGCTCTCCTTCGTCGCCAGGGTATACGACGATAATAAATAATTCGCGACATCGCCGATATCGATAAACAATTTTATGGATTTTTGCCGAATAAAGAAGTACTGCGAAAATGATAAAGGCACGCCTGACGGTTTGATAGAGAGCTAGATGGAGGGAGGGATTTAAAGTCGAGGATGCGAGTGAGAATCGAGGATACGGCACTAATTCAACTCGGATCGATTCCTATTTGGACAGTCTGTCGGGATAATGGAATTTTCATCTTTTAATGTAAGTGTCGCGTTATTTTGTCAGTAATATCGATTTTCGGCACCATTGAACTCTTCAGCATACGTGGGAACTAAATTAAGCGGAAATATTCTATGAGACTATCTTCGTATGTAACTCGATTCGAAACGAATATTGGACGCCGGTGATAAAGGATGCATTGAAATTTTTCGTGTCCGTTGAACCGTGCGCATATATATTTGCGCGTATGCGTGTATCTATCCCGTGCAGAGTGTATGTAAAAAGATAATGTAGGACAAAAGAATTTTTACATGCTATCAGTTTTCTCGGATCGATGAAAACGACAGGTATCTCAGAGCGAATGTCGAGTCGTTCGCTATTATGACACGCGTATGTAAATTAAGCTCTTTCTAATAAAGCTGATCATCGATCAGCTTTATAAACCAGTGGACACGAGTCTTTTAACACGAAACTTGATTGAATAAATGGGCGTTTAATCGTTGAAAATATGCTGTAATTCGGTGCCAGATACATGTACTCTAATCTATAAAATTATACATTTTGAAATGCGCGCGTATTCGTGCACTTCTAGATATTCATGCGTCAAGAGTCGTTGTGAAAATTACATTTGACAGTTTAGCTTTTATAAATATCAATACGTACTTGAAAGATAAAATATAATTTTTAAAAATATTGTTTAATGAATAAGTTTTTCCTGCTCAATATTGAATTCATTGTTAAAAATAAAATTTTAGAGACTTTTAACTAACAATTATGAACACTTTACCGCGCAACGAGATGTGTTTTTTTTTTCATTTCTTTTATTTCAAGAATAAGATACACGACGAGCAATTGTATGAACAATGAAAAAATCGCGCGGTGTATGAACGTGTTTCGTGCTGCTTTTCGTATTAAAGGGCCAACAGCTCGCCAAGGAGATAAATTTTAAACACAACACAATTTATGTTTCTTCCAAAATGTCGCACGTCAATGTTCTGAAATCGTACAATTTGTGTTACGCTACTTCTGTGTAAGTACATTTATAAATTCTTATTAAATAATTGATTAAATTCATTCTACACATAAAATATCATGATTATTAAACGAGGGTTTAGCGCAAAAAGAAACACGGTAAAGTTAAATGTATGCTAATGAAATTGAGATTTTTTTTCTCGGGATGCATGCGTTACTTGCCTATCACAAAGAAACTCGCATCGAACAATCGGTGCAAATAACACAAAAAGAGAAGGGTGAGGAGTAGTTGTTCTTTGCACGTCCAATAACTTATCGAATAGATTTTTAATCAGTGCCGCCGCGGGCGGCTTGTTTTACACGGAACTTCGTCGACACACGAATATTCGATACGAAACTTTCATCCGATCTAAAAACGACCTCGTCAAGTCACTCACACGATCGTGCTTATTGGAAAGCACGTTTCACTGAACTTTCCTCCAGGAGATTAATATCAGAAGTCGCGAATCTCGTGCGCGGCAGTGTCGCGTCATTCAATATCTTACTTTTCGCGAAATATCCCGCTGTCCAATAACGTTACACCGCAATTTTTTAAAATAAAGCCCGCATTTTTTTTTCCTCGCTCTATATATACTTAATCCCGTTGATGCATTTTGATTGATAAATTGGCAGATTGACTTAACGATGTCGCAGATTGACTTAACGGTACAACAATTCTGCACCTATAGTTATAATATCGCTCTACATCAGATACACAAGCAATTCTTCCGATTACCCGTCAAGCTCGCCAGACATCGTAGAATTATGGCAAGTGTTTCACCGGGTAAATATGCACGTATAAAACATTCCCCGCGTATCTCGTGTGTCACACGACAAGTTGAGTAATTGAAGGGTTGCACCCATGTAAAGGTATTATTCAGTTTCACAGTTTATTGTTTCGCGAAAAGCGTGGAAAACCCAGGTTACTGCCGACATTGGGGAAAATTTAAGGTGACGGTATTGCTCTCGTCTCACTTTACCGCGCAACGAGATGTGTTTTTTCTCATTCTTTCTTTTATTTCAAGAATAAGATACACGATACGACGAGCAATTGCACGAGCAATGGAAAAAATCGCGCGGTGTATAAACGGCGCGGTGTTTCGCGCTGCTTTTCGTATTAAAGCGCCAACGCGACACAGATGAGATCGTCAAGGAGATAAATTTTAATGAAATGAATTCCCATAGAGCGTACGAAGCGAATAAAATCCCGCTGATCGGGCTTCAATAGGATGTATGATTTATCAGGCGAGCTGTTTTGTAGTCATCATTTTCGTTCCTTCTCGTTTGCGCGTTTAAAAATTACCGTGTGAGTAGATACATTTGTTGGCCCGACAGCATGATACATTACGGTTATAATTACCAGCCAGCTTATTAACTCTTACCGACGTACACCGACGAATTTAGCTTAAGGAGATTCTTGAACGAAAATTTGTAATAGTAATAGCTAACCGTATATATCCTCGTAGGAAGATGGAGCAAATTGTATAATTTCCAGCGAAGATTTGAATGCAAATCGCAAGAGTGGGTCCCTCTCTCTATTCCCGAATACAATTTCTCCGGGATTTCCGTTTTCGACGTATTGCACTTTCTCTTCCTCTCTCTCGTACGATTCGCGTCATAAAGCGCGATGACAAATCGTAGGTAATGCCCATTACGCCCGGGGATCGTTGTGGGATCCAACGAGATGAGAGAGAGAGAGAGAGAGAGAGAAAGAGGGAGGGAGAGGACCGATCGCAAAATCCTCTTCGATCAGCGAGGCAATTAATTCGGCGCACTCGCTTCGCGAAAGCTACGTCGCGATGGCTCCGGTATCGCGCGAGCGAGCAAGCGAACGGAAATCTTCCGAGCCGGGACCTATCGAATATCGCGGTTCCCGGGGTTATCGGTTATCGATTACGCCGCGGGGCGTGTAGTAGAACGAGTTCGACATACGCGAGGGAGATCCTTCACGCGACCGAGATGGCACGACCGACGATAAATTATGGAGGGACTTGGTATTCCATACATGGGCCCGCAAGAGGAGACCCCGTCCATATACGTAAACCGTTGCACGCCACCGCCATTGATCCCGATCGTATTAACCGAGCGGCGAGCGCAACCAAGAGAGAGAGAGAGAGAGAGAGAGAGAGAGAGAGAGCTGAGCCGCGCCATCGCGTTCATACACGTCACTATCGGCGTATTCACCTACGTGCACGTTCGAAAAGGCAACCCTGTTACCCCGGGATGCATAACGCCACCGACTGGCTCGCGTATGAAGAGTGACATTATTTTTCAGTGTACCTTCGAACTACGTGTGCAATAAAATTCTGCGTAAATTTTTAATTCCGTATGGCCAAAAGTCAGAAATTATTCGTGGAATTTACTATGGCAAACTGAATCCCACTCTATATTTCAAGCTGAACGTGGTTACATACACTCTGGTAGCCTCGTATTATATTTATATATATATTAAAAAAAAAAAAAAAAAAAAAATGTGGTCTCTAATTGTTGTTATTCCCGCGAATTCGCGTATCCGCGCTTCCCCGAGTGCGCTATTATTTTTACCACGGAACCATGATTTGTTCGTTAATCTCCGGCCAATTGACAAGTTTCGAGAAATCTTCTGGAAATTTTTGTAACGTTTCCGCAAGTTTTTAAACAAAACGTAAAGTTGACATTAGACGAACATTCACAATAGAGTAATAACGCATCATATGATGGGTTATGTGATGGGTTTCGATAAACCAAGTATGTTCTTTGCCCGATAGCCATGCACGATACTCCACGAAGCTCTCAGGAGACTCTTAAAGCCTTCCTCTTTCTCTCCGTTTCTCCTTTTCCTTCTCTGGCTTTCTCTCCTCCTTTCTTCTCGGAAAGCTCTTAATGCGGATCAACGAGCGTGGAAGCAAAATAGCTGTCCTCTTGAAAAGCGATGAAATGACCAGTAGGGTAATAACAATCGGAAAATGTAGCAAGCATGGCTCGTTGGTCGCGACTCTGATAACCAGCAATAATTTTCTCCGATCCTCCCGCGTCATCCTCTTATCCTCCAGTTTCTCCGAAGGTATCCCGCTCCTCGGATGCTCGCTCGATCGCACCGCACGGACATCCCGACGCACTCCCCCGGGGATTTCCGGAGAAGAATTCTCGGAAAATCTTGTACGTCCTTATGTGCGCCCGGATAAAAGAGCGTGCGGAGACAGGGAGCGAAAGGGGTTGGAAGAAAGGGAACGCGGTGAGGGGTAGGTGCCCAACTGCCCAGGGTTCCGAGATAGAAATCCGATTTTCCGTGGACAGATATAATCCCGCGCCGTTGTCGTTTCGCAAACGGTCCAAGTGGGCTTCTCGATCCCCCGGCATTCCCATGGAGACGGGAAGCGATGTCGTGGCAAACGGTAAAACGGTAAACGGACGGGGATCCTACTACAGGAGAGGTTGCTGGCGGTACAGCTGGCGGAAGGGAAAAGGAGGAAATGGATCGATCGATCGTTCCCGACGTCGGACGGATAATGCGATTACAAATTACGAGTCGTTTAAGAGCGTCAGCGGCAAAACTGACCAATCAGCGATCCATTGTAGCCCGGTCCAATTCGTTCGTGCCTCCCTTGAATGGCAGCCGTGATTCCTGCACCTTCGGCAAAAGGCCCTCGGCAGCAATTTAAAATCGACGTCTGTGCGCTTTTCACGCGATATTTTTCAATCTCCGCGGCGTCGACGATTCGGTTGTTTGCGGAGAGCGCGCTTTTTGCATCTCTCCCTTTGCGTCTCCGTCGCGTCGCGCGGACGAACGTTTTTGCGTTTATTCCGCGGACCGCAACGCCCGCGCGACGCGACAATTCGCCACATAATTCCAAACGCGTCACTCTCATTCAACCGCGTTCGTTACCATTTATCTTTCAAAGAAGGCAGCCTTTTCCCCACGGCGCGATTTGACGAGAAAGAATCCCGGCGAATGAAAAATGTATCTCTCTTCCGTTATTCACTTAACGAGTTTTGTTCTATCTATTTTATTTACTATTTTGGTTGGAATGACCCTATGGGAATATAACCGAGTTCTCGATTCGAATTGGTGAATTCTGATTCATTATATAATAGATACTTTCGTCAATAGTCCCTGTTAATGCCATTAATATTTCTGTTATTGTTGAGAATAACAGATGCAGTTTCGTTGATCGTCTAAAACTATCAGTTACATATTAAATAATTAAGAAGAATTAATTATATACGTTTCATTACCGTAGAAATAATTGAAAAGACAGAAAAGATTCCAGTTGAATTAAGATTTTTAATAGAGTTAAAAATAAGATGGCACAGTTTCATGGTAATTTTGGCTAATCAAGAAAATAGTCGATCCTTATTAGCTTTAATACGTTTTCCGATTGTTCTTCGGAGATGTCTTCTCGACGATCAGGGACATATCTGGGCTACTTTTTCAATCAGAGGTCTCGACGCTGAGCACCAACTTCTGCGTCAATTTGCGTTTCGAACCGGTGGGACTAATTTCGCGTACGTGTCCGATTAGATATCAGGTCCTTCGTATCTCCAATCCTCCGTCGTCGCGACAGACACCACGATCGAACAAGCATATCTCTGTGTATGTGTGTGTGGGTGCTGTGTACACTAGCGCTTGCCATCCGCGAGTGACTGGCCGGTTTGCTGATGCTAACGAGACTTCCTACGTCCCGAGAGACACATTGCGTAGCCACGTACGTGATTCACCCTAGAGCGTCTGTTTAACCGGAACGTAGTCACGCGACGTAACTAAGGATATCTCCGTTGAATGAGAATGCTTCCGCTCTTTCGTATCGGACGGGAGTTGTCGATATTTAGTATCCAAGTATTGACGGCGATTCTCGGCAGTTTTTTTTTTTCGTAGTCAATAAATTATTCTATCATAAATTTACGATATTATCGTTATTATTAAGTTTCCTACCGACATTGTGGCACAAGTTTACTTTAACAAAGTTACATATTTCCGATTTTATCATGTATTCGAGCATGCATGTGTAAGCACGTATCATATATATATATATATATGCATGTAGGTTTCTCCGTGATAAAAATAAACTTTGTAGAGTTCGCAACACGATAATAACAGAAGGTAAATATTTTTAATTATTATGGGTATATACAAAACTCTAACAATAAGAGTGGCGAATATTTATTTTTTATTTTACTCTATCTATATAAAATATACTTTTCTCAATGTAAATTCCAATAATAATTGTAATTGGACTGATACATTTCATCGTTGCAATCTATGTCATTCGTAATTATTTAGATTGATTTTATTTTTAGAATATAATATCAAAACTAAATCTATAAATCTAATATCAAAACAAGAATATAAATAAACGCTCGAAGTTTGCAACGTAAAACAATTCAAAAATCAGCGACCAATTAACGAGCAATAAAAGGTATTTTGTTAATATATTTAATATAAATTTAACATATTAATATAATTATCAATATATAAATTACAATATAAACGTTTCGGCTACATAGAGTCTTTCTCAGTATAAATAAGTTAATATTTCTTTCGCTTTACAACGATTTTAAATTAAAGAAAAATCCCACGTCAATTATTGATGATAAATACTGGTGAATCATGTCAGATCTTCAAAAGATGTCCAAATTAAAAATGCAAAATCAATTACTCGTTTAACGGCGAAAATTACGTTTAGTCCCATAATGTAAGAATTTCTTCACAATTGATTTATTTAGATCAAGATATATATAAATTTGTAGAAATTTCTAATTCTAAAAAACTACATACAATACTCACATAATGATGCGACAATTTCCTCAAAAGTTTTTATAAAAAAAAATGTAACAATTTAATATATTTAACATTTGATATTCATTTAGTTTTAACAACGATATATAATGTTATGTCTAACGGTTCTCACGGATGATCGAAAATATACAAGCCTACAATTATGACTTTATATAGTTTTGTTTATTTTTAAATACCAAAAATGTATTAAAAAACGATATTTTTATTTTTATGTACATTTGGATATAACTTTGTTTAGAAAGTGAGATAATGTTCTATAAAAGCTTTAAAAATTCAGATCATACTGAGACAGCATTCTATTGCACAAAAACATACACAATCGATACTTATAATAATCTCTTAAACTTTTAAACTCTTACTTTGAAGAGCGAAATCTCATTCTTAAAGATAGAAAATTGAGCCATTTTTTTCCAATACTGGCTCAAATTTCATTCTTAAGGTGTGTGTACTTATATACTCTTTAAATTCTATTCCAAAGAATTTAGAGAGTATATAAGTACACACACAGGATGAAGCATTATTAATGATAATAAATAGGATTAACATCAAATAATGGACATAGAAAATATTTTTATAAATTAATTGGCCAAAAAAGCCTGACATTCTAAAAGTTTCTATTTATCGAACCGCCATGTCTTATGATACATCTTCACATCACAATAAAATCTTATACGCATACGAGAGAAAAATTAAATAAAAACTTTTTAGGAAAAATTTATTGTAACATAAAAGTATACATTGCATCAGTGTCTTCACGTCAAATAACGTGGCTCGTCAAAAATCAATCCAATGTGGGAAACATCGAAGATAGTATCGGAATACATCGAGTTTTCATGAATAGATATTAAGGTAGAACACAGATAACGAAACGTCGAACCGACCTAACTATGCAGATTCCTCGAAATATCGATGTTCGATGATCATTCCTATTCTACTCTGTAACGGTCAGGTGTACATAGTCGGCCACACACCGCCGGGGGTAGACGACCACGAAAGCGGCGCCGCGGCGCTCAACGAGAGGCACAACACCAAATATCTGCAGGTAGTCCGGCTCTACTCGGACATCATTCGAGGACAGTTCTTTGGCCACTGGCATTCGGATACGTTCCGCGTGATATACAGCGACACAGGTATGTTACAGCAAAATTGTCAGGACTTATTTACAAACACTAGTTACAAAAGAGTAGTAAATCGTGCGGGTAGCTAGTAGCACTAGTACAACCATAGATAATATTTCTCTGGAATATAACAATTTCTTGACACGATACAAATCATGTGGACCATTTATCTTTATTTCTTATCTCTTGTAATTTAGAATGAAACAACTTCGATCTTCGTTTTTCTTTTCAAAGTATTTTGTTGAACTGTCCTCCTTTTCCCTTTGATAATCACAGAAAAAGGGGATCGATCAATTTCTCAGACAAATTATCTATCAGTATTTGTCGTTCCTTTATATCGCACTGGTCTAGATGAATTGGTTTTTATCGGTTTTCACCTTAATTTTATTAATACTTGTAACGCGCGATTAATTATTCGGTGAAACGATACTCGTATTGAACAGGTCTACCCGTATCTTGGATAATGATGGCTCCCAGCGTAACGCCGAACACCGTCGGGGGGCCCAACAACCCGGGTTTGCGACTCTACAAGTTCGAAACTAACACCGGACAGGTAGGTGGTATGGCGGGCGCGTATACATTCTCAATATTATCGCGAGGTTTCCGTAACGGGAACGCTCTATTTGCGCGACGTACCAATTTCAAAAGGGACGCAGAAATGTAGAAACCTGTCTATGTGTACGTGTTGCACGCTGCGCAGATTCTGGATTACACGCAGTACTATCTTAATCTGCCCGAAGCGAATTCAATTGGCAAAGCGAACTGGATAGTCGAGTACTCGCTGCTCGACTATTATGAGCTGGATGAGATAACGGCGATCACTCTTCACGATCTGGCGGACCGGTTTACGCAGTCGAATGATTACGCCTTCGTCAGGTATGTATGCGATGAAGTGGATCGATCGATCCGTTCGCGTAATTTAGCCCTAAAACCATAATGGCGTACCCCGCTAATTATTGGCCTCGATTACGTCTTAAGCCGCTGGCTCGCTCGTGTCGACGTACATTCTTTTTTCTTTAGATTAATCAATAGATACGACGTAAAGCAAATAGTGATCGTTCAAAAATACCATTTGTATTATCAAGATGCCAATCGCGATCTTTATAAGAAAAGAATCAACTCAGGATCATGTTTGTGTTGCGATCGATTTATTAAAGGCTTTCTACAATAAGCCATTATTTAAGCTTTAAATTTTAAGTCGTAAGAAATTGACCAATTATAATCGATTATATAATCGACTATGATTGGTCAATTTCTTACGACTTGAGATTTAAAGCTAAGGATAAGAGACTTTCAACAATAAGCCACAGTCGAACGTAAGAAGAATATTCTTCTCACACTCGGCTGCTTATTGTTGAAAGCCTCTTACGTAGTACGTTTCGCATAAATGTCAGTCAAAATATCTCAATGGGTGTTTCATGCTGACGTGCGGAATGTGGTTAAGTGACGTCGGTCGTGTGAGATATCGATGCCCACGGTTGAGGATTAATAATTCCCGCGTTTCTCCATGAGCCAGCAATTATATCTCATAGTAATACCTGACTCTGGCCCGGCGACATTGTGATAACTGTCTACCCCTTTTCGAGACGCGCGCGCCATTACGATGCTAATAACAGTCCTGATACCCGACCGCTCTCTCGCGTTTCTCCTAATGCACAAGCTCGGTCTCGGTCTGTGTATATTATCCTACCTCCCCACGCCTCGCAGTCGTGCGTACGTGCGTGTGTGTGTGTGTGTGTGGGGAGTGAGTATATTCTATGTCCCACAGGTATTACGCGGCCAACACGGTCTCGCTGCCGCGCGAGGTAGAGCAAATCTGGGGCTGTGGCGGTCCTCTCAACGGAGTCTGTGCGCTGCATCATTACTGCACTGTGACGAGGCTAAATCCCGAGTCCTACAGGTATAGCTTGAGCTTTATGCAAGCGACTCGGAAAAATAATCGAGTATTCCGAAAATTTCATGTAATTATTTGGAAAGTTGTTATTTTAGAAATATATCATTTGCAATCTTCTAATAGTAATCTTGTATTTTCTTTTTAATAATGAACATTTGTTTCGTAATATATATATACGTTAGCTTTCTAGTTTCTCCACTATTTGGTTATAAAAACTTTTTATATGATGTTTTTAAAATACTTGATCAATTTCGTGAGTAACTGCAATTGTGCGTTTCGTGAGCATGGGGGTTACGATAAAAGTGTACTTCAATCTACCGTTTAAACGTAAGTAAAAGCGATTTCAAACGTGGATCGATCGTGCAATATACGCCGAGAAAATTGCATTATCACGAAAATATATTCGTGATATCGACAAGCTTATTTCACGAGAACGATATTAAATTTTTCTCACAAAACAAAATTGAAGGTATGATTTTCTTTTTACGAAAACATTTTATTTTTAAATAAATCTATCTTGAGTTTATTTCTTATTCAATATATATGTATATATAAAACGTCTTGATTAATTTTAACAGCTAATTGAATTAAATATTTGGATAATAAGTTATCGTGAATTTTCACAGAAATTTAATTCGATCGCTTTCTGCCATTTCGAAAATGCAGCAGGATACAATAATCCAAATGATGCCTCATGAAACTTGGTATCCATTGAGAGTAGGCTCTCGATGTTCGTCGTTAATTGGTTGTGTATACGTGAAGTGAATACCGATTAGATCAGAGTATTCTGTAACGAAACATATCGCACGTATTCTGCCAGCTAAAGTAATAGCACTATTACAAGAGGAAAGCGAAGAAAGTTTAGAAAATTTTATCAATGAAAGCTCTTTGCTTTGAATTAATTGTGTAATATTTTTATAGTTTAAATATTTTTTAATTTATTATTAATTATAAACTTAAATAGAGAGCAAAAATCGACGATGATTGACAATTTGTCGAGACAATTTGTTTACTAGAATATTTAAAAAATGCTATTGGTACAAAATGTGTTATTAGATAGTATATTAGACCAAATTATATGAATAATATTTACTTTCTTTATATGTTACACTTATCAACAATCGATGTAAATCATTCTATTACGAAAAATATTAATATCGATTAAGGTAATAAAATTATTTACAGATTTTAAGATATTTATCAACATTAAATTATTAAAATGAGAATCAATGTTATTGTATATTGTCAATTTAATTTGTAATATTACTACTCCAGTTCTGTTAGGATTACGTTTCAAAACTGAAAATTAAGCAGCGCGCAATTTACAGGATATGTATATAAATTTACACCAAATTATTCAAGCACTAAAACTCCAATTTGACCATTTAGGGCCTTTATTTCCTATTCATTGTGTATTCATATTACAAAAAGATACTTTGTTTAATAATCGATGTACTTTTTCATTTTCCAAAGTATGTTAAAAGCCTGACATATTAAAACAACAGAGGAGATAAAGGTCCAAAAGAGTTGTCTCGACAGTTTGAAATTTCAAAGTAGAACAAGTCAGTAATACACATAACGGGCTAGATAAATGTCGGCATGAAAATGGATAAATGGAAAGACGGATAGAGAGGGATTATTGCACTTTTCAATATTCGCAAAGCGGCACGAGACGTTTTCGTAAATTAAGCACTGTGAAAGCTCCCGTAGTTTGAAAGCGTCATGTAATCTTGCAAAGTCTTGAAGGAGTCTCAAAGAATTCAAAGATTTCAGAGAATTCTCAGCGAGATGGCTTTAGCGCGGTAATGTTTCGAAGTTGGGAGCAATTTCCTATTAGCCAGTAATGTTGTAACACCTTACGACTGACTGCCGTTGCAAAAATAATACGAACATACACGCCAGACAGATTTTTAAAGAAATTTCGCGCGAATCTTCTTTAACGTACACTCGAAGCGAGGAAAATGTATTATGCATCGGGCAAAACGGTGCCGGAGAAATATATTATTGATGGAATAAGAAATGTCTACTTTTTTTTTTTCCTCGAAACGACCTCGAGTTGACAAATCGCGCAAGAAGATAACAGGAATGTAAACGTCGAGTGATTAATGCATACTCCGAGTCGCCAGCTAATTTGTCTTAGAATTTTCGAAGTTAGGTCATAAAACTGTTCAGCCCTCGTAAGATTCGGCAGAAAAGTGAAACTTGGAGCCTAACAAATGTATAAATACGTTCATTTGAAAGGACGAAAGAAATTTATCGAAAAATTGCGACAAAAAAAGGATAGGAAAAATAACATTGTCCGTGTTATTTTTCGCATTCTTTCAACCGTATTCTCATACCCTTTATTTTAATTTTAAAGTAAACTGAGATAAAAGGCAAGCTCGAATGATAGTTAAGAAAGGAATGTGAGGTATTTCACATTTTTGTACTAATTGTAAAAAATTTTCAACAATCTAACTCTGAAATAGTATTTTCCTACTCCGAATAATCTCGACAAATTGTCAAAACTTTTTACATTGTTTATCATGGAAGATATCTTATACATGCATGTATGTTACGCTCGCAGGGAGTGCTATTCATCCTACGCTTATGCCCTGGCGTCCACGGGACACTCTACCGTACGCCTCTACTTTGCGTTGCATCTGCTGGTCCTGTTGATTTGCGCTGAGGTTCTGAACGACCGGTAGGATGAGCGAGACCAAAGGACTCCTGATAACGCGGATTGTAACCCGCGTCGGCCCTCCACAACGACGGTCCGCGTCTTTTCTCTGGCAGAATCCAATCGAGACGCACCATCGATCGGCTACGGATCGGATCGGTCGAGGAGTGGTCTACGAATTAAGGCGAATGCGTCTAGCGATACGGCATTACGCCGCCCGGTGTGTCATCTACTTTGTCTATGTCTCTGTCGTGTCTCCGTCTTCTCCTTGTCGCGCCACCGAAATTGTTCAGGTGCTCTCTCTCGTTCCGTCGTGTTTGGTGTTGCGTGTGTGTTCGCCGGTACATGGTTTTCATGTGAGGCTGTAAAATCCGAATTCCGGATGAGATATTCAACAGATATCCAGAATACTCGGACGCCGCCGCAATTCAGCTTTGAAATTGAGATATCCGAATAATTCGGGTAATACGATTATTCGAATAATTCCAGTAATTTGGACAATTCGGATAAGTCGGATAATTTGAGTAATTTGGATAATTCGTATACTGAAATAATTCAAATAATATTTGAATTAGAATACGGTAAATAACAATTTATTACTTCCCCTTCTCCCCTCTCTCTCTCTCTCTCTCTCTCTCTCTCTTTCTCTCTCTTTTTTCGAGTAAATATAAATTCGAAATTTGTACAAGAATCTATTACTAAAATTAATCAAGAGGTTTAGAGCAAAAAAATTCGATTGATAAATTTTTAATAAATGATTATTTTAATAGATAATATAAAATCAGACTTTTTTTTTCAAGTATCCAGATACTCTGAATGAGAATCCTCATATTCGTATTTATCCGAAATATCCGAATAATGAGGGGAAGATTGGATTACTTGGCTAACTCGGCAAGCTTGCTAATAATTCTTCTTTGTAAATCAGTCGCCAACAGGATATAAATCACTAGATACAAATCTCAGAAAAATTATCTTGAGAAAGATTAGTTTCCAATTTCTTGGTAAACTGATTGTTAGTTTAATTAAGATTTTTCTTACTTTTCCTTATTACTTTTACATTACGATACACAGATTTACAAATTATTAGTATTGAATATTTTCCTTAACAGTATTGATATCGTAACATTCTTAAACAATTTTATATAGAACATGTAATAAAAGTTTGCACAGAAATGAAAAGATGTGAACCATCCAGAATTATGAGCAATATGTCATCCGAGATGCAGTCTTCCTTACGATACCTGAACAATTATCCAAATATTTACAGTCTTAAGTTGCAAGTTACTCACGTGGAAGTAACTTGGCGCGTTTCTTCGGCGCGGCTGCGGCTGCCATTGCGAAAAAAAGAAAAAAAAAAAGAAAGAAAAAAGAAGAAGAAGGAAAAGAAAATAGGAATCGCGTCGAAACCATTCCTTTCGTCTTTGTCCGCAAGTTTCGTGAGCTCTCGAGCGTAAACCACCGATCGACATAGCGTCCCCGCCCAGCGCGGCAATCCGAACGTTTCGTGATCGCGAACGGTACGGAAGGCTGCAACAACAACAACAACTGGCCTTACCACCGCTTAAGACGCGAACCACCCCGCGGGAATTACGTAAAAACGGATCGAAAGGGTCGAGAGAGAAGTCCCCTTAGCCGCATTCTCGGATAAGTACCGGCGTCCCCGCGGCGTGCTTATATTCAAATGTAATTAAAGTTTTACACGGGGGACTTTTACGCCGCTTCGTAATCCAATGTCAAAACTCCGGAACACCGCCCTGGAAAACGCTCCGAGCAAAGTCGACGACTCGAGAAGGAGGCTGCGTCGAAGCTCTCATAGCTTAAAGATTATATTCGTACTACCATTTCGCGATTGTCGGAACGATGCAGTATTTCTTAATAAAGGACTCATGGATTTGTAAAGAGCGTTCTCTTATTTATCCTACATTTATCACTATTCCAATTTTCCTCGTTACCTCGAGAAATGTCTCAGCTTTCTCATTATATCATAAGTTTATCTTAACCGCGTTTCCTCATCGTAACATTTAAAAACAGTATATATTTTTAACTGCTTGCTGTATTGAAATAAAATAAAGTCAACTACAATCCTATTAGAAATTTGTTTGCGTTTCTGATTAATGCGAAAAGTCACTAAACGTAAGTAGATATTTCTGAGTTCTTTTCATTTGGTGACACAAGTGCCTTTTTATCTTTCATAACGTTCAGTGAACAACAAAAATAGAATATCGGAATCAGCAAATATGGAAAACATTCTCCGGCTGAAGACTTCTCGCGGTAGAATAGAAAAAAAAAGTATAGAAAAAAAAAATGGCAATATCAATAAATGCGTTAGGCTCGGATTAGTTCTCATCTCTCCCTTTGAAACCGGTGGATATTTCCACATTGCGAATATGATCGCGTTAAAAGATTATTACTGCAGATGGCGAGAGATTTTACGGGTCGATTTGAAAACAGCATTCTTCGCCATTAAAAAAGTCATTAACAATTACGAGGACAGAATCCGCGGAACGAGCGCGAGCTTTTAAAAAGCAATTACGCTCCCAGATATTATTTCTCATAGATACAGCTGAACGCAGACTGCCAGGACTCTCGTCCCGGCTCGTTTTCAGACTCCGATGAGCAGTTACCAGAATTCAGAATTTACTCGTATAACGAGATATAGCGGGGGAGAGGTCTCAATTAATTCCGCGGCCGCTACAGTTAGCAGGCTAACCCAACTTCTCTCTAAACGAGCTCCGGGACTCGTGCACGTGGTGACAGCAAATATGAAGATAAGTCGTTCATTAACACGAAGGGAACATTTAGCGGAAAATGTGAGAATTTTGTTGGCGTAATGAGAGCTCGGTTTTCCTAACGACAAGCCGTTCCCTTAGCGTGGAGCGAAGGAGGGGGAGGGGGTGTTATAGGAACAGGTGGAAGATATTCAGGATATTCTAGCTAGCCGATGCTAATCCTTTCGGTTTCACTGATTATATCTCCCGCTGTAAGTACACTTGAACTGTGCGCAAACCTATGTGCGTGCCTCATTAATTACGTAAGTTAACAAACGTACAGCACGCGCTCGCTCTCGCCAGCGAGGCCTGGGTGTTACGCACTCGTACGGATTATTATCCGTGTAACTTTGTATATCTTGTATACGTATCATGTAGGAGTATGTACAAGTGGAAAGAGTAAGTCGCGTATTCTCGGATGTATTGCACGAATTCATCGCTCATCGCTGCGGAGAATCGCGGTATCGTGAACATCGGAGAATCTCATCGCTCTCTACGTACACGTAGAGATACGCTTCGCAATACTTCGTATATGGCGATTTGCGTGTGCGCATTGCACGTATACCGTATACGCCGCGTATACGTCACGTACGTGATACGGTATGCCCGTTGTGGGTTTTGCATACGCACGGCTGTGTACCACGAGACGCCTCGAAGCTGGCAAACACAGTTATAATGTGTGTTTGTATTGACATAAATCTTTCGCCCACTTTCCGTACACGAGCCGTACACGGGGAAATTACCGAGCGCATCTGGAGCTGCAACGATACCGTCGATATATCGGCGTTATCGATGTTGAAATATACACGGTGTCCAAAAAAATATTTTCTTAATTTTGCATGGTCTCGGTATTGTACGGTATTGAATTTATCTTGACAGTTACTAATGCATAGAGATAAAAAATGTGTCATTTTAATTTAATAATTAAAAATTGTAATTTATTTAATTTAATATTTTATAATACACATTGCTATGAGGAAATTTTTTCTGTGGATATATCAAGATTATTTTAATTTTTTTTAATAGAATATTATGTATATATATTTACGTAAGTATATAATCTTTAGAAGCGAGACAATGTAACGATCTGTCATTAAATTCTCCAAGTATGTTTTTTTCGGTATCTTTTTAGTGAACATGTGATCTGTCATGTTCGACATTACTTTCTTTAAAAGTATTTTAAAAAATCGGAAAAAAATTTATAAAACATTTATCTACATTGTAGTTGACGATTTTATTGATGTTTTGTTCACTGAATGTCTTTTTTTACTGAATTGTTTACTGAACTTTTTTTTTTATTAAATTACGAAGAAAAATGAAAAGAAAGTGAGTTCCTTTGAAATTTTTTTTTCTATGCAGAAGAGAAAAAAATTCTTTCAAAATTTTTGACTATGAAAACAGTTGTTAAAAAAAAATAATACACGTATCTACAAAAAAATTTAGTGAACCTGTGGATCCGGCACGTTTGTGCGAGATTTTACCTGCTATTCAGCGATATGCTGGTCTTTCATAATAACTCTGAAGCCTCGAGTCCTTTCTATTATCTTTTTTTTTTTTGAAAAGGACAACCAGACAGGCTGGAGGTTTGTTAGTTTAATTAGGTTTACAATTATAGATGTTACTTTATTTAGAACGCCGTAATTTTTCTATTTTCAAAATTATTTTTTTTAACAACTAACTTTTGTATGTGAAAAAGTTTTATTATAATATAATTCTAAATGTCTAGTTATATAAACATTTAAAATAGTTATCTATTTAAATTATAGAATCTATATTATTTATTTATTTGTTTATCACAAAAGGAAAAAAATTATATTCTTTTTGTGAATATTATATTAACCCTGAAATATTATTAGAAACACATCATAATATGCAATACATATATATGCACTATACATATATATATCGCGATACTTCAGATAAATTTCTCTTTAATATAAAATATAATTTTTTAAGATAAACTTGAACTCGTTAAAAATTGACAGCCAATATCAATATCCGCTACGTCATAAACAATTTGATGTTGACACATCAAAGTTACGTCAATCTGCATATCAATAATTATCATAAATATGCATCCTTAATCGCGACGCATCATAATTTAAATCACGCGAGTCGTTCGCTCTCTCGATTCCATTCGACAGCAAAATCCTTTTATAAGAGAGTTTGACTCTTTACTTAATTCTTCTAATTCGGAGGCTGGGGAGTCCGTGACCCATCCTTGATTCCCGGCCATTTCCATATTTCTTCCGTCCCGCTGCTCCCTTTGGGAGCACAGAGGGAGTTACGCCGCGCCGCGCCGCGCCGGCAGTGGAAAAGTATTGTCGTAGTTAAGACGGCCGCTCGCGGCATACAAATAACGTAGTTTTCATAGCACCGTGGCGTTCCAGCGTCGCTAACAATGAATGAAATGCCGACGTCGTTATCATCCGCGCTCGGCCGGATAAATAAATACGACGGAGGTATGACGGTGGGCGATTTTTATTAGAGATACGTTCTACGAGAGAGCAAAACGGCCGCGAGCACGTGCACACCGATATCGTCGAGATTATGGCCCAGATTTATCGTGTGCCTATAAATTTCAAAATATATCCGCCCCATGAAAAAACTATAATTTCGCGGTTGGTCCGAAATTGCCGGATTGAATCGTGGAATTCTTTATCACTTGCAGATGTACACGTGTGATCGTGATTGATTCATGGATATATTCAGGCCGGCGGTGTCGACGAAGCCGCGAGATTAATCGGGCACGGGAGAGTATCCGGCGTTAAATATTGGATTAGCGCTCCATTCATTCTCTCGTTCAATCATTAATTATTGAACAAAAGCAAAAGATTTCTGCGGTAATTAATGCCCACAATAGAAGTTTTGCTGTGCTATATTAAAATCGACAACAATAACCAATCGACGTGGGACACAACGAGGATCAGGGGGGAGGGCGGAGGGGGGGGAGACGCGAGATAGCTTCAAATGTCACGGTAAACGTTGAACGAACTCTACGCAACACGTGCAATCTCGTGTGCGTGTTATGCCAGAGCAAAAACGGGTATTTCCAACCCACTCGTCGAGGGTCTCTGTGATGTGCGTTGCCTACACACAACGGTATTTCCAGCTGATGCGCGGCTGGAGTGTACGAGCAGTCATTCGGCTGGCGAACGTCATTGAACCTTGTCAGCGGAGGCACGAAGCTATCAAAGCTACGCAAAACAGGAACATGGCGACAACGTTGTTCCGTGTAACGTAAAAGCCGGTTCGCAGCTTTTAAACCTAAATTGTCGTGCCCAAAGTCGATTTAATCGCGCAGACAAGCACACACTGTATGCTATATTTCTTTTTCGAATAAGATAAATCCATGTATTCCTCTAACAAAATAAATTTCAAATAAAAGTCCCACTAATTTCTATGTCTACCAATGTGGTTTAATTTTAATCTTGATGAATTTTAATCCTTCGACTAATCCTTTGTCTGTTTCTAATTATAAGAAATGGAAAAAGATGAAGAGTTGAACTGAGATTAAAATTAATCTACATTGATAGAAACGATCAAGAATAGAAATAGAAAGGTATAAAATGACGTTTGAGATTAATCTGAAGAATATATAACATTACAGAACTGTTCTTTTTAAAATCTGATTCACCAATTTTCCCATTTCCAATCATTAATGGTTTGAAAATTGCATATTATAACATCTTCGTTGAGAAAGTATAGATCCTAAGATATTTTTAGTATGTTTTATGTGTATTTAGCATATTCGCAAGAATTTTATATTTTGAAAGTCAATATTTTGAAGTAGCTTTAGTATTCAAATCAACTTATTTATATGTGAATTATGTTAATCCTATGTTTACTTATGTTAACTAAGTTTCGGCATTGGTACTTATGATAATCTTGGCTGTTTATGTTAAATAGGCTTATCTCGACACATTGAGAGCTGTGTCTAAAATAACACTACTACTAGAATAACACTAATCTATTATTCTATTTAAACTGTGTATGACATAATGCACGAGCTGGCTTTAGTTTCAAAATGTTAATAACGTTAAATACTAATAACAAGTTGTTCCACTTAATCTCATTTATAAACGTGGAACGTTCCACAAATTAAATAAGTTTCCTTCATTTTCCTGAAGGAAGACTGAAAACTGCAAGTCTATCGCCTTTGCTTTCGCTCTTTTATGTATGCATGTGATACGCACGCAATCACCTTATCAACGAGATATATAAGCATCGATAGTGACTAGAAAAGCGATGAACGACGGCAAAAGGAATGGACGGTGGACCAAATTTAATTTAAAACTTGAATTCCACCGTAAGATTACAAAGCCCGGGGACGGGAGTAAGACCGGTAATTAATTTGCGAGGATTACTTACCGGTAACTTGGCAAAAGTTCGCGGACCACATCGCGGGGATCCCCCGGTCACTATGCACCAGGACGGCCTGTCTATACGCAAACTCATTATAATGGAATCTCCAATAATCTCGGGACGTCATTCGACGTCGGATACTGGCCGGCAACACGATGAGTTATCGTGTTAACGCCCGGTATATACGGGGTATCGACCGTCGCGTTGGTTGTAGGGTATAAAGTAGCATCTAGTACGTATCTCGGCGAAGCCGTGTATTACATACGTACGTACAGAGCGCCGCACCCCGCACCCCTTACGTCGCGCCATGCGTACGCGCGTCGAGGCTAAATCCCTCGCCAACGGCCGCCAACGGCCGATCGTTCTTCCTCTTTTGGAGTAGACAGCTTTATGATCGGCTTTTGTTATCCCTGTCACATTTTATGGAAACGCGAAGAATAATATCAGGGTGCGAATATATGGAACGACTGTAATTGCCATCACACCCGAGCCGACCAAAGTCGGAACAGGGATCTCGCATTTACATTTCGATGGATACAGGACGATGGGGGTTGTAACTTGAAAAGTATCACTTTTGTGTGTTTCACCACTAGCGGGGGATGTCGAGCCCCCTTTGTTAGTGAAACGAAGTTGCATGTCAAATGTTGAATAATAAGCGCTCCTAACGATATTGAATTACCTTTAACTGCATCGAGATACGTTTCATGACTGTAAATATGAAGAGGGAAGATATATAATATCCGTTTTATGAAACTACATCTCGCGATATTAAATTTTTTTCTTAGCTGCTGACAGTTTATCAAAAAAATCATTTCTGCCTTTGCGACGATTGCTTTATATAATTGTATTATCTTCTTTTTTTTTTATTTCTCTTGATATTGTTAAAAATCATTTAATATATTTAGTTGCAAAATTAGCAGGTTATAATTAATGGCCTAATAATTAATTATCATACGGTTTTTCTTAGTGTCTCAAGGCGTTGTACTAACACGAGCACACGTTTTACTCCGCGGTCTGCAAAAAAGCTGCACACCGGCTTACGGCATATCCGCTATAATGCGTTAATTAACTCGGCTTAAAGCCCGCCTGTGCCTTTACGTTATCCTATAAAAGCCAATGTGCACAGTTCATTCTTGATGACCGTCCTAGATGAATCATCCAAAGCGAAAGATACGTGAATTATTTAAGCAGAATATTCACAAAGATAATTCACGTTGACTAATAAAAAAAAATGATGAAGTAAACCTCTATTTTTGTTCATACCGCGAATATCCAGTATGGCGACACAGCCATAAATCTTTCTGCAAAAGTATTTCGCTCTCTCTCTCTCGTGTTACAATAAATAATGTTATAAATACAAATATAACACGACGGAGAATATATATGTGCGAGAAAATAAGCTCAAGCTGATTGACGTTTTTTCTCGTCGAAGAAACGAATTTGTCAGTCCTTGTCGCACACTTGTTATACATTGCCGAGTTACAAAGAACGATATTGTACACGAATATTCGTGCATTGTGCAATTATAATATAGTAACGTGGTCAAATGGTTAAACAGGAGTCCCGCATTTCTGTTCTCTCGAGTTTACAAGCTCGAGGCAAACAGCGGTCTACTTTTTGTGGATAGTTTCGAATGGCCATACTGGAAACCGCTTCGGTTACCAATGATAACCAAAAAGTATTACGTTCAATCGATCCATGTTGCTCCGGATAAGAAACGCGTCGTCCTCGTCGTCGTCGTCGTCGTCGTCATCGTCGTCTTGCAACGAGAATCCGAGGCTTCGGCGTTTTCAATATCTCTGATAGGTTCCTCCGTACAAAGTAACTCTACACCGCCTCCGTTGCGCCTTTAGTATGGAGATAGATATCGAAAGACGCGAGGTTTTTATGCGATGCGGCGTTCGCAATATGGCTTCGGATTCCTGCAAAATTTTCGCCACAATACCTTTCTTCTGCAAGACAACAGAATACGCGCGCGCAGATATGCCACGTTAGCTTTTAATAAATATCCTTTTAGACACGATGCCGATTACATTTTGTGCTTAATAAATAAAAGTAAAATCAAAACATATTATAAAATAATATCATGATGTTGTATATTCGAGGAATTGCCATTTTCAACGTTATTAGTCATATATAATGTCATTTAATTTAGTTTATTAAGCTAAATTAAATCATGAATTATTTATAAATAAAGAAGAAAAAATATATATCTTTTATTCAAAAATTTTACAATTACTACAATTAGAATTACAATTTAATTTCATGTTATTTTAAAAAGTTAATAACTTTAATAAGTTTTAACATTTTATATAAAACGTTATATAAATATAAATAATACTATTTTGTTACTATTTTATTAAAACATAAAAATGCTCACATTTTTATACAATTTTTTTAAAAGAGTTCTAAATTTAATGTTTCAACTTGTTGCAGTGATTTAACTCTTAAAAAATTAATATAATTAAAATTTAGACTTATTTATAAGTTACAAACTATTAACAGAAAAATACAAACAATTTCAAGTCTTATTTAGTTAATGCTTTGATGCTTTATCTACTATCTGAGGTATTTTCTTAATTGATTTTAATTCACGCTCTTTGAAAGAACACTCATATATCAATAACATCTCTAGCAAGAAATTGGCTCGCGTTTTAAATTAATTTCGTCTGTTTTTTCCTTGAGCTTTCTTGTTTCGAAAAGGGTCAACGATGCGGAGCATCGCAAAGCAACGCAACGATTCCGTCAGTATCGTTTCTTATTTTAATCACGATAATGGCGATTGCCTCCATCCGCATGAATGCCTCGCAGAATCTAAACGTGGAGATCGTCAAAACTTTTCCGTTGAACAAGTAAATTCCACATCGCCATTCACACAGATGTAAATGACTACAAACGTATTGGTTTTTAAGAGATATTAATTACTGATTAGATTATTAAAGTACCATGATCATCATTAGAAATCGTCTCAATAAGTCAGTTCTTTTAATATGATCGAAAAGTATAAAAGGATAGTATAACAAAAAGCCATTTTCTTTCTTAAATCTACGAAAGAAAAAGTAATCATTATCTGTGGTTCTTTTTTTTATATTAGATACAATTTCAATTTCCATTATAGCCGATATTTATAGTCGGTTTTTATTTCAAGATCGTCTTAAATAATGTCTTAAGATGCTAATGCTGTTCTGTGATTGACTTATGGCATTTTAAGACTATACTTAAGACGGTCTTAAATATAAGATCCGACTGTGAATACCGCTCTATATCACAATTTTGAAAGATTTATTGAAAAATTTAAAAAACTTAAAACTTCAAGAAAGGATATTTTAACGTACTTTATCATGTCATATCCATTATCGTTAACTGTGATATATGATATATTGAAAAAATTTTAGTCTATTCAAAATTAAAGGTATTAGCAAAAGAAGACTTTAGTTCTCTTGAAAGAAATCTATTGTAAAAAATAATATTCATAAAATTTTTATAATTAAGTAATAGGTCTATTTTTATGAGAAAGTTGTGAATTATTAGAGAATCATAAACAATTTATTTAATATTTTTCAATAATTTATTGGAACTTAAATGTGTTTGAAAAAATCAATAATTTTCAAACAAATAAATTATAATTTAACAATAATGAATCTTTAATTTTTAATTGAAGTTTTATAATTTTCCTAGATTCCTAAGTATGATTCTGATATTAAAACTTAACAATGAATCTCATGCTAAACTAATATTAAAAATATAAAGTTTCAGAGAGCTTTTCTTTGAAAAACTTTATAGAGAAAAAATTGACAAATTTTAAATCGAAAGTAAATATAAAATTTCTTCATTTGTAATCAATAAATCTCTAATAAGAAAATTCAATATTTTCAACTGTGTCAAAATAATTGTGCACAATAATGCTCAAATACAATAATTATAAACGCATTGTACGATATTGACCAGCAGTCTCTTTAAATTGTTTATCAGAACATATAATGACATACCGCTTTCGCGATATTATAGTTATTTCAAGTCAACTGATTTGCAATTGTCGCATTATGCGATATGCTTGCCTAAAGGGGTTTTCAGTAATTTCATTCATGGACTTACACAAATCGCGTATGCTACACTAAATTGATATTTGAGGCTTTGATAGAAATATGCAATCTATCTAAACCGATCTAGATTCATTTAATATGAAAGATCACACTATTTCTTTATATAGTATTTTATAGCTTTTTATTTTTCCAGTTTGAATCAAATATGAAGAAAAAAAAGATAAAATATTTATATATAAATGTATTTTAAATAATAAGTAATTATAATTAAATTTACACACATACATACATACACACACACATATATATATATATATATATATATATATATTTATGCAGATATATATTTAAAAGGATGACACTTTATAGATTATTTTATGTGGATCCTTTGATACTTAAAAAATTCTGAATTATTTACGTATTATATTTTAAATAAAACATGATAGAACATAGTTTTAAAACATAAAGTATATTTAAAAATTATAATTTAACTAAATTTAATAATGAAACATAAAAATATAGAAAGTCATTCATTATAATTTTAATATAATATTATATATAATTGTTTCAAAAAATTTTATTACTAAAAGCAATATCACGTATCTATAATTTGTTACATACCTGTTGATTTGAATATTTTTTTCAATATCCAATCTTAATTATTGATGAACACATTTATAAATATTTTATTTCACAGCATCTTACTTGTTATTATTTGATAACAAAATTACAGAATTAGACTTTTACATACATAAAAAATATGCATATCGAGAGAGTAGTAAATTATGGATACTCCAATATTCCAATATTACACTGTCACAGAACAATTAACAGTTTAATTTGAAAAGAAATAGAAGGTACACTCAAGAGTGCTGAATATTCACATTTAATCCGCTGCATTATTATGTACGATTGCACGAATCGGTCTTTGAATCTGTCGCCGAAACTGTCGAGAAGGTACGATACGCGCCACGAAGCAAATCCTTACGCGCCCGTCCAACTTGAAGTCGTTTTTGTTTCTCGCAAAATGGAGAGCGATTTCGGTCGAACGAGTGGAGCGGCGTCGTGTCGCCGCGTAATGGAGTTAATATTTTAGCGGCGGAGAAAGAGGGGAGGTATTTCGCGTTATGCCAAGCGTGTATCCCTCCTGTCCTGAAACAAGAACATGAAGAGGAGGGAGAGAAGCTGTCGGGTTCTCTACGTGCGCCGACCGGGAGAAATGACTAAAGAACTCCTTCGGGGTACTGTCGCCTGGTGAATGGGGGCGCATACATTTCACGGCTGTTTTCGTGACAAACGTTACGCGGGGTGCACCGACACGCGGGAGAACGAGCCGCGAGAAGAACAAAGTGCCTCTCCCGGCAGCCTCGTTCTTCAGCCTCACGCTAACCCGTTCGTATCGTCGTGCAAACGACGACGACAACGATGAGTCGCAACTTCCTCTCTCTCTCTCTCTCTCTCTCTCTTTCGAACAAGCGCGCGCACTACTTATACGTACAAATTCGCTACGGTGCAGCTTGCGCTGCAATTTCGACATTACGTCGCTATACTATTGACACTTGGATTTAATCAATTGAGGAAATAAATTTTATTTTAGAAAATAAATATTTCAAATAAGACTTGATCATTTATAAGACGTCAATAATCATTGATTTTTGTGTAATTTAGAGAGATCCTTGAATTATTCTGCGTATAGAAATATTAAGGTGAATTCAATACAAGTAAATTAATACAAATGAATAAGTAAATAATAAAATATTAATTATAATTTCTAAATAATAACTTATTCTGTATTTTATTTTGACATTTTGACAATGTATATTTTTCGATAATCAAACTTTAATAATGAAATCAACGAACAATTAATTATGCACAAAATAATAAAGTTAATCAATTGAAGTAAAGAAAATGAAGAACATAATTACATTTAACAAAAAGCATTTAACGTTTCTCGAATGAGAAACAACTGAAGAATTGGTATAATACCAGTACAAACGAAAGCTTTCGCACCGTGAAGCATTACGTGAGGGAAGTTCTATTTCAGCCGTTGAAAGTGGTCCGTATAAAAAAGTAATCGCACTTAATGTAGCAGAGTGCGTACTTGAGTAGGTACCCATAGTCGAACGTGAGGCGCAAGTTCACGTTTGATGTAAGCTCGCGTAGATCAACTGACGCTTCCGTGAAACGCGGGATGTAAATAAATACGCGACAGTTTGTTGCGATAAGTTGTCTTCGGCGGGCTGGCTTTTACTATTTCAGCGATCCGTTTTATCACGTCGCGACCTTACGGCGTACGCCCTCGGAACGTGCAACCCCGATTCGTCTACGTCGTCCGTCGAAGCGTGATAAGTCAGCGTCGGCGGATATCGTTGCAGACAGACGATTGCCGCGCTTCTCCGCCACGCTCACGTTTCGCGGTTCACCGTCGGCGGATAGACGCGGAATTATTCTCTGAAATATTTTTCGCGTCGAAGACGTAACTCGAACCGCCCGTCGTCGGAGTGACTCTTGTCGAGTCCATTGAGCCAATAATATCCTTTATAACGTCCCTTATAATGAAACCCTGGTTTCGCAACTTTGGGAACTGTGTATTTGTTCCTTTGAATTTGCTCGTCTTCCCTCATCTCTCCGCGATTATTATAAAACAGAGCGAAGTCGATCGAGATGATTAAAGTTGATCGCGCCTCTTCCATCTTAGTTAATCTTTATTCCGATAAGAATTAAGAAACTAACGATCTCGTTTTACGCTTCTTGAACAATATAGAGTACGTTACCGCAATATAATCTTGAGTCTTATATATATATATATGTATAATGGAAGATTGAGTACCGACTACAAACGAAATATATGACACACATTAGACAACATATACCTGTTTGTATCAAACAAGATTGGTTATTGATCCTGCTTTCGAAATTGCCTGCAAAATAATATATTTTTTAGTTTTCCATCTGAATTCTTCAAAACATATTTCCATGATACGTTTTGTAGTAATTTTAATGGAAATGTGTAGTTCAGAAAAATAAAAATAAAAAATGTAATTCTCTCTATTGAACTTAATTGTTATTTAAGTTAATGTAAAATTTAACACCCTACGGCATGTTTTTTTTTTAATTAAATAATAAAAGATTAATAACTTGGTATGAACTACGATACAGAATTGATTAAATATTTTACGGAAATGTAAATTTCCTCAATTTGTGTCAACGTGTGTAAACAAATTCAATTTTGTTTTTAATTCAATATCATCAATTAAATGTTAACTGCAGTGACCACGATGGAACAAAAATGTTCGTCGGGTTAGCTTTTATAGATCATACGTTATTAATATACAAAATCAATTTTTTTCCATTCATATGTATTGTTTGTAAAGATTTGTTTGCGCACGTTGTTATTCTTCTCGAAAATTGAAAAATCGTGCAATAAACTACTATTCATTACTCTACAAAAAATAAGAAGACCTCAGAGTTATTTTTGCTTACACAATTTTAACTTTGACTCTGATTTGTTTTCCATACGTCAGTTCTCTAAACGGATTTTCACAAAAAGCGAGTGATATTTTGCCTTACGCTGGCTCCTGCGAAGGCAATCTTTTTTCGCACGTTAAAAGGGCGACCGGTATGTGTGTACCGGTGTTGTGTGGGTTATGTGTTATAACCCTCTGAAAAATTTATCACTGATGGACTTACGATAGATCCACGTCACAACGAGCGATGTTGCCGATACGAGAGGCCGCGGGCCTTGGTCGGAATTTATCCGTTAACCGCTTTCGGTCGGTCAGCCGCGCAAATGAGCAGTAAGCGCAGATAGCGCAGTGTTGGGGGAGCCTGCCACCTACAATCGACAATTTCGACAATGCGCTTTCAGCTTTGCGCTGTCGCAACCTCACGACGTATAAGCCCGATACGTCCACGTTCGCGTCGAAGTGCAATAAGTCAATGCGGTGGAGCATCGTCACCGACCAGCCGGGATAACGCCATCGATATTTTATTCGGTTTTATCGGAACACAGCGGCGAATGCGTCGAAAAATCAAAGGCGAGAGACGCAAGTTAATTCGAGCGTATGCGAAATGTGAAGGGGGGGATGCTTGAATTTTCAATCGAAAATTACTGTAATATTTTATTTTACTATTATATTAAATGTTATAATTTTAATGTATATTTCACTGACGATAATTGATATATTTTTATTCATTCGCGAAATATCATGTACGCGCATATATAGTTTTGATTAATTTTTATTACTTAATAAATAATACTTAATAATTTGTCCTAAAATTATTGTTGAAACTTTATTCGCTCGAACTTTACTTGCTTATTATCGCTTATTTTTTCTAGTCACAAGAAACTTATTACTGTGAATATTATTGTAAAAGAATACTTTTTAATTAAGTTACTATTCAGAGTATAACTTTTTTTCGTAATAAATTAAATAAAAACAATATATTTTGTACGAATATTTTACGTTGTTTTTGAATAGATCGAATTTTGAAATGTATTTATGTACTACTTGATAAACATATTTGCCTTTATTATTTGTATTTTTGTAAATTTTCTAAATACAATGATATACAATATGTATGTGGCATGGAAATAACATTACGCAAGTTTTTACAGATTATTTATCTTTGTCACATTTGTTGATGCAAACCTATATGTATAGTCGGTTAATGTTTGTTTTACTTTTTGCAGTAAAACAAACAAATTCATTTATTTAAATAATTGGAAAGTCGCCTTCTATATCGTCTACTTGTAAAATTATTAATGTACAATTCTATATGCAAGCGGTATCTCTATTTTTTTTCTATTTTCTTTTTATATCGTGACTTATCACGATGACTTAACAACAAATTGAAAGTTAGGTAGAATTAATACATATTTATATTTACAAATAATAAGATCAGAACATTTCGAAAATAATGAGTATGAAACGTTAGTTAATCAACTGTATTTGCATATTCATCAAATTTTTCATCGAAATCGATTTTTTTCGACGGTTCGTGGACAAAATACATTATCGTCTCGCTACCCCGACTTATTTTTATATACATAATCACTCTCTTTTTTTATTGCGTTTCATGTATATGTATATGTACGTATATTCGCCTTTTACTTTTAAAATACCCTAGAGCAAAAATATTCTAATGAAATAGTGTTTCTTTTTGCGTTCGTAGTTAATTACTTTCCTCGAGCAAAGTCAGTAGAAGGAGAAGTTCGCGACGGAGAAAACGCAGCCGACGATGGTGGAAAACTCGGCGGGCAGTTAATACAGAGCGAGACCCAGGAAATAAATTGCCCGGCGCGGCGCGGCGCGGCGCGGCGCGATGCGGCGCGCGTTTGCGGCGCGTGTCCGCTCGCTCGCCTCGTGCTCTATATATAGTTATGCATTTATTTATTAACCAAGTTTTATTTGTCTCCCGGGTAAAATAACGCAAGGGAGAAAGAGAGAAAGAAAGGGAGCGTAAACAACGTGGTGTGTGCGGTCGCGCGACAACTCACGAACTGCCACCGCCAATTGCTGGCGATCCGTTTTATCCCGGAGCGTCCTCGATCCGTCTACGTCGTACGTCGAGGCATGATAAATCAGCGTCGCGTCGCGTCGCGTCGCGTCGAGTCGCGTCGAGTCGCGTCGAGTCGGGTTTGCCCGCTCGTTCGCTCGTGGCGAGTATCGCATCGACGATAGGCGAACTCGGCCGCAACATGGCCGTCTGTCCCGCACCGGTTCGTTTTTACCTCTTTCTCTCTTCCCCGGTCCCAAGTTGTTTATCGCGGTGGGATTAATGTCTACTTTTTGCGCGTGCGAGCATGAAAAATTTCGCGGCCCGTACGTCGCCCGTCGGATTCGGCAGCATTTTTAACGATCAGCCTTTCTTCAGTCTCCGGCGTTAATCCGATCAATGGGGATGGTAGCGAAAATGCGGGAACTTTATTTGTGGCTTCGTACGGTTATACATAGAATCGGATTATGACACGTCGTGACGATTGTACGATAAGAATGGATATCGAAAATAATGGCCAATGAGCGTGACTGTATCATGGAAAATTAACGTGATTACTTGCAGTCGAGCTTGCAGTGATTATATAATGCTGACAACGAGTCTAACACGGTTGAATCTTTAATGATCACTTTGAATGGAAACAGACGAATAACTATGCTACGCGAGCGAGCTTCTCTTTAGACGCATTTATGCAAATAGATTAACAAATTCAGCCCAATCGAGTTATGTGATAATTCATAATTTATTAACTACGAAAGCACGTGTTTCTGTACAATTACCTTTACATTCACGTGGAACGGACTTTACAGCTTCCAGTTATCTTCGATATTTTTTTCTTCATTTCTGGACACGAAAAGAGATTGCATTTTGCATTCGCGGAAATGTAACGGGCGAATATTTACGAAGCATTTTGAGGCATCAAAAAATCTTTTTCAATCTCTACGTTCTACAGAAGGATCTAAAGCTATGTGTATACATACGTATGTAAATCCTATACACAACTAGACGAGCTAAACCGATTACAACCATTTACGAAATATTGTATGACTGCTCGAAAGTGAGCACGCACAGATTGCTTCTTCTAAAATTTATAATCAATTTTTATACTTTTATGTGAAGAAAATGTCGTTATCATTGTTTTATAACTTTTCAAACTGTCATCAATCTTCAAAATCGTCAAAGTATTTTTCGACAAACTCGTGTGTGCGCGAGTCTCTTCGAGTGATAAAAATGGTAATATCCTGAATTTTCCGAAATTTGAATATAAAATTTGTTTTTATAAATTAAAAAAAATCTATCTGTAATCACTCTGAAAATATGTAATATTGTGGAACCGCACCGATTTCCGCAAGAGTGATGAACTGAAAATGCATTCTCTAAATACCTCTGATCGTCGGCTTGTCCGGTGCGTTCTCGTCAGACGAGAAGGGACGACAAGAGAGAAGACTTGAATGACGGGACTTCCAGAAGTACGTATACGTCACGTGACGACCGCCGATCTCTGCCACGGACATCGAACGCCCGCGATTTGGACCGACTTCTCCGCGCATCGGCTTATGTTGGCATTGCGCGAATAGTTCGGCGACTCTTCGGTATCCGCCGACCACTGTTTATTGCATACCGATGCCAAACACCGGGAACCATCTCGGACGAGGCATGACGGCGAGGATCGTTTCCAAGTCTCGATCATCTCATGGTAGGGCCGGAACGAAAGATATCGGAATGTTAGAGGACGCAACGAGCCATGGATCCAACGGCTCCTGAATGCTGGAGTCCAAAGAATCCCGGGACGTAATAACCTTTTAAAATTTTAAAACGTGTTTGGCGAAAAGATTTGTGCAATAATATAGAAATACAGTCGATGCTTTGGCTTGATGACTCAACTACTTTATCCACGTAATTTCAACGCGGAAAAGATAATACGGCTCTCTGATTGATTTATGACATCTTAAGATTGTACTTAAGACAGTCTAAAGCGGTGTCTACAATGAGATTTTAAGGCATAAAAACTCAAACTTAAATCTTAAGTTGTAAGAAATTATTTCATTATAATCGATTATCTTCTTCACTTTCGATTGTGATTGATCAATTTCTTCAGGCTTGAGGCTTAAAGCTTAAATTTTATGCCTTAAAGCCTCATCGTAGACGCCATCTTAAATATAAAAATCCTACTACGAATATCGAACAAAGTGTCATAACATTTTAATTTATTTAATTGAAGCGTTTCTTATTTTGCGACATTTCCCATGCGTTTGTGTCGAACCTTCATATCACGCGCGCGTTTTGTATCGACCCACAGAGAGGAAGTGGATTCTCGGACGCAGCGAGTTACGTAATATATCCGGATGAGCGTAATATATCCGAGTGAGCATTCGTTTGTGGAGTTAGGGAAGAATGAAGAAAGAAGCGAGTAGATATCACTAGCGTCAAATGGCCGGAGATAAAAAGACGAGCTACAATGGCACGATGAATGTTCCAGACCGATAACGTGCTGACTCTCAGTAACGCGTATGTATAGCGCACAATTTTTGTTTCCTAATGTATAATAATTTCCGCTATGATATTAGATCTCTTAGGTTTTTTTTTCTGTGGCTGAACTAGTACACTTTTGAAACTTAAAGTGAGATAGGTATATGTTTGATATTTGACGCAAAAGCGAGAAAGAGAATTCAGAAATAAAAAATAGATCTATTAAAAAAAACAAAAGATATTTGTGAGATTTTAAACAAACTTCAGACAAACGAATATTTCATTAGTCTATAGGAGAGGTTAGGGACAAACGTAACGTTTGCTTTTTTAATTTTATAACTTCTATAAGTTATGTAAAATTTTTCAACAAATCCTATACAATAGTAAATCTATATTATTAGACAACATAATTGAAACAAAAAACTAATAATATATTACATCAATTTTATAAAGTATAATTTGTTACTTCTTATTTTTATTCCTAGGAATAAAAGTAACACGCAATAAAATTGGGTAGAAACTGTAATACCCTGTTTAACTTTAAATATAATATGAATTAATAGGAAAGATGCTTCTAAAAGGATTTTTATTTACTCTATAAGTGAATATAAACACAATTAACACAATTGCGCTAATTTCGTAATTATCTGTCAAAAGTCAGATTCAATGAAGCATAGCAATATGCACGCATATTCATCATTCAAAAAATAGAGCATCGTGTGATACCATCGTAAGCAAAACGCATAGAAAAAATCGAATGATGGGACAAAGTAACATCTTGTTACCTTTTTCCTCATTAGCGGTATTTCTCATTAAGATATCATTACATGCTTATTTAACAAATTTTATACCTATCTTTAAAGTCTAATGTCTATTTAATATAAACAAAAACAGAGAGTTTGTATTGTCAATAACTAAGGTGAAGGAAGAGTGTGATTGACGTGTAAAAATGAAAGGAAAAAATTATTAGTCGATTGATATCTTTTCTATAACATCTTGTTATTTTTCATACATTTATCATGATACATTTCCCTGGTCTCCCCTACGCTGCACATCGAAGGTGATGATTACCGATCGAAGAGTACCATGGTTACTTTATGACTAACAATTGACTTAGGTATTGTTTCGATGTTGCAATTGCTTGCAGTTTTAAATGGAAACTGGCCGAGTGTAGATTGATAAAGAATCCTTATCAAATAATCTCGAAGACTATATACAAAAATAAATTCTCACAGTAAAGCTTGTGTTAACGCTAAGGTGTAAAGAGTAATCATTTTTGGATAATATAATTCAAATTGATATAAGTTGTTGCGAACTTTTATTTTACCGATAACGACAAATATGTCATTGAAATTTCAAAAATACGTAAAGTGCAAAGTGTGGCAAAAATGGCAGCTGTTTCATGCTACGGGCTTTCAATCGCTTATGTATCCTTGCTTCACCTTTAGCCGCATATTTGGAATATTTCCGTATCGCATCAACGCTTCAACTTTTGAAATTACGAAACAAAGCTATTTTCTGACAACCTTCATTACTTGCGTTTACTGTTTTTATGGACTAGTAATGCTGTACATGATAGACATTACTGGAACGATCAATTTTGGTACCATACCTCTACATCTTCAACGCAATTGTTTTTATGTACTTGGCGGGTTTATCGGGATTATTACGTACATTTTGAACAATCCTCGGATGCGCTTACTTCAAAATATAATGAAAATCTCTTTAAGACTGTCCCCTGATTCGTATCGAAAGCTATCTAAACTGATTCACGCTAAAGATATTTTTGGTATTATTTATTTAATTGGACGAGCAACATTTTATTATTTTATAATAGATCATGGTATCGCAGACAAGATTCTTGTACAGTACATCACTTTTGTAATATTTCAAATGGATATGTTGTATATAAATTGCGTATGCGTATTAAAAGCCTGTTTTAAGGAAGTCAATAATAATGTAAAGAATTTACAAAATCTCGTTATAAGCGACGAACCGCATCTTTTGAGGAGAATTTATCACGAACAGAGATATCCATTCTTTCTAACGAAACTTAAAATTTTGAGAAAAAAGCATTTGGTGATCAGTGACACAGTGCAAATGTTGAATACGATTTTCAGTCTACAGCTTCTTGCTACTATAGTTATAACTTTTACTGAAATTACCTTTTCTCTATATTTTTATATAAATCATTGGATAGATAACATGAAAATAAACTATACGTTTTATAGTATGTTATTGATAATATCTTTGACGTATCAATGCACCAAAATAGTATTGATGGGATGGGCTTGTGATACAGGCAAGGATGAGGCCATAAGGGTCGGTATCAATGTCCATGAAATACTGAATAATATTATGGATGAACAAATCAAAGATGAAGTAAATAAAACAATAAAATTTGATTTGTACATTTTTCTGAAAATATTTCGCATGTCAAACTTTATATATTAAATCTGTGTTAGTAATTATTTCTTAATTTTGTACTTAATTATCTTCTAATCTGATATTTTATAGTTGCAGCTGTTTTCCTTGCAAGTACTAAATCGAGAAAATACATTTTCCGCTAAGGGTCTTATACTAGATGCAACGCTTCTCGTTGCGGTGAGTGAATAATTATTTGTTTTAGATAATGTGCATTGCTTATTTATATATAATTTTAATTTTAGATAGTAAGTAACATAACTACATATCTATTAATTTTAATACAATTTTTAATTACCGATCAAGTTTGCAATAAAAAGATTACAAACGATATCGCATAAACAATTTAATTAAGAGATGATAATCAAATAAAAAAATAAAAAATATATATTTAAATATAAAACGTATTCTCTTGTGTATATTTTAGCATTAGATATATGTGAATGTATATGTGTATATAGAAACAAAACCTTATATGTTAATTGTAAAAATAAATTTTTATTGTATGGAAGTCTCTTATTTGCTTATATGTACTGTATGTCAAATATAATAAATACATTTGTAAGAAATATCGTCTTAATAATATGATTTAACTTGAGGTTAAAATTTAATGGTATTTTTTTATTAACCCTGGCTAATATCTGTTTTGATTAGGTATGCGTATAGCGCGCAATTTTTATTTTCTAATAATAATTTCCGATACAATATTAAGTTTCTGTTTCCTGTGGTTGAACTAGTATACACTTTTGAAACTTAAAATGAAATAGATATATGTTTGATATTTGACGAAAAAGCGAGAAAAAGAATTTTAGTGCAATCCATATAGTGCAGAAATAAAAAATAGATCTATTGAAAAGCATTAAAAAAACAAGAACTATCTTGAGTGAGATTTTAAACAATCTTCAAAGAAACGAATATTCTATTAGTCTATAGGAGAAACTAGGAATAAACGACGTTTGTCTTTTCGATTTTATAACTTCTATAAGTTATAAAATTTTTCAATAAATCCTATACAATAGTAAATCTATATTATTAGACAACATAATTGAAACGAAAAATTAATAATATATTACATCAATTTTTCTAAAGTATTATTTGTTATTTTTTATTTTTATTCCTAGGAATAAAAGTAACACGCAATAAAATTGGGTAGAAACTGTAATACCCTGTTTAACTTTAAATATAATATTAATAGGAAAGATGCTTCTAAAGGGATTTTTACTTACTCTATAAGTGAATATAAACACAATTAACTCAATTGCGCTAATTTCGTAATTATCTGTCAAAAGTCAGATCGAATGAAGCATAGCAATATGCACGCATATTCATCATTCAAAAAATAGAGCATCGTGTGATATCGTAAGCAAAACGCATAGAAAAAATCGAATGGGACTAAGTAACATCTTGTCACCTTTTTCCTCATTAGCGGTATCTCTCATTAAGATATCATTACATGCTTTTAACATAACAAATTTTATACCTATCTTTAAAAATCTAATGTCTATTTAATACAATGCAAACAAAAACAGAGAGTTTGTATTGTCAAAAACTAAGGTGAAAGGAAGGGTGTGATTGACGTGTAAAAATGAAAGGAAAAAATTATTGGTCGATTGATATCTTTTCTATAACATTTGTTATTTTTCATATTACATTTATTGTGAAACATTTGTCTCTGGTCTCCCCTACGTGGTCTCCCCTGCTCTGCATATCAAAGATGATGATTACCGATCGAAGAGCACCATGGTTACTTTAAGACTAACAATTGGCCACTTATTGTTTCGATGTTGCAACTGCTTGCAGTTTTAAATGGAAACTGGCCGAGTGTAGATTGATAAAGAATCCTTATCAAATAATCTCGAAGACTATATACAAAAATAAATTCTCACAGTAAAGCTTGTGTTAACGCTAAGGTGTAAAGAGTAATCATTTTTGGACAATATAATTCAAATTGTTATATGATATAAGTTGTTGCGAACTTTTGTTTTACCGATAACGACAAATATGTCATTGAAATTTCAAAAATACGTAAAGTGCAAAGTGTGGCAAAAATGGCAGCTGTTTCATGCTACGGACTTTCAATCGCTTATGTATCCTTGCTTCACCTTTAGCCGCATATTTGGAATATTTCCGTATCGCATCAACGGTTCAATTTTTGAAACTACGAAACAAAGCTATTTTCTGACAACCTTCATTACTTGCGTTTTCTGTATTTATGAACTAGTAATGCTGTACATGATAAACATTACTGGAACGATCAATTTTGGTAACATACCTCTAACTCTTAAACGCAATTGTTTTTATATACTCGGCGGATTTATCGGGATTATTACGTACATTTTGAACAATCCTCGGATGCGCTTACTTCAAAATATAATGAAAATCTCTTTAAGACTGTCCCCTGATTCGTATCGAAAGCTATCTAAACTGATTCACGCTAAAGATATTTTTGGTATTATTTATTTAATTGGACGAACAACATTTTATTATTTTATAATGGATCATGGTATCGCAGACATGATTCTTGTACAGTACATCACTTTTGTAGTATTTCAAATGGATATGTTATATATAAATTGCGTATGCGTATTAAAAGCCTGTTTTAAGGAAGTCAATAATAATCTAAAGAATTTACAAAAGCTCGTGATAAGCGACGAACCGCATCTTTTGAGGAGAATTTATCACGAACAGAGATATCCATTCTTACTAACGGAACTTAAAGTTTTGAGAAAAAAGCATTTGGTGATTAGTGATACAGTGCAAATGTTGAATATGATTTTCAGTCTACAGCTTCTTGCTACTATAGTTATGACTTTTGCTGAAATTACCTTTTATCTGTATTTTTATATAATTAATTATATAGATAACACGAAAATAAACTACATGCTTTATAATATGTTATTGATAATATCTTTGATGTATCAATGCACCAAAATATCATTGATGGGATGGGCTTGTGATACAGGCAAGGATGAGGCAATAAGGGTCGGTACCAACGTCCATGAAATACTGAATAATATTATGGATGAACAAATCAAAGATGAAGTAAATAAAACAATAAAATTTGATTTGTACATTTTTCTGAAAATATTTCGCATGTCAAACTTTATATATTAAATCTGTGTTAGTAATTATTTCTTAATTTTGTACTTAATTATCTTCTAATCTGATATTTTGTAGTTGCAGCTGTTTTCCTTGCAAGTACTAAATCGAGAAAATACATTTTCTGCTAAGGGTCTTATACTAGACGCAACGCTTGTCGTTGCGGTGAGTGAATAATTATTTATTTTAGATAATGTGTATTGCTTATTTATATATAATTTTAATTTTAGGTAGTGAGTAACATAACTACATATCTATTAATTTTAATACAATTTTTAATTACCAATCAAGTTTGCAATAAAAAGGTTACAAACGATATCGCATAAAAAATCTAATTAAGAGAAGATAATCAAATTAAAAAATAAAAAATATATACTTAACGTATTTATATAAAACGTATTCTGTTGTGTGTATATTTTAGCATTAGATATATGTGAATGTATATGTGTATATAGAAACAAAACCTTATATGTTAATATTTAATAGTAAAAATAAATTTTTATTGTATGGAAGTCTTTTATTTGCTTATATATACTGTGTGTCAAATATAATAAATACATTTGTAAGAAATATCGTCTTACTAATATGATAACTTGAGGTTAAAATTTAATGGTATTTTTTTATTAATCCTAGCTAATATCTGTTTTGATTGGATACGTGTATAGCGCGCAATTTTTATTTTCTAATAATAGTTTCCGCTACAATGTTAGGTTTCTGTTTCCTGTGGTTGAACTAGTATACACTTTTGAAACTTAAAAAAAGATAGATTATTTAAAATGAGATAGGTATATGTTTGATATTGGACGGAAAAGCGAGAAAAAAAATTTTAGTGCAATCCATATAGTACAGAAATAAAAAATAGATCTATTGAAAAGCAAAAAAAAAACGAGAACTATCTTGAGTGAGATTTTAAACATTTTAAATCTCCAGAGAAACGAATATTCCATTAGTCTATAGGAGAAACTAGGAACAAACGATGTTTGTCTTTTCGATTTTATAACTTCTATAAGTTATGTAAAATTTTTTAATGAATCTTATACAATAATAAACCTATATTATTAGACAACATCAAAATTAACAATATATAATATTATATCAATTTGTCTAAAGTATCATTTTTTATTTTGTTTCTACCTCTAAGGATAAAAATAACACACAATGAAATTGGGTAAGAATTGTAATATCCTGTTTAACTTTAAATATAAAATGAATTAATAAGAGAGAGACTTCTAAAAAGATTTTTATTTATTCTGTGGGTATATAAGAATATAACACAGAATATAAACACAATTAACACAATTGTGCTAATTTCGTAATTATCTGTTAAACATCAGAGCGTAACATAGCAGTACGCACGCATGCTCACCATTCAAGAAATCGAGCATCGTGCATACGATTCCATCGTAAGCAAAACGTATAGAAAAAATCGAATGAGACAAAGTAATATCTTGTTATTTTTGTCCTCATTAGCGATATCTCTCATTAAGAGATATCATTATTTGCTCATCTAACATACAATCATAACAAATTTTATATCTATCTTTAAGTTTTTAGTATCTATTTAATACAACGCAAACAAAAACAGAGACTATTGTCAATAACTGGAAAAGGAAGGGTACGTGAAAGGGATTGACGTGTAAAAATGGAGGGAAAAAATTACTGATCGATTGATATCTTTTCTATAATGTTTGTTGCTTTCACATTATGCATTTCTCGTATTATATTTGTCCCTGGTCTCCCCTGCTCTGCATATCAAAGATGATGATTACCGATCGAAGAGCACCATGGTTACTTTAAGACTAACAATTGGCCACTTATTGTTTCGATGTTGCAACTGCTTGCAGTTTTAAATGGAAACTGGCCGAGTGTAGATTGATGAATCCTTATCAAATAATCTCGGAGGCTACATACGGAAAGAAATTCTCACAGTAAAGCTTGTGTTAACGCTAAGGTGTAAAGAGTAATCATTTTGGACAGTATAATCCAAATTGTTATATGATATAAGTTGTTGAGAACTTTTATTCTACCGATAACGACAAATATGTCATTGAAATTTCAAAGATACACAAACTACAAAGTGTGGCAAAAATGGCAGTTGTTCCATGCTACGGACTTTCAATCGCTTATGTATCCTTGCTTCATCTTTAGCCGCATATTTGGAATATTTCCGTATCGCATCAACGGTTCAACTTTTGAAACTACGAAACAAAGCTATTTTCTGACAACCTTCATTACTTGCGTTTTCTGTATTTATGAACTAATAATGCTGTATCGGATAGACATTACTGGAACGATTGATTTTGGTATCATACCTGTAACTCTTGAACGTAATTCTTTTTTTATACTCGGCGGGTTTATCGGGATTGTTACGTACATTTTGAACGGTCCTCGGATGCGCTTACTTCAAAATGTAATGGAAATCTCTTTGAGACTGTCTTCTGATTCGTACCGAAAGCTATCGCGACTGATTCACGCTAAAGATATTTTCGGTCACTTTTTTGTAATCGGACGAACAATATTGTATTATTATATGATAAATTTAGGTATCATAGACAAGATTCTCGTACTGTACATCAATTTGATAGTATTTCAAATGGATATGTTGTATATAAATTGCGTATGCGTATTAAAAGCCTGTTTTAAGGAAGTCAATAATAATTTGGAGAATTTGCGGAAGCTCGTGATGAGCGACGAACTACATCTTTTGAGGAGAAATTATCATGAGCAGAGAAATCCAGTCTTACTAATGAAACTTAAAGCTTTGAAAAAAGAGCATTTGATGATAAATGACACAGTGCAAATGTTGAATACTACTTTCAGTCTACAACTTCTTGCTACCATAGTTATGACTTTTGTTGAGCTTACCTTTTATCTATATTTTTATATGATGTATTGGCAAATTAAGAAGAAAATAAATAATCATACGTTATTTGATACATTTTTGACAATATCTTTAATGTATCATTGCATCAAAATATCATTGATGGGGTGGGCTTGTGATACAGGCAAGGATGAGGCCATAAGGATCGGTATCAACGTTCATGAAATACTGAACGATACTATCGATGAACAAATCAAAGATGAAGTAAATAAAACAATAAAATTTGATTTGTACATTTTTCTGAAGATATCTTGCGTGCCAAATTTTATACATTAAATCTGTGCAGTTAGTAATTATTTCTTAATTTTGTACTTAATTATCTTCTAATCTGATATTTTGTAGTTGCAGCTGTTCTCCTTGCAAGTACTGAATCGGGAAAATATATTTTCCGCTAAGGGTCTTATACTAGATGCAACGCTTCTCGTTGCGGTGAGTGAATAATTATTTGTTTTAGGTAATATGTATTGCTTATATATAATTTTATATATAATTTTAATTTTATATAATTTGTATTCTTAATTGTGCGTACCAGAATGGAGGTGCAAGTTATTAGTATAACCGGTGAATTTTTTAAATGAAATATAGAAAGCAGTTTTGTTAATATAGAATGGGATA
>NW_011627736.1:1978109-2032017 GCF_000204515.1 Acromyrmex echinatior | reverse complement strand
TTCTCTCTCTCTCTCTCTCTCTCTCTCTCTCTCTCTCTCTCTCTCTCTACTTTTTTTCATCTTAACATCGATTACTGTTTTCGTTTTTTTTTTACATATATTTTTTCTGTTCTCGCTTATTATATTACATTATATTCTATCTAATTCTTTATTCTTGTAATATTTTCCCCAAATTTCTACGCTACTTGTCTATAAATTTTCTTATTTTGTATTTCTCCAAATTTCAGCGCTAATTGTTTGTTAAATTTCTTATTTTTGTGTTCCTCACTCTTGAACGTCGTTGTTTATTCTGTATGTTATTAGAGGGCATGACCTAAAACACCAATAAATGTTTCATCTATCTAGCTATTTATCGATTTACCTATCTATCTCTTGATATCTCTCACGCACGCGTAAGAAATAATCGATTACTGACGAGGATCCGCCACACTGATACGTAGCGAGACAGAACGTGCGTCGTTTTTCGCGGCCCGATAACGCTCTCACTTGGTACAGTTTCGTAATCTCATTTGTAGCGGACCTTTTCATCGAATTTCGGGACATCCCGGACTCGCCGCGAGAGGAAATTGTGTATATCGGCCAGTCTCGTGCGTGAGAGTAGCCAGCCTCCGCCAAATTTCCGGACTAGAGATATCTGGAGATTCGCGTATCGAATCAATTTCACTTTTTATCGTCGATTATTTAATAATTCCAGATAACTGTCTGGCACATTCATCATCGGGGCGGATTCTGCAACTTCAGTACTGCCGATCGTGCAGTAAAAACGAAAGCTTCTTCCACACTTCTCTGAAGTTTTATGTAACTCGAAATCTTTCGAGTAATCTAAAATCATCGAGGCTTTCCGCGCACAACTTGACTTCAATAAAGCAGGTTTCAAGGCAACTTGAAAATATTGAATATAAGATTATTATTTATTATTTATTATTTATAAGAGTGATATCAAAGAATCACGCTTTAATAGAAATTGAGTTATTAGTTAATAACTAAAAATAAAAAATGAAAAAAGAAAAAGACAAAAGAGGAAAATTTGAAAAAAGCTTTCAGGTCATGTTAACAGAAATAATCTACTAAATGGTAGATTAATTCGTGCTCTAGAATATTTAAGTATGTAAGACCAATATCCTTTTACTTATTGTTCAATAATTGGTAACGATAGAGATATCATATAAGAACGATAATTTTGCGATTTTAAATGTTGGAAAAGAGCTACTTTCGTCAAATTAAAATCCAATAAAAAGTGAAAAAAAACTAGGACTCTCAGAACAGCTGTCGCACGAGAATTGGATATTTTATACGTAGCGCGATGAAGAAAATATTAATAATCTTAGAAATCAATATGGAGAAGGAAGAGAAAGAAATATATAAATAAATTTATTTTGGGGGGAGGGAGTTAATATAATATCTTTACACATACAGAACTTATATCCAGATGGCTTCAAACGATATAGCCAATGTACTTAATGCAAACATTACACATTCGCTAAATATTGGCCTACAGATGGATAATTACATGCATGTCACATGTGTATGTGTTTATGTGTGTAATATTTGGTAATGCTGGCATCGGCCATATCATCTCTGAAGCCGCTCTTAGAATAATAAAGAAAATATTTGCGAAAATGATATTTAACGTGACAAAATAGTATGTAAAACTAATATTGTGAAAAAATAGGAATAAAAAGAAAGAAAAAGTAATAGTAAAGCTTTCAAATAGTTAACAAAAATTAACTAAATGACGTGGCAGTTGGCACCGACGTATTCTGGAATATTTAGGTATATGGTGCAATATCAAGAGTCGAGACAATTTTCGATATATATATTGGTTAAAACAGGGGGCACGTAATCGTTCGCGCTTTCTGTGCCGAACGAAAGCTCAGCATCTTTTCGGATGGAATCCGCAACGACGTCGGGAAAACGAAATTTCATTCCACGGACATACACGTATTCTATAATATAGTACAGCAAATCGAAATAAGTAAAATTGCAGCAGCGTCGAAGGAATATCACAAAAATATGTATTTCAAGAGAACGTCGCTGGAAAATTATCACAAATCATGTTTGCGATGATTATATAAATTTCAAATAGACGATAGTCAATTAGTCATTTTTTTATCTAAGCGAGATAATGGAAAACAAATGAAAAAACAAATGTGTGCAAACATAAAAATAGATAAACTATATCGATTTACGGATAATATAAATACAATATTCAGTTTTAGATATGTGATATCATGTTTTAGATAACTTGATTTAATCAGCATTTTTTTTTTTCAGAAGCTTAATCCTTAGTACACACCACAATTTTCCGACCCTTTGTACATATAATGGGCTGTTCGTGTCCCGGGTTAATTTTCATTACTTTTATAAGTGTACCAAAATTATTATATTATTCTTACATATACTCTAACATCTTTAGAAAGTATTTGTAAAATACATTAAAGAAAAGATAAAATAAAGACCATTATTTAGCTAAGTGCTCTTAATATTTCAAAAAAAAAAAAATATACAGAACGTAAATGATTCAATCCTATATATTAAAGATAATTAAAGAATATCTTATGCCAAGTATTTTTTATGATATTTAATGATATGACAAATAATAATAAATTTACATTAAGAAAAAAATTCATTGAATATCTTCTATCTCGTCGTTAGAATGAATTGAGTAGGCAGAAATAGGAGCAACCTGTATACGACTGTCAGGAGGCGTATTTCGGAAGGACACCCAAAGGTATCCTTCCAACGAGCAGCGGCCCGACGGGAATAGACTCATCGTGAGGGGTGGATCCCAGAACGATTCCAGTTAAGATGGAACGGGATGGTATCCCACTAAACAACGGTATCCAATCATCGGTGCGATCGCTCGTGTAAAACGGTAGTGGCCATCGAGGTTCGCCAAAGTTTAAAGCCAGGCGTCCTGTCTCTTTTTCTCCTTTCCCCCCCCCCTCTCTCTCTCTATATATATATATATATATATATATATTTTCCTTTTTCCCTTTTTCTTCATCTTCATCCTTTTATTATCTCTTCTTCTTCTCTCTCTCTCTCTCTCACGTCGTCCGTTACGTGACTTACTCGCTACGGATCGACTGATCGCGTGACACCGGGCGAAGGAGTAATTAAAAGACCTTTAGAACCTGCGAGGCAGTCACCGCTCGTTCCCACCACACGCAATTCGTATTTGAGGTCGTATTTGTCCTGCAGTTCGTAAGTTGCAGCGCGAAACGTCGCGCGCGTTCAACGCTCGCGATCGCTTAAAATCACGCCAGGCTAATGGCCTCGTCGGGGACGAAAAGCTCGTTGAGAGCTCGATATCACCTCCTCCCCAAAAGCTATATGGACGGCTGTTATATAAAAGCAACTGAACGTGGCTACGTCGAAACTTGGAAATAGGCTTCTAAAACTCTTCCCACAGAGAAGGACTTCATTATTCACTTCGCAAGAATTTTATAATTTAATATATCTTCCAATATGATGTTAATAATAGTTTATAATTATTTTAATTTATCAGATTAATTAATAGTTGGAAAAGTCATACCTTAATGAAAGGAAAAGGACTTCATTATTCACGTCAAGAGTTATATGATTTAATATATCGTTCGCGGTAAGAATTATAGGTGATTTAAAATATCTTTCAATATATAATGTTAAGAATAGTTATTTTAATTTAGATTAGTTCAAAAAGTTATTGTTCTTATATTTCAGTGGAGCACAGTATTAACTGTGTCTATAAAAGATGTTACAAATTAAAATTAATTTTCTATCAAAAGATTTCTCTATAGAAAATCTGTGTCATGTGCATTAAGAAAACATTTTTCCAAAGTATTTATATCCACGTAAAAATGTAAAAATTAATAAAAACTTTAAAACTCAAAAGCTGCACAAAAGAAGTTTTTTAATCTTAGCTTTTTTATCTTAGTAAAAAAATTAATAGCAGTAATAACACTTGTGATTGAAAACGAAAGGGTGAAAAAAGAGTTTCGACATACTTTAGTAAGTTTCATCGTAGCTTCGAATTCACGATTAGAATCTAGGCTCGTTAAATGGTCGACGACTGCGTTTGTCTGCGCGAGTCCGGCCGCTAGATTTCGTTAAGCTATCCCCAATATGCCTCTTTCATACCGCAGCCGTTCTGCGCGTTGGTCTTTCTACATTATAGTGTTATCGGGGATTACCACTCAATCGCGAATACGGTCGACAATTTTCCGAAGATTAAAATCGGTGCTCGCGGAACGTGTGATCCGACTTTTATATGCGGAAACTGTGACGGGTGCCGGCGGCGATTGTAGTTTTTCTCTCCTAGTCTCAAATTTTGATACATTTAGCCGCGCGCAGTTTTTTCGCGTTAGCGTGAGGGGGAGTATACATCGACGCGTATCGGATTTTCTGGTTCAGAGGTGCAAAGCGCTTGTCCCGATTCGAGTTCGCGTGCGCGCCAACGACGGGGCTATCAGCGATATATTTTTTCATCATCGTCGTCGTTTATAGAGCTATAGCGCAACGAGCGGAGCTCCGATTTCCACGCTGTCTCGCATACGGATCAATGAGCCCGCCGACATTGTGTGTATATATACCATAATTCCCTGCGTAGTTCAGGAAACGCTGATTAGTCATCTGTATCTACGTATCGTCCACACGATCTGGTTTGTGTATATCAAACTTTGTATCGTGCATGCAGGATATTATGGATTTTTCAATAAAACCTCAATCGTGAAGTGACATATGTTCATCCGACTGTTAACTTGCGATATCTCGTTTGTCATCATGCTTTAATTGGTCGATTAACCGTTGTTAATCAATGTGTAAATTCATAAATATTTACGCCGGATTATTTTGATATTCAAGCTATTCGAGATTTTCTTTCGTTTACATTATTGTCATCAGAAAGAAAAACGGAAATAACTAATCTCTTGTAAAATTTTCCGTTATTAAATTTAGCCTTGGACTGAAGTTTGTCGCGAACAATTGCTGACTATAATTGCTTTATGTAATTTAACCTGATACGAATATGACGAATGTGAAATTACATACCTACGAGGTATCTACAATAGAATCATCTAACATTCATCTAGGGGTAATTAAGAATAATTTAAGTCTCTGCTTCCTCACACAGAATAGTCTCTTCATCTCTTATTTTTAATTTCACGAACATTGAAAATCAATATTTCCACGAAATAGATCGCAATTTTTTTCGCTTAGATATACTTCAGAACTTATTCAAGCTGTCTTCATTATCAGTTATTTTCCGTGTTCATATATTAGTATAAGATTCCTTACAGAATAAAAGATAATTATAAATGAGAGATAAAAACAATATTTTATAACATAATATAAATATAACATATATACTTCAAATATTTCAATTTTCTCGCAGAAAACCAATATGCTTGAAATATAAACGTACAATACATGCATCATTTGCTGCCGAAAAATCGATTGGTTCTTATTTCTGCATTGTATTTTTGTAAAAAGGATCATGTTTTTATTTAATGCATTCATATATGAAAATATCAGTTGACGTACAACATGCAGTGTCTCGTTTAATAATACTTCTTCCTTTGTCTACGGGAATGAATATAGTGTTTTAAAAATCTGCATTCTCACGACATATATTTTTATATTCTTTTGTTATAATTACTCGTATTATTTTTATTATTTTAGAATTTAAAACAACAATGATGATATTTTATCCAGTATTGATTTCCACATAATTTTTATTTTCTCTCCTCTCGCATTGATAAAAAAAATTTTCCATGTTATCTTTTTTATAATAATTTGTATGTATATTTTTATGAAATAATAAAGAATCAAATGATATTACATAAATCGTTTATTTAATAATTTTTCAAAGTTTTACCATAATATAATAGTTATAATATAAAAGATTTTCGTACATTCCGTGTGAGATTTATGTCATATCAAAGAAGATATAAGGAGAAAGCAGAATTATTACTTTAGCACTATAGATCAATTTAAATTAATCTTATGTTAATTAAGGATTAAGTTTCTTCATAATGTCGACAAAGTTTACGTAGAATAATTAAAGTTAGAAATTAGTTAGAAAAATGACTGTTTGTAGTTAGGCATGTAATTAGAATATACATGTGTGAACTGTCATGTCAATATGTATTAGTGTCAGAGAATGGCGAGTTTCTCCCTTAATCCTTCACAATTCACCAAGCGATCCGTCACGGCTAGACATGGCTGATATCGCCAACTGCTAGTGTCACAATTTAGAACGGCTAACGTGTATTTTGTTATTTCAAACATTGGCGGCCGTAAATCTGACATAAAGTTGTAGATACGAAAATAGAGGATATTTCGCAAAAAAAAAAAAAAAAAAATAGGACTCGGGGAGAAACGCGAGGACCGATCGATCGATCGGTCGCTGATAATACCCGTCTATGGAAAATTCGCATAGTTACTCGTTGCACAGGTTTTCGGGCGGTCGACATTTTTCGTAGCATATGGAGCGGAAATTTAAACGCGCAATTTGAAATCCGATCGGCGCCACGCAGCGTCCGTGCCGTATTGCGGAGAGAGAAAAGAGAGGAAGGGTGAGAAAAGAGAAATGAGGGGGTAGGAAGAGAGTGATAAAAAAAACCACGCGAAAACTCGCAAAACTTGACGATGCTAATCGCCGAGTGGACACAATAGAACGTATTGGACGATCTCGCTTAAATACACGCATAAACTCTCTCGCATAATCGTATCGCGCGCATTTGGGACAAACGTTTTTCCGAGCGCGCTGCTCGAAACTTGATAATTCGCTGCGCGATATGTGGATTTTGCACGCCGATTACGCGCGCAGTATCACGTGGGATGAACAGCGCTTTTACGTTTACGTTGTATTACGTAGCTCCAACGCTAATTAACAACCGTGCGTTAAGCGGGCTATTCGCATCTTGGCGACATGTAAGACGGCGCGTATAATACACCGCCGTGTAAAGGGCTTCTTGTGAGGTGTTACGAGGGCGGTTGTGCTCCTGAATGGCTTTTTCGTGCCCTGCTATCCGGCATGTCGCGACACGCGCGTGCACCGTGTTCTCGTTAATTAACGAGCTCCGAACCACCGTGCAAGAATTATGTCGAAGATGGAAGATTATTTCATCCTGCTTAACTTCTTGTAAGATGCCTTTTCATTTACACACTCACATTTATTATATTACGTTAACTCTGGTTGATTTAACCAGCATGAATTATTTATAATATATATTTTTAAATAATTTCTTCACATATATGTAATTAGAAAGATAACATGTGTAATTTTGTAATAATGGCTGAAGAGGATTAAATGTAACTAAAGTTGAAATGTTTTGTGTGTGTGTGTGTGTGAGATCATATATTTATTAATTCATAAATATAGTTAGAATTATTTGAAGAGACATATTCATCTTGCTTAATGGATTATATTATCTTATTATTACTGCAATTATTAATACAAGCTAATGAAATTTATATGATTTTATTTTTGTCAATTTTCAAAAAATGTTCTTTCAATGGTTAAATATTGCGAGATGTCAAATAAAAAATTAACTTGTGCATTAAATAAATAAATGAATTCTTCTAATATACTAAACATTAATAATTGCCAAAAAGTAATCTCCTACAAGAGTGCTACATGAAAATTCCTCAAATTCGTAATGTTTTTTAAAGGCTTGTAATCTCTGAAACAGATATGTAACGTGAACGCATTTCACGTATGTTTTCGCACGTACTGGCTCACATAATCAGTATATTCATTGTCCACATACACTCTCTGGCTAATGAATTGTGCGAAAAAATTGCACCAGCAAACTTTCATATTTAACGTTATATTTGCATTTCTGCGTTATATTCGCTCGTTCTTCAACCTATAATAATATTTGCGTGACATAAACCTGAATATACTGTGGGCAACATCGCCTGTAGTTAAAATAATGCTTTGTACTCGATGTGAGTATGTAATAACCCTTATGATAATCAAAATTGTGCGCAAGCTGCTTTAATTAAGTTTTTATCTTATACAATGGTTGCTCTCCCGTGCACAGCACCTCATTATATCTTCACATTATTATGTCCGCACATAATAAAGCGTTACATTCGTTACGCGTCCACATTACTATTTCATAAAATTATATATCAACACCAGCTTTCCCTTTTCATCATCTTGACATTTTTATCTCTGTTTAATTCATCATATTTATGAGAGTGTAATATATGGAAGCAAATTATTTTATTCTCTACTATTATTCTTTTTTTATTTTATGAAATTAAATGTAATTGATAATACTTACTTAACATTTCTTTTATTTAATTTTCGATAAAATTCATCTTTTTAAATCCATATGTGTATACACACACACACACACACACACACACACATACATTGAAATATTTAAATATCTTGCAAATAAATTAGACATATAATTTATCATATTTAACTTCAAAAATCATTTATCTGGAAAAAGAGATTTTATAAAAACATTTTACTTTCAATTTTAATTCTTCTACTTTAATTCAACTTTATTTTATTCTAAAGCATTTCTTCATTTCTGATGATATTTTATTCAATTTTCGATAAATCAAATACTTAATTTAAAGTAGTTTCAAATATAAAGACCTCAAATAAACACACATAATTATTAATTAATCGATTTAATTAATTAGTTGTTACATTTTCATAAATAACATGTTATCTTGATATCGTGCTATTCATGACGGATACAATTACAGAGTAAAAGCGCTTAATATACTATGGTCTTGGTGACGGCAGAAATAATCTAACGATCAATAAAACGGTGTATACAAACAACATTGAAAATTTATCAGTGGTATACGTCAATAGTGCTAAAGAATAATATATCTTTTTGGCGGCATAAAAGCGTATGAAACGAATGATGAATTAAATATGCAATTATCTTTTCATCGGTAGACGGGCGTTGTAAGTGCGTGTATTCATATGCCACGGGATAGTCGTCAACTGACAGAGATCGCGATATACACGCACGGGTGACGAGGGTCTGGTCTGTAAATAGACGATCTATTCCGTCACTTTTGTTACACGCGAGCTGAAGTGCAAAAAGAAATGAAAGATGGGCCACAAAATCCTAAGTGTAAGCGCGAACAAATTTTTTTTTTTTTTTAATTGATGAATAATCTCCCTCAGAATAATCTTTTTACTCAACTAAATAAACGGACTTCCATACTAGATGGAAGTCTATTCTGTACATTGCATGCAATTTAGTTAAAGTATAAAAATAAATGAAAAATGACTGGCTGTAGAATTCTCTAAGTAATATAAAAAATAAGGTTTTTTAAGAGAAGATGAAAATTTGTTCTCCTCTGTAATATATTTTACTATTAGTTAAATAAATATAACGCGAAACCAATAATTTCTAAATAAAAATAAATTAAATGTAAAAATAGTGCAATATAATAAGAAAAAATGTTTTGAAATAAAAAACAAGCGGTATATATGTATTACAGAGAGTGATTTATAAAATAACAAGTTATGAAAAAATATTTTTCAAATATATACTACTTGCAAACGCATGCGGTTTTATTTATTTATAAATATATAATATTAAAAAACTGCTTTTTTGTAGAAATGCAAATTTTTATAACAATATGACATTTTATTTTTTATAAATTAGTATCAAATATGTAGGAAATTTGAAAGAAATCTAAATTACATCGCACGAGCGCGCGTGTAATTATAAATGAAAAAGTTTTACTTACGTAACTTTAAATACAGTGTTGTCATAAATTCAAGTCTAGTCACTAGTGAAACATTTTATATGTTAATAAATAAACGAAATCCACCTTCATAGGGCATTTTTCCTTAAAATGAGCTTCCTTACATAGCTTGTCGAGTTTTACGACGCAGTGATAGATCGCTACCCTGCATCTTGCTCTACTGCAACAGTTTCTCAACAGTTGCATCGCTTTAACCCGTTTAGTGCGCTCAATTCGGAAATATATTCTCATTATCGATACATATTGACAGATATAAATTATTAACTACATGGGATAAATTCGAATTATATATAGATCTAGTATTATAATTAGATCTGGCGTTATTAGATTAATCTCTTGAGCTTTATACATAATCTTGAAAAATGGCGTAATGATAAATATTCAAATTTCATTTCATTATCAAGCTGTAATATTTAATTCCAGTCACGAGTGCTGAGTTTTATGTTCAGTAGAAAAATAGCATTTTAGATTAATTTCAAGGAAGGAATCCGATATCAAATATTTTACATTCAGGCTATCGTATAATAAATTTATTATAATAATAAGTAAAACTAGCGACCAATATATGAATAACCGATATTAAAGGAATATTATTATATATTACACATATGGATATACGCATCTATTATGAAAATATACATTTATTACACACTTACCCATAAAATTTGCGTGAGTTATGTATATTTACGTTTGCGTATATAATAAAACTTTTATATAACAGTTACAAAGCATACATACATTCCTCCCTTTATTACAAATATATGATTTTAAATTTCCTCTTTCCACCTTCAGTTTGATTATTTGAACGTTAATGCCTGTAACGGGAGTCAGACGTTAACACGTTACGCGAACGAAAGAGAGACCCAACCATTTCCGCTGCGTCATCGTCGCCTAAAACGGGTCTTCCATTTAATTATTGTAATATCCAGCCCGTGATATCGAAGCAGCGTATTATCTCTCTTCTCCTCTTCCTCCCCAATTCTCACACCACAAGCACAACACGTTGGCGCGAGGATGCGACGTCGAACGAAGAAACTCACCCAGTGGTAGTAGCTCGGTAATGCAAATTCCAGGAACACCTGCACAGAAACTAGAGTAATGCGCCCAACGAGCACAGCAGCCGGTCGTTGTATTTATCTTCCGCGTCCGGAACGATAGGCGTGAGATATTCCTGGATTATGAGCTATACGGAAGTTACACGAGACAAATGTTCGGAAGAGACACATACGTTCGCCAGTACATGTGAAATATCAAGGTATTGCGAATATATCGCAGATAATTTTGTCGTATATTAAGAGATAGTTGCTTAAATTCATAATGAAAGAATTTAACATTTTTGGTTTCTTCTTCTTTGGATGAGAAAACTGTTTTCCACCATGTTCTGCTGGAGAACAAAAGCACTGTTTAGAATAGCACACGTTGTATTAATATATGTCCATTATTAAAACAGCATCCTATTAATAAAGAACATTAGAGTAATATTAAATCTGTACCTCTCGTATTAGATTATATTTAATTTATAGAACGTAATAAATTATTTATCTAAATGTGATATTGTTTGAAACAAAATATTAATCCGACAATCGGCTTCAAATTAATCAAAGGAATTGCAAATGGAATTACAGTACTTATATATGAGACTATAGAGTTTATAAATTATACAGTTGCTATTAATAGAAATGCAATCGAATCGAAAGACTGCGAGACAAGTGGGAGCAATCCGTAGTAATGCCCGGACTTGGGCCGTTATTTAGTTAGTGCACGCTCGTCGAGCCAACAGTAAAATATTCCTGAATTATACAGCACGCGCGAATTACCAGCTTTATGATTATAAATGAGTTACATCGTCGTGACAATATATATGTCGCAAAGAGGACGCTATGCATTAAGATGTGAAAAGTTGTTTCCTCCGCTAGTCGCTAAACGAAGGTAGCTAGAATCATTTGCAATGCGACGCAGGTAATTCCACGAGCGAACCGATGTGAGAGAGAGAGAGAGAGAGAGAGAGAGAGAGAGAGAGAAGAGAGAGGTGGAGGCTGATGACAGCGCGAATTCTACAAATACACGCGAAGCTATGCTATGAGTAGTTGGCTATTGCAATCTATTCGTGTCATTTGTTCCTGTAGAACTGATCGCGATTGAGAAAGTTTCTGGCGAAACAATAGCGGAAATTTCCGCTAAAAACTTGGTTTCAAGCAATTAGTATGATTAAAACTTAAAACACGGTCTGACTAGTTTACAAACGTAAAATTGGTAAATAGAATTCTTTTACGATATAACATTCTTTAAGGCTAAAACAAAAGTTACAAAGCTACTTTTGTCATCATAATGCAATTACAATTTACGCAGATACAACTTTTCCTTTCTTTTTTTTTTTAAACTATTTCTTCCGATTTCTTCCGTTTGGCTACGCTCGCCGCATAATTTTATTTTGATAAAGAATAAAAGAAACGTTTTTTGTGCTTTAGAACACAAACCAGCCTGTGTGCTCTATGCGCTGACACGAGTACTCGTAGCGGAAATGATTCGCATATCTGCATTACTGCGTCTGCTTTTGCGACACAAGCCGCGCGGAAGTCAACGTATGTAAACGTCAAGAAGAATAATACTTCGGGATTTTCGCTGAGAGACGTACGTGACACAATATATATTGCGCGAACGATTATAATCTCCATTCGAGTAATGCGAGTTGCGTGCAGTGATGCTTCGTCCATAAGCTTGGTTGGCGATTTGGTTACTCAAGATTCACCGTATGTTTTCTAGCGTACTCTTCTTAGCCTAAATCACTCAAGTGTGTGTTACACTTTTCAAGACAAATCCAGAGTGAAAGATACGAGCCTCGATGAATATAACTGTGGTATAAAGAAACGACTCGTTTGCAAAAAAAAAATTAAATCATTTATTTTCCTTAATGCAACACAACTTCTGTGTTCTACTCTCAAAACATTATTATCCACCTAATTGCCCACCTAAATTTAAAACTCTGAGATAGACTGCAAGATAATGGACAACGTGGTACGTCCTTTGAAAAGACGCACCGTCAAACGTATTTAATTATAATTATTTAATAACGTCTCATGTAATAAACGAAGAAAGATAAACATCCGTTTGTCTATATAACAATATTGGCAGCCATTGTGGCCTTACGCTATAATTAGTACTAAATTGCCATCGGGAAAACGGTTATCAAAGCGCTAATTGCATTGTAATACCAGCTTTAATATTAATTACCATAATTGATAGTGATTATAAGCATAATTGCGAATAATTGTTATGTTGTCGTTAATATTATTGTTATTTTAACTATTTTACACTATACATAATGGCAATATTGACTAAGTTTCCCTGACGCGTAATGTCTACATATATGTAAATCTGTTGGTGATTGATTTAAAAGTCCAAATATCATAGATCAATTTAAAAAATTTGATAAATATACTATATACTATTAATAAAATATTAATTTTTTTTTATTATTTTTACTGCATATATAATTTGAATACCACAAAATTTAAATTGCGCGACAAAAATTAATGTAATTTGATATTGATAAAATATTTCACAGATTAAATATGAGAAAACTTGTATTATTAAAAAAATATTATTTAAAAAATAAAGTCAACTAAAAGTTGATATGTCATATGAACATTTTACCATATATTCTAAAATTAATCAAACAAGCAATGCAATAAAAAATTTCATTTAATTTAATACCACTAATGCATGTACATTCATTTTGTGTACACATGGTGTGGCGAGTTTCAATTTAGAATGAATTATTGTCCTTTACAAGAAAAAGTTTGGTTTTTAATTTCTCATTTTTCTATCTAACAAATACATATAATAAAAATGAAAAATTAACAAGGACAGAAAGAGTCATGATACATGAAATCAATACTTACAGAACTATAGTTGTTTAAAAATAAAATTCGGTCAGAATAATCCTTAATGGAACGTTGGAGTTAGAAATATCGAAATGATAGAATGGAATGATTAAAAATAATTTTACCAACTCTCTCTCTCTCTCTCTCTCTCTCTCTTTCTTTTTTTGTAAATCACTTTTAAAATTCGTTTCACTCACGAGCAATATAAACTTTGCGTATCGTTACAGCATTACATTTACAAGATCGTCATTTTCCAGAAACGATTATCTTTGCTTGGGGAGACGTGCTCATTAGGTCGATGGTACATCTAAAGGTGGCTATCCCGGTAATCGTAAATGAATAATATAGAAGCAATTTTTTCGCGCCTCTAGCGAGTTGGAAACAATCGCGCAGGATTCGGCCAAACTATCTCTGAAAATGGCAGTTATCTCAATGGCTGATCATTGGGATTCTATATACGTTATATATGTGGTAGCGGGTTATGGTTATTAATTAACCGTTCTGTTCGGTGGCCGAATTTAGAGCACAACGCACGGATAATGCAACCATAGCCACCTACATTTGCATATTTGAACGTTGTATACGCCATGATGTGGTGATTACGGACCGAATCGTGTTAGCTATGACGAGAGTGTAACGTTTTCTTCGATTATATGTTTATATGCCCGCGGGAGAGAATATAATGGAACATAGAGTGATACAGATTCGTCCAATATGCAACTGATGTATTATATGACATGTATCATATCCCGTAAATATACAATGATGAATATAGTTTTTTTCTTTAACTGATAAATAAAAGTAAATGAACAAGTAAGTGAATTTTAATCAATTATGGGTGCGTTCCGATATTCACTGCCAGTGTTGATTGAAATGATTGAAACTATAACAGTACGAATATCGGAACGCATCCTATATATATATATTTGCTGCCATTATATATACATGTAATGCTACTCTTTTTTCCCATTTTCCATTTAAATTTTGTATGTATTTCCTGCTTCTACATACATCACAGAAATACAGATAGCTTACAAGTTTGTTCTCTCTATTATTTCAAAAACATCTAAAATTATTGTATTATTGTATATAGGACGACTTTGGTATTGATTATCTGGAACTTTTAGATTTTACATAAACATCATATCAAACGTACATATTTACATTCTGTACTTCCTTACAATTTTTCGTTCTCTTTTTACTCCCTTTCTAGAGAATTTCTAGTGTCTATTCTATTTATTCATCCATTTGGATAGGAAAAGACCTGGATTTCGCGGAAACTTGAAGCGCGCGTGACTTGCTCGCGACGTGTCGTAGCACCCGACGTCGGATGCGTCGCCAGCATCCGACGCTATTAGCTAGATGCTTCCTAAGATACCGGGAAAGGAGCAGGAGCAAGAAAGAGGGAGGAAGGGGGAGGGTTAAAATGGAGTTACATACTAATTTCCGTTCCAGCGCGAACGAGTTTGTATGCTTTATGACGGTACCGCGCGGTGATAGATAGTAAATGTCAACGCGGCGAGAGAGCGAGCAAGCGAGCTGAGCAAGCGACTCCTGCTGCGTGCCTGCCACCCTAACCTAACCTAACCTCTTGTGCACCACCCCTGTATGCGCGTCGTGCATCAAGTCTTGCTCCTGGTAGCTAGACGTTATACCAACGTACCTTCTCCCCCCCTCCCCCTCCTCTCTCTCTCTCTCTCTCTCTCACGTGCAGGAGCACTTGCGCGCTTGCGACCGCCATGTTTATAATTTATGGGTATTTCTTTTCATAAATCTTCGGGACAACGGGGTTGGTGCACGCCCAGCGTCCGGCAAGAGCTCAGCCGCTGTCACCTGGGTCTCTCAGATTTCCGCAAGTCCGAGCTCGGAACTCGCACGTGGTCGCCGCACGCGATGACGTTGAATCGTTAAGGGAGGTTTCCTTAGGTATTAACATCTCAACTTGTATCGCCTGCGTCGACGGATATCGTTACAAATTCGATGGTCGGAAATGATAGATTAATTTTTTGTTATATAAAAAATCGACCAAAAAACTATGTGAGAGAGAGAGATTGCGAGAATGCGACCTGATTTGTGTCTGTTTCTTTGTTGCAATTTTCTCTTATCGTTTCTATGTGAATTTAAATCAATAATAAAGAAGAAATTAATAGCATTTAAAATTTAATTATCTATTTAATAAAGTAAAAAGATCTATTGATAATTATATATTTTTTATTAAAATCTATAAGCATTATAGAAATATAAAAAATAAAAAACAAATGACGGCTACAAATGATAATAAAACTATTTCTGTGTATTATAGAATTGTTTGGAATAAATTCCGATCGGAATTATTTCGTTGTCCCTAGAAAATACAATAGAAATCCAAAGAATAACTGAATAATTTCGATTGGAATTTATTTCGAATAGATCCATAATACGTGCCTTGTTAAAATGCGTAAGAGATAAACAAAATGCAAACAATTAGATAATATAAAATATAATTGCGATATACGCAACAAATATGAAAAATATGAAAAGCGCTTGAAGTTAATATAGCGTAATGGATCTGAAAACAGTGCATAAATCGATACATTGCATAACAATATCTCGATCTGCGTCTTTTATTATACATGCAACACAACGTAATAAATTATTTGTTTTTGTATTATCGCTTTGTAGAGGCTCGATTTGTATGTAGTCCAATAAAAGCAATTGTTCGTACACAGGAAGTTTTGTGAACGATCGTTACAATAATCTTTCGTAGCGAAAGAGTTAATAAGAATTTAGTTTTGCAGTTGCCAATCGTTGATATGGTTCCCGTAATAAGAGATTGAGTTGTGTGTGCGTGTGTGTGTGTGTGTGTGTGGTGTGTGGTTCTTTTTTTTTATTAAAAACGAGAAACGATACGATGCATTTAACGTTCCGCGTAAAAACTCGCGCAACCACTGGATGCGAAATGATTTATGTTCCGATGATTCTCTAAGTACGTGAAGCGAGAGTGCGTGAACAAATCATCTAACGAAGAAACGCATGAGAAACCGGAACTGCCAGAAGGCAAGAGGAAAATGAACGACGTCGGGAACGATGACGATGGAGAGGGAGGAAGTCAACGGACGAAATGCTCGGCACCGATAGCAACCCCGCAATGGTGCCGTGTCCTCGCCTTCATTTTGATTCCCTGGCGGCATTACGGACCCGCCGGGGAACATACTGGGCACATTATGAAATGTGGCGCGTAGTCTCCGGGGCAAATAAGTTTTCGAGCTTGGAATACATCAGGCAACACGTGTCCTGCAAAAAGCTGAGTTTCGCGCCTCGACAATAAGTTCATGGAAATATAGTGCGCCGCAGGGAGTCAAGGCGGTATTAAAACTTTTTCGCACTCTCTCCCCGTTAACGTATGAACGCGAGTAATTGTGGCCGCTGGTGACATTTTCTTGCCTCTTCCGTACGAAAGCGATATCTCTGACAGGATAAGATAACTGCGTTTACACTCGGGAAGGACCGTCTTTATCGTCTTAGCAAATGTTAAAAATACATGACGAGATAATGCAGCGCTGATAGGAAAGGACACAAACGAGGCTTTTAATGCATGTACTTGCCTCGAAAAAAATAAGTTACACTTTACGTTAAAAATAGTCAATTAATTGTTAGATTTTTATATGCTTTATTGTAAATAAGAGCAGACAAAATTATTTAAAGAAGTAAATAATAATTATATAAAAGAAGATAATTTGTTAAAAAGCGAGATAAGAACTTTTCTGCATAAGAGGATAACGATTTTTCTCGGAGCACGCGCTTACAAGGTTTCGGTGAATTAAACTTGGAGGATGCGATCGGGTGGCAAAACCTTACCTTTTAATTAATTTTGCAGAGACTTTATTTTAACAGAATTTAATTTTCGACGTTAAATGCGGGGATAGTTAAATGCGTATTAAGAAGTTGAAAAGTATAGATTGCAGCCTTTAATTATAATCGTAATTACTTTGATGGCATCTGTCTTTATATCAAACTTGAATATTTATTTGTCGATAATACTGTCTGATGAAAAATTATTGATATTCGAAGCATTTTAAAGATATAAAGTTTCAATTTGTAAAGAAGAGAATGAGATCTATTTTAAGTAAGAGAATATAGTTTCTTTCCCTTATCTTGCTTCAAAAGTGACACAACTATATAATAAAAATATTCAATTTCTTAGAAAAGAGAACAACTACTTTTCAAGATGACAGAAAATTATTGACTAGTTAAATAAAAGAATATGTTCTCTAAATTTAATCAAATGTCATTTTCGTTTTAAAACCCTTAAAAATACTTCTCGAATTACAATGTTTTGACGATTTTTCAATAAAGCTTAATTAATTAATTTTTAATAAATGCTGAAGTAATGTTTACTTAATTCATTTAGGATAATAATTCAAAGAATCACGGTTTTTTTAGTTGAATCTCTTTTGAAGAAAGGGAACGAATGTATCATATAAATTTTATTAAGTATGTAAGTAAGAGAGAGAGAGAGAGAGAGAGAGAGAGAGAGAGAGAGAGAGAGAGCGAGAGCAACAAAATGATATGATGTTTTTAATAGAAAATCGCGATTATGTATCTTAAATAATGGATAATTTACGATCTTTTGTGATGCTATTAGTAAATTATACGATTAATGCATCATTATCTCGACTTAAGCAAACCATCATATTGTATCCTATTGCCATTTGATAAACATGGTCAAAGCCGTGTAATCGGTACGAATCTTACCTTCAATAATAGAGCTTAATTAATTTTAATGGTGCAGCAATGGTGTCGGTTGTGCAGCTGCAAATTGCTCGAATAACTCGCTTGTATCCCTCTCTTAGCTGACTGAAATTCTCGTGGTGCCTTTCCTATATTATATGAACCGCTGAGGATAATATACATCTGAGCTACAAAGAGGTGAAATTTTAGAGGTACGTTTTTACAATGTAACTTGTAATAATTTGCTTTATGTGACGTTAAGTTAATAATATATTTTTTCTTCTAGTTTATATATTTCACATAGACCTTAAGAGAATTTTAATTTAACCTTCAATTTCACAGAGAATTTTTTCTATTAATAAATATTCAAAAATTACAAAAACTAGTATTATGCCTGATAAGTGAAGATATTTCATACACATATTGCATTTCACTTAGCGACTTGAAATAACATAAATTTACGATAATCCACACCATCATCGATTTAGATGTTTTACAAATGTACTTCAGTAAATTGTCGCAATTTCGATAATAATTGAAATATTGTCGGGTGCACATCGTTGCGCCGAACTAGGTGTTATGACGCTGAGTAACATCGCAATCAGCGAGAATCGTTAAAACTTTTGCAAAATTAATCGCGCGCTGGCGCTGATATAATCCTATTAAATCGTTGTATAAACGCTTTTAGTAAAGCTCCAGTAATTCCGCTTTCGTATCGCGCGATTTAGCTGTAGCGGCGCGGTCGTGCGAAGAGCTGCCACGACGAATCGTTAAAACGATCAAGATGCAATCGCTAGGAGTAACTTCGACCAAGAGCGGCCTCAAACGAGGAATTACGACGTTGCGTGAAGGTTGGTCTTAACATCCCTAATCTGGGAGTGGTAACAGGAACTTTCATAATATAAGTAGTAACACAAGATATTCTGAAGGTCTCTATCTGTATTACATTCTTTTATATAAAAAGATGAAATACCGAAGAGGTTCTCATGTAAGCAGAATGCATAATAAAATTAGCGACTAGAATTTTAGATTCTTTTTTTTTGTAAATATTTTTGCCAACAATGATTTTTTTTAACAAAAATATACTTAATAATTCTTGAAAGTTAACGAGCGCAAAAATTATATAGTCATGGTAAATTCTAAAATTATACAAGGTAAGAAAGATTACGATATTTTTTCTCTGGTCTGATGCAAATAAACATTAGTCAAACAGAAAATTTCAATTTAAAATTTTATTGCTATTTAATATTAAATATTGAAGAGATGTAGAAACATTATTTAATAGAATTTTTATTCAAGAAGAAGATTGTAAGTCAATCCAAAATTTTTATGCAATATACATATGCATTTTCAAATACATTAAATTTCATTGTGCTTTATTATACGAATGTTATACGAATATTATATGACATACCTTTAAAAATAGATAATACGATAAAGAAAATATGTTACATTGCTTTGCTTTTAGCTTTGTTTCCCTCTTTATCTTTCATTTATTATTTGCTCTCAATCAATCATTTTTCAATCAAAACTGTCAATACAGGTGTCACCACCAATCGGAATTTGCGCTCGTGAGTTACACATTTGGCAACAATCAGCACCACGTAAAAGGAATAATAATCAATACTTCTATTATATAAATAACAATAATAACGAGCTAATAGAGAAAAGTTGAAATATCTACTAAAGTAATTAAAATTTGTTGCGTTAAAAAATTGTTGTTCAATTTACTTTCATATATATTTTATATATAAATCTTATATATTTAATTCAAAGATTGAATCCTATTTTATAATTTTTAATCCTATTTTTATTTTTACATATTAATTGACTTGTGCGTCAAATATATAATAACGTTTAATTTTTATGTATTAATTAATTATATACAAAAGTATCGTTTATAGTAGTTTTTTTCCATTAAATTTTTTGTGTTAAATAAATTAGTGTTTTCAGACTTTCTTTTTAAAAACGATACAAATTTCTCTTTTAAATAGCCATAAAAAGCGTTAAAATAAACGATACGTATTGTACCGTTTGTTTTAACGCGCTTTTACTGCTACTATAAATAATAAAAGTTATTTCCATATTGTAATTTCATTTTCAATTTTGACAAACATGTTAAATTTTGAAATAACTTATTAAGTCGTACTTTAGCAGTTTCTGAAATACAGAACAACAAATAATTCTATTGTCGATTTTAAAATAAAACAACCTGATTTATATAATTATTGAAAATGCAAACACATTTTCAATATCTTCAATAAACAGAACAATAAACATGCAACTACGTGATGCTAAAGTAATGATAGCCTGGAGTGAATCTCGCTTTATCCAATTTCTGGATTAACAATGAACAGAATAATTATAACCCGAGATTGTCAAGGTAAACAATATACCTACAACGTTGACAACATGAAATTGGAGAGTGCATACATATATATAGAATATTAAAATTACTAATATTAGAATTACTTTTTATCTAAAAAAACAAATTAAAATAAAAGTAGATTATATATGTACGTTTATATATATATATTTTTCCATTATGAAAAGAAATGCATCGATTCCAACATGCGTCATTTTGCAATGTATATCTTGCACAATGATATACACTCTAGCAGAAGTACAAAGAATATTTCTTATCAATGCTTTTAGAATTGAGTGTCCACGTTATGACATATGTATTTTCAATATTACGAAAAAACATATTTGTGCCACGCAAGATCGTTCACGGCTCGAAACTTTCTGGCTTCGTTTACAGAATTGCCCGAAGCAAAAGCTCGTGTTATCGCGAAGGATTTATCGTCGTCTGACTGAAGCTTAATCGGTGTCCCTGCAAGAAAGCATTAAGAGTAAGTGAATAAGTGAAAGAGAGAGAGAAAATATATGTCCTCTTGCATCCCATTCATAACGGCTGCACACCGACAGCTTTTCGAACATCGTGCATCAAGTAATGAATAACGATATTGTACGAGGTGGGATCAGGGTGTAAGGATGAAAACAGGCAGAAGAGGAAACATAAGAGGTTTAAGAAGAATCGCTAAGGTTTTACGAAGAGAGAATGCTACAGGATGGTGTCACGTTCGGGGATGGGCCGGAGAGAAACGGGAGCGACTTAAGTTCAAGAGGGTATTGCTCAGCGGAAGTGGAATAATCTGCTGGTACTTTCAGATACGCATTTGGTTAAATCGTTGAGGAACTACTTAGCGAAATTACCGAAACGTTTGCGGTACTGCGAGCATTGTCTTCTAACAAAACAAGTGTATTGTTGGGGCGTCACGATCGTTGTGTTAAGTCTTTTTCTCCCAGCAACTAAGATTGTCGCTCATAAATAACGAGCAAATGTAGACAATTACAAGAATACGAAAATTGTATAAATTATTATATAATCTAGAGCGATATGTTATATAAAATAAAATGGTAGCACGTATAAAAGACTGCAACCTGACGTATCTTATACGTGAATATTGCATTGATAGATAAAATACGCTTCGATGGATCGCTTTGCGAGCGAGTGCGCGCGTATGAGAAAATGATAAAAAATTGTCGTTCCTGTCACGAAAGATCTCGAGATGTTGGAATTGTTACAGCAGAAATTTTATTCGCACTGCTCGCAACAAAAAACTTGCACTGACATTCCACGAGAAAAGTGGCACTGCATTTTTTGTTAGAGCGATAGTTTTTATCTTAATCGAGGTTGTACGTATTTTTAGATACAGAGAAGCGCAGCAGTGCTCGATATCTATGAATATAATCGCATTTGACTGTTTTGATTGTTATATCGTTGTGTCCAGATATTGTTGCGTGCAAATATATAAACGTTCGTTTCACAAGCTCGAGGATTAAATTACCTCTCTGGCATAAAATTGAAACTGCGAGTAGTGTAGTGGACTAAATAAATTTTTGAAATTTCTCTTAGTGTAGTCACGCGCTCGACAGATAAATTTTCAGCCAGAAGCACGACTACGTTCTTTTAAACGACCAAAGATATTTTTCAGCTACGCTCTTTGTTTCGTGTTCGGAATTAATCTTCGTAAAATCGTAAGAATCTAATTGATCCCGTTGTAGCAACATTCGACCGATAAGAGCGGCTCGTTAAATTACTAATGTAGAGAGAGAAAAAGAAGAATGAAAGTCGATCGCGAAGGAACTAAAGGTGGTAAATATTTAATTTAATCTATCTTTTTCCCTCCCCTTTCTTAACAGACCTCTCTTAATCTTCCATAAAAAAAAAAAAAAAAAATTCTACGAAAATGTATGATAGCTACAATTTTGTTCTTTGCCGCATTCTACCGGCCTAATTAAGTTAAACGTAGTACTACAACAGCAGGCGATATCATGAGAGACAGAGAGAGAGAGAGAGAGAGAGAGAGGGAGAGGGAGAGAAATAGACGGCGAAGGGCTGGAAGGGAGAAGAGAGAGCTGTAGCCATAGCCACTCCCGTGTCCCTGCGGTCAACTTTAACTCGTAAGACATTGACTTTATCGTTTCAACCGCGAACCAGTCGGCGATCTTAAGTGCGGAGCGCGCACTCATACTGCTATCTATGTATTACCCGTCGGAGAACCTCTCGAACCATCCTCGTTGCAGGAAATTAATTTCTCAGCGGCGACCATCGATATATATATACTCGGTGACTTGCTGGTTAGCAGCTGCTTTTGAAGTGAATGTTATGAAACAACTAGTCTTCGATCTTAATTTTATTATTATACAAATATATCTAATACATTTTTATAATATAAATACGTGTGTGTGTGTGTGTGTGTGTGTGTGTGTGTGTGTGTGTGTGTGTGTGTATATATATGCATGCATACATCAACGTACATACAAAATACTTATCTAAAGCTCAATATTAGAAATGTTATACATATAATATAACTTGAATTTGTAACATTAATTTTTAGATAAACATTTGTATATATATATATATATATATATATATATATATATAATATCTAGTGCATATGTATGTATACAACCATATGTATGTATGTAACCTGACGTATCTTTTTATGAGATAATTTCGAGACAACGTGTTATAAGGGTCTTATAACAAGAAGGTTCCATGATATGAAACTCGGCAGGAAGTTAGCAAGCTACTCAACAGCCTAGGCAACACCCAGGCCGGGCGTTGTTGTCGATATAATAGGATTAAAAACCTAACTTGGTCTTTCCTAGACTTAGAATTGAGAATACACGACATCTAAGATTCGGATGAATACAAGACAAATCAAAATACTGCGAACATTCTTTTTTTTTTTTTTTAGAAAAAAGGTAAAAGTATAAGCGATACATATATTATGTAATTTTTTTATTTTAATAGAAAATGGAAAGATCTTAACTCTGCAAATCCGATAGAAGTTTGACAAATTCTAGCAAAAATTTAATTAAGAAAGCAATACAAATAAATGTTAAACTTATTTGTCTTAACATTACCGTTTGTATAATAAATAATCATAATACTTATTTTATCCAACTCATTTAAATATATTACTTGTCACTTTGAGTAATTTAATTGTACTTCAAGAAAAAACCGACTGTACCAAAAATAAACAAATAAGAAGAAGGAGAGAAGGGGAAGCAGAAAGAGTGAAAAAGAGACGAGCGATATCGCATAGTTAATTTACTCCGGCAATAATGCCCAGAATCATAAGCCCCAGGTGTTACGTCGCGAATCTTCGACCCTCATAAACACCGAGCACAAGAGCACAAGACTGAGAAAGGGGTGTATGGAGGCGAGAGAGGAGCGGAAAGCGTGGGGGGGGGGAGGGGAGGAAGCGAGAGGAGTGAGAGTGGGTACCAACGGCTTTGCTCGGTGTTACAATATCAGTAGCTATAGTTGGATGGAAACTGGTTGCCGTGGTGGAGAATAGAGAAAGGAACATGGGGTAGAGAGATGGCTGCGGGAGATGGTGGAAAGGGAGGAAGTGGTGTGGAGGGTAACGTAAGGGCGGGCGGTAGACAAGCGGAGGTAAAACCGTTAGCTGTATAGCAATTTCCCTGCGCGCCTCCCTCAATTCCCAAGACTAGTTTCCATCCAACTCCGTGCAGCGCGCCAGTAATTTGTACCTGGCCGGCGCGCGAGAAGCGCCGCTGGTCCCATTTTCCCTTATCATTTTTTATAACCGACCGATGCGACGCTACGATGCTACGAAGCGTAACAGCGCAGCGCAAATGGACGCGAGGATGGTCTCTTCCTATCGGCATCCCTCCGTCAGACGCGTGACTCAAGAAATTGCCTTAACTTTTCTCGATCGGAGGATGAGACGCTAATAACGAAGAGAATTTCTTCTCGCATTGTCCTATCTTCTTGAAAAGCGCTATAAACTTTTCCCCCATATTTCGGCCTATTTTGGGAAATCTCTTATACGTCATAAATTATATATTTCTTTTCTTTTCAAAAATTAAGATAACCTTTGAGATTGATTCAATTTAATACTGTACGTAAAAACTGTAAAATATACAATATTAAAAATGTTTTACATAAAAGTTTATTACGTAAACTTTTATGTAACACATTTTTAATATTGTATATTACATAAACTTTTATGTGAACATATGTGTTACCGAAAACAAGAATACATCGCAACAGTGCATTTAAATCAAAAGTTTAAAAAAAATCAAAAACTTTATTTTAAACAACTGTAAAATTCTAATTTTTAATTTATCATTTCAAACTTTACAATATTTCTAAAGCTGCAAAGGGATACGAAAATCCAAACGAATTGCCAATATTATGTTGCCAATGGCATTATATGGCAACATAAATTTTCTTGTAAATAAAACAAACGCGACGTTTTAGTCGGATTAAAAATAGAGGCGAGACGCGCGTGAAAGAAAAAAAAAAGGAGAAAAGAAGCTTCAATCGATAATAAGGAGCATCTCAACGGTAGGACGCTCCGGGGTATTTATGTCTCTCTTTAGAGAAGGGGTAATTAATCCATCGCGTACGTACATCACGCGGCAACGGTCTCTCTCTCCTCTCTGAGCGCGCCTTTGTAAGTCACGCGGGAATATGAGCGCCGCGGTCGATAAGTTTACAGCTGCATGCGCCTGAACGAGTTTACGTTCGGAACTGCAATGAGTTACGTCGCTATTGAATATCGGCGGGTGTGCAAATATATACATATACACACACACAAACATATATATATACATACATACATACATACATATATATATATATATATGTATGTATGTGTGTGTGTGTGTGTGTGTGTGTGTATGTGTGTGTGTATGTATACATATCGCGACCAAGTTACGACGCTGGAATCAAATTCATGTCTTTGAGAGATGAGATCTTCGTTAGCTACAAAAGTAAATCAAATCTATCGGATATATCAGACAAATATTTTATAACATGCCAACTTTTTATAACGATATGTATTCCACAATACGCTTTGACAGTAAAAACCGATACACTGCGTATAATTTTCTCATACGCATGTAATTTTAGAAGTAGGTATCGATTCATAGAGATTTTTATGGGACTCGCGGGCGAATAAGGAAATGTATTTTCGATATCGCGGAAAAATAGAATCGACCAATACACAATTCGAATAGCATTTTAAATGACGAAAACGATCCATAACGGATTCTAGGTAAGTTTTAGTCCAATTCCACCGTATCATTATCACGATAATGAAAAATATAATTATCAACATATCGATCGGTGAATGCAAATACGTTTCGCTTCGAAGTTTTCGCGATAAAATTGTTGCTATTCGCTACGACCTCATTCCTCACAGTTGCAGCAAGCACAACAAGATTTAAATAAGAGTCGTATCTCAGCCACAGAGTAGAACGTACTTTACTTAACTCGAGTAACTCTTGCGATTTCGAGTTTACCTACCCGTACAAGAATTTGACCGCATTACCTCTTCAAATTTCCTTTTTCAAGCCCTAACTTTGCAGCAGTGCGGAAAGGATTTAAACATGATATTAATAATAGAAAGCATAATAAAGAAGAAAGAATATCCATGGATCCTCTTAATGTAAATAAAAAAATTCTGCTTTCTTTTCCAAACAAGCTTAATAAAACAGTCAATAAACTTTCCGGAATACAAACCTTGAGTTAACGTTTAATTTATCGTATACATTATTAGTACAAAAATCAAGAAAACTGTAGTTTCGCGATATTTGCTTATTAAAATATGTATGTACATCCTGTACTTATACTTATAACTAACAATTCAATGGTTCCGGTTAAAGCTCCATATACGTTTATGGAACTTTAACCTGTATAACATATGTATATACAACCATTGAATTGTCCCCTTGGAAGGCGACAACGACCATACTCGGCAAAAGGACCAAATATACGTGTAGCGAATTTCACATTTTAAAATTCTTACCTCGGCTGTACGCGTACCTATACTGGAACTGAAACGCGCGGGAAAGCCGAAAGAAAGGAAACGTTCCAAATGTGTTATGCGATACATTCCGAAATAAATAGAATCGATAACGCGCTGCGAGCGCCTCGCTACTGCATCGTACGGGATAACTTTCACCGATATTTGCATCCATAATGTCCAATATCGCAATCGCAAATCGAAATGACAATGGCCGATGTGTATGCTGTTTTGTATCGGGGGAAAAATCCAAGTCGTTACTGCCAGTCTGTGCAAATAAAACTGCTTGGTTGGCGCAGGGAATATGCAGCACGTAAAATTATGTCAAGGAGTACGAATCGAGTTTTCGCGTTGACAGTAGAAGCGAAGTTGGACAAACTCCTCTCACGCTCGAAACTGCTGTAGCACTTTCGGACCACGTGAATGGTACCTGGCTTTGGTATCAAATTATTGTATATATTCACCATAATTGATTATCATTGAACATGATGTTTTGCGCGGAATTACCCACCGGGAAATACGAGCTAATGATGTCAAAGATAATAGCTATATGACGTTATTTAACCCAAATGGAGCATGCATATGGGGTGACAATCAGGAAACTAAATAGCTGTTATTTTGTAATGAGTCAATAGAATGAAATAAATTAAATATCATATTTACAGAAGAAATTCGTCATTTTAATTAGCACATAATGGAAGATATATATATGTATAAACTTGTAAAAATAAAAATATTTTAACAACAGCGTGTACACTTCAGCTTATTATATGACTCAGTGACATTTTCAAAATAACGACCTCCTGCACAATAATCAAGATGCTTTTAAATATACATTTTAATAATTGTAACTGTACTTTTGAAAAATACCAGGGAAATTTCTGTCATGTAAATGGCCTTTTATACTTGAAATCTTTTATGCCTGAAATCTTTTATGCCTGAAATCTTTTGACTATACATTACTGAGCCATCAGTTAAATTTTGACAATACACATATTTTGTAATATTTCTTTTTATACATACATGTTTTATATATACATATATACAATATATACATACGATATATAGATACATATTTCTTTTGAATTATATGCTAATAAAAGTAACAAATTCATTCTGTAAAATGTTGTTGTTTAACTAATTTTAATTTTGTCTATTTATTATAAAATAACTATATAGTTTCAGCAATTTCTCCATTGTCCATGATGTATAACAGAGCACAAATGCCATAGAAATATACTATCCACACCACTTTCATTCTAGCGCAATGAAAATTTCAACTTTTATAACAAAATTTGAAATTTATTGTTACATTACCATCATAATTTGTGCATATTTATCTATATTTATTTGGGATGGAAAAAAATAGAGAATACGTGCACGAGAATTGAAATTTAATATGCACTGCATCATCATTAAATCATGGCAAATAAATAAATAATTAATCATACGAATGTAATAAATGAAATTATTGACCAATTGATGTATCTGCTCGCTGCCTTCTCAGTTGTTTAATACCTCGGAGCCGCTCATCCGCATAAACACAAATCGACTGGGAAAATCCGGTTAATTACAATCTAATATCATACTAATCGAGACGCGCAATTAGTTATTATGGAATTATTTTATAAGATACTCTCGAAATCTATTTATTTTTAAAGTATAAATGCTAAATACAATAATAATTAGCCTAATTGAACGACGTTGATTAAACACAATCTAAGAGAGAGGAATATGAAGAATTATTATTTAATATATTATTGCAAGAAAATTTAATAATATATTAAAAATTTTCAGATTTTGTGATGCTTCGCTATATTGATGTAATTCTTTAAATAGGTACATGAAATTAGAACATTTTAGAAAACTTATTGATTTGTTATAAAATCCTGTTTCTAATTATATTTCCAATATAAATTTAACTTAAATATTTGTATCTTATATTTTAATCTCTGCAATTGAAAAATTTGATTTATGTGTGTCATACTATTTAATTCTAAGCATTTAATATTGAAAGCTAAGAAGCTATTAAAAATATCATTTTATCAAGTTGTTAATACATGGAAAGTGACGTATTTAAATAAAAAGTAAAAATAACAGTTTATTATAATAATTACATCATTCTAGATATTATTTCTACTTGTTATTATTTGATTTTTTTTTATCTAAGTACACGCATATAATGTCGTATCGTTATCATGTATCTGCATCCAATTGTGAATAGTAGGATTCGGCCTTTATTAGCATGTCATGCGATTGTAATTAGTCGGGTTTTTTCGATCGTATCGTACGCACGAGTGTGCCCCGCGAGCAATGAAGCAGCTGACGCCACAGTAATTAGCTGATGTACACTTCGCATGTGTGGTTTGAATATCAGTGTACAGCCGCCTCTCCGTGTCTTACAAATTTGCCACATGTACAAAAATACATTCCAATTTGCAATAGTAACACAAGTTGAGCAAAAAAAGACATTCTCTTTTGAATCCGAGGAAGATAGTAAACATTTACTGTAGTTCTTTTGACGCTGAAAACAAATATTTGCACTAAATGCTTTGTTGCATCACAATTCTGAGAAACGCGAACTCAAAGCTATAAAAAAGAATTACTTTAAAAAGTATTTTATTATATATTACGATATATTACGATATTAATAAGAAATATTTGATATACTTATTCAAAATTACGTATATTATTAAAACTTTTAGCTTGTTGAGTATAATTTAACGTATTAAGCAAGAAAAAGGGTGTTATTATATATTTTTAGATTTTTTTTCTTATTTTGTATATTTTTCGTTTTCATTATTACATTTCATTTTATGAATATACACTTAGAGCTGCATCATGTGATGATGAGTCCTTTTCACTATATTCTGTATAAATGTCACAAGTCACAAGAATCGACAACGAAGCAGTAAAATGATAGCAGGCTATTGTATTTCGTATTATCCACTTTTTCCGGATATACCGCAAAATCAATAAGCTACGGAAATGCTGTATAGAACAACCGGCAATCGTTAAATTTGCGTGTAAATTGGCGTGCTGTGTGATCGTAATTAGCTGCATTTTTTTTCACGCTATCGATCAGTATTCGCGTGAGTGAACGTCGACGAGAATGGAAAGCGATGAAATCCCAATATGAAAGCACAATGCGGTTGGTGAGCACATTCATTTTTCACGGACTAATGATACTGCTAGTCAAGAGAGATTTAAATGCAAGAAGAAATATTGATTTTTGTCATGTTTACAATACCAATATTCTAGACAACTAGATAATTTCCAATATTTGTAATAACTTTGAAAATGGAGAGATTTTGTGCATAAATGTGAAAAGAAATATTGATTTTTGTCATTGTTTACAATACCGATATTCTGAATAACTAGATAATTTCCAATGTTTGTGATAACTTTGAAAATTGTTTTCACGTCTGTGACATACGTTTGTAAAATACAAAAAAAAATCGAGAACGCTTTTTAAAGGATAAAAATGCCTTTTATGAGCAATAAAAATGATACTGTGATGTAATATAACTTAAATCGAAATACTGCAAGTAAAATGATGTATAAAACGTTATTTTCTAAATTATATTTCAGCATTAAAACATGTAAAATATATTGCGTTTAATATACCATTATGCGTTCGTATATGGTTACCAAAGTTATCACAAAAACTTCATAAATATGTGAAATTGCATTTTTAATTTAATTCTGTTATTTCATTTATTTATATGCTTCGCATTTAAAACATACGTTTCTGTAATTGCTCATTTATTCACGATGATGCGGTATCATTACGTTATCGTAATTGCGCTGTAACGAACACTCCGTCGTGCTGGATGCATTTTCGTGAATTCATTAATGAGAGATACTATTTTAATAATAAAAAGTACTATTTCGTTTCTCAACCATTTAATCGACACTGCATTCCATTATTCTTTATAATAATCTTTTATTATTTAAAATGTAGCCTCTCTAAAGAATTTCTCTCTCTCTCTTTCTCTCTCTCCTCCCCTCCCCCCCCTCTCTCTCTCCTTTGTGTACATATAATGTTTTTTATATTTGCAAACAGCTAAATTTAATAAAAAAATCACCTATATATGTAATATATATGTTCTTATAATGTTGTCTAATTTACCTGGTTTTCCAAAGTCGACAGTATTACTTACGTTACAAGTGTCTCTTTAACGATTTTGCTTACTTACCAGTAATTTCTCTAGCGCTCTGCTTCATCGTTACGAACCGCGATGTTTCCTCGTTACGTTAAAATTTCCCTCGAACTAGTTAACGGAATAAAATTGCATGACGTATCGCGAAACTGTTGGTAAAGTAGCAGGGGAACTTTTCTACTCGTTGTCGAAGCATATTTCACGATCTATATCGCGAGCAAAATGAAAGCAAATTTGGCTTTTGCGTTCCGCGGCGAATATACCGCGCCGCCAATAATGAAATAGAGAACGTAGCTTAAATCTTGACTTTTACGCCGCTGATGATATGTCTACATGATTGGTAATTATTTATCGAGGATGAGAATAAACTCATCGATTATTTAATGGGAGTACCAAGCGAATACCGTGATCAAATTAATTATTCTCTTGCGGCTTTAACACGAAGACGTATATATATATATATATATCTAACATGTACGCATTAAACAATAACGTATAGTTGATCAATATATATATATTAGGGCTTCAAACATTTACCTCGGCTGATCGCCAAAAGTGAACCGTGTAAATTCGCTTTTACGCTCACATCTTTACTCGCGCATACCCCGCCCCGTATGTACATCCTATTCTATTGGGTAGCTATCCGATCCAATGTTCCTTACAAATATTCGATGTCACGGAGACGAAGAGTCTCGCCTCATTTTCTCAGAAAATTCTTTTTATCCTTTGTCTACGGTCTCTATGCGGATGTGGAGAGTGCCGCTACGGAAACCGATAGACGACCGTCTACTCCTCCTGTCAAGTTCCTCCCTTCCTTTCTCACCCCCTCTGAGTGGAGATAAGTCAGATCGCGGAAACGGGTAGCACTTCTGACACATACATCGCCTGTGCTCTCTTCATGACCTCGTCATTGCGGTAAAGACGTCGTGTTGTTGTTTCTGTGTAGCAACGTAGTACGGTCGGTTGGCTGAGCGAAGAGCAGAATGAAGGAAGACGAGCGGATCCGCGGTGAGAAAAGTTAACCAAGTGGAAGCGGAATTTCTCTTTCTCCCTTTTCCCTTCCTCTCGAGCTATTTCAAAACGAGAGGAGATAATCACGTGTATTCGCTCGACAAATATTCGCCGTTCTCGAGCCGTTCGGTGCGAAAACATAAAAGCGAGTTCTATGTGAAGTCGACGGCACAAAGTTTCTTTCCCATTGTCGACAGAATTTCGTGAGGAAGAATCGTGAGAAGACACTAGCAGAAGGTGCTGAAGCAAACCACAACTATAACCCAACTTAACCGAATATCTTACACGATTTTCTCACAAACTTTCGCACGTATATCTAGATGTCGTTTTAATTAAAATTTTTAATCAATTTTTAATTAAGATGACAAAAAATGGCATATGTCAATTTAATTCTGGAATTCTCGGACATTTTTATACGTAATTCTATTATAGTATAAAAGTATATGATTTCCGATAAATTTTTCTTCTAGGAGAATATTAAATATTGCAGAATATAAAAATAAAATTCAAGTCTACTTGCTAAATTGCAAAGTATAAATGTTTAAATAGACAAATGATTCTTTTTTTAGATCAATTTTACTCCTTTTTGAAAAATTTGCGTAATCTCGTTAAAAATAAAAATAAAACAATTTTCTAATTAATTCCACGAACAATTTGTTATATTATTAACTTATGTAATAGTTGTTTTAATTATTATTGTTGCTATATTGATTGTTATATATATTACTGTGTCGATTGTTCGATATATCATCAATTTCAATTATTTTTTGTTCAATAAACCGCTATTGAATTTGTTCAATCTCATGTGTTTTTTATTTTTTTTTTGTGTGTTATAGTATCTATATAAATATTTTATAAATGTAATTTTATTTACGTTATATTTTTATGCCTTATTCAGAAATAATACGAAACAAGAGTTACACATACAATTAATAAACTCACTGACCTGTAATATTAACCAGCTTGAAAAAAACCAGTCTAAAAAAAAATTGTTATATGTTAGATAATTTATAAGCGTACAACAAGCATCATATTGTGGTTGCTATACCTCTGTCTTTCAGGCTTTTTTCACTTTTTTTTATAAAGTATAACAATTTCTAAAAATGCTAAAATGTTAATATCTTCGCCGAATGTTTGGCAAACTCCCTATAGTTCTTCAATTAATTTTAATATTATTATTACAATGTTATTGTAATATATTTTTTCCATTATAACCCATGCCGTTAGCAAGAACCCTCCGGAGCCACGTTACGTTTACGTTTGTACATGCACACGTATGTCGGATTGGTTTATGCGTGGTTTGCTTATGTTTACAAATCCCATTCTGTACTATACGAACATTACTGTTTTAGTGGGCATTCGGGAATGGGTATATTGTCAGAATGACCGAAATGTAAGCATAATGTCACTATAGGCATACGAGACAGTTTTGTGATAAGAATAGTTTGGAAAGCGAGTAGATTTGAACTCGACCCAATCTGTTCAACTCGATTCAATATCGTATCTGATATTTTTTTACTTACATGTCTAAGTCGTATTAACTCATATTACACACGATGATATTCTGGTTCTTTACTACACACGATGGAACATTCGCGTCCTGGATTAATTTTCACCCGAGTTTTCATCACTTTTACAAGTATATAAAAAATTATTAAATAATTCCTATACGTATTTAAAAATCTTTAGGAAGTTTTATAAATATATGTATTAAAAAGAAGGAAAACATAGATTCTAAAGAAGAAACAATTATTTAACTTAGTGCTTTTATTTAAAAAAAAAAATATGGAGAACAACGAATTGTGTGTATTAAGTGTTAATATATACCATTATATATTACATTATATTTATATATACATTATACTATATTATATATATTTCTATATACAAGTGTATCATAAGCGTATACATTATTTTTCAAGATTAAGAAAATTAACTTGTTCTTAAGGATATATTATAATATAAAGATGATATTCATATCTGTTCTTTGTACTTTTACTCTCTTCTTTCTTTTTTTCCTTTTGTCTATCCTATATCAGTAATTATAAAGCACTATATCTAGATATATAATTTAGAAATTTCGAAAATTAACCGAAAATTTTTTAAGATTGCGAGTGGTCAATGTGGAACGAGAGATCGCTCATTTGCTCCTACGAATATTACCCTTATACTGGTTCAAAGCTCAATAAATCATTTGCCTTAATCGCAGTGCTCGTTGCTTAATCTATTGAATTACCGAGCACAGCGGGACATCCGAAAGTACGGTTCGTCATGTGCGTAATCGGGGAGGAGTTGAATAAAAGAATATATATCCTCGACCAATTCCACACTTGAGTCGCAGTCGTAATCGGACCTACCGTCATTACGAGTTAACGCAAAAGATAATGAGCGGCAAAAAGAAAAGTCTGCGTTCGGCCTGTGGCAAAACGACATCCATCGCAGTTTCCACGGCGTGTAATAACGGCTGACAATGGTGCACGGACGTTCGGTTTAATTAAGTTTAGTAATTTTAATTAAATGCACGGCGTGCGAAGTAACTCGCGGAAAACGGGTCGGTCTAAATTTATGTTCGATGGATCGCGTTCTGCGGCTGATCGCGCGTACCTTTGAGAGTTTTCGCCAGCTATACATGAACTACCTTTGCAGCGTGGTAACGTGTACAGAATTTAATTGCGGAATAAATTAATGTCGTTCTTTGAATAGGCAACGAAATAGGCAGCCGTGTGCAGGAAAGAGGTAAATGGCGGTATGGCGAAGTCTGACGTATCTTTGCGACTAGTAAAGCGACATGAAAGCCATGTGCAAGCAGTTTTAGAATACGTAGCGATAGATTGATTTATGAACATCTATACATGGAATGATTTTCCCCCAATATAGAAATTGTCTCGATTGGGATTAATTATCTAGTTATATTATTTAAATTATAATAAAATTGCCTTAGAATAATAAAGTTTATAACAAAGTTATTCTCAGAAATATTATTCTGTAATAGAATTATTACTTGACACATTCCTATAAGTTCCATAAACATTTTTGGATACTATAGAAATAAATTGAGATCGTAAAGACCTAAAATACTCTACAAATATCGTGTGTTATGTAGGTCGATCAATGAGCGCGCGCTGTTGTAATCACGGTATCCCTATCGGAAAATCGTAATCGACATTATCGTAAAAATCTCAATAGTACTAGATATCGTGCTAACAGAATGCAAAATTAATCATTGCGGAATATCGACGCGCGTACGTATCCAGGTCATCCGTCTAATAATATTTTCCTCAAAATTGACAGATGGCAAGACAAGACGAGTCCCTAGCCATTTCCTTTTGTAGGCATCAGAGAGAAATCATTAACAAGGTGCGAATACATAAGATCAGAAGGGATCTTTGAACCTATGATCCGGAGAAATTGCCGCGTTGAGAAAGATGTGTCGGGTTGAGAAAGACCGCGCGCCAACAATACGGTCGTTATGTAATATCGTTATGCCATTTGGATCGTACCGCGCCAGTTACCGCTGGTATCCGATTCCGAAAGCGAACCGGTTCGAACAAAAGGGCCCGGGACAAAGAGCGGGCCGAAACGCGTGACTGCGGGTCATCTGGAATCGAGCTAATTTGACAGACGGTGCCAAATGCGGTGTGGAGCCGCGAGCAAGAAAAAAGTACGCCCGGGTCTCATCGGGCACACTAAATGCAAACGTTTTGACTGTATTTGAACGGCGAAGCACTTCCGGATCTACTCTCGCTTGCGAAAAGCGTGGATCGATTCGTGCGCACGTATTTTCACGATGCGAGCCCCGAGGAATCGCTTTGTGGCTAGGATTGTGTTGCTCCGTCGAATCATAGAGAACAGACAAAGCATTTAACAGTTTCGAGGAACGACATGTGCTCAAATATGTGTTTTATAACGAAAATTCAAAGCTGCCCGTTTGTTCTGTTCGTTTATTAAATATCATGAACTGCACAATGATTCTTGTATGTAGTAAATACATTTGTTTTGTAGCTGTGATATTTTTTATTATAAATTATTTTCAAAATTATTATAAAAAAATATATAAATTTATTAATTTTCTAAAAAACAAAAAGCTAAAAATTCTGTTGTATTATGATATTATATATTATAATTAATGACATTATAATATATTATAATATGTACATTATAATATATAATATCATTGATTATCCCTGCAAATTTTTAATGATCTATTTAAAATACATTAAGAGTCCATTTCGTTTCCACAAAAGTGTCGAAATATAATTTTCGTATAATTAATGCCTAAACACGTATAAGAATGACATATAACGAATTAAATCTAAATGAAATAAAATGAAACGTTTGTTATTTGCATGGAATAACTATGAAAAATAACGTTATGATGCTATTATTGAGATAAATTACATATAAGAATCAGTATAAAATGGAAAACTTAGATTGCGTGTGTGTAAATGTAATAAAAAGCGGCAAGTACTTAATTGCAATTGTGGATGACAGCAACATGAACAAGAGGTAGCAGGTGTTGTCTTAAATTTGTAAAAGTGCTACCGCTAAGCATGAATAAGCAATTAAAAAAGCACCGCAAGCCTTAAAAAAAGAACTCTTTGTGAGCTCAATTACCCACGGGATTTACGTTCCGCCTATCTACATCCCCCACATCTTACTACCCTAAAAAAAAAAGTATATTTCAGTTAATATAGTATTAAATATTTAAATAGAACGAATTAACCAGAAATTAATAAAAAATATAATTAATGATATACTGATAATTAAAACTTAAATAAATAAAGGTTAAGTAAACATAATAATAATTCTAATTACATATATGCGTGACTCTGATGTGAAATTCAAATTTGTAATTAGTATATTATAAAATGTTTTCTTCTATTTATTATATTTGTAATTCGATATGAAAAATTATACGTAGAATTCTGCCAATAACAGATTAATTATTTGAAATGCACATTTCAATGAAACAAGCCTAAGGGTGTGCAATTGGACACTATTTCGTAGAATACAATTTATTCACAGTTAACGGGATAAACGTACCTATCCAATATGGTAACCGAAGAGAGACTTTGGCGAGCAAGCGTTTGCTATTGGCGCGCTCTCGTGTGTTGCAATAATGAATTTACGTCACGCGCTCGTCTGAAAATACCCGCTCCCAAGCTGTGCTGTAATCGCAACAAAACCGAAGCTCGGATGGTGCCGCGTAATTCGCCCGCATTAGTCACCGTGCTCGGCAAGGTCCGCGACTACAATAGTAGTCCTTAGAACGAGCTATCGTCAACTTCGTACAGGTCTCACGACGTGAGCAACAAAGGCTTTTGCGGAGGTGCGATGTTGCATAGGCGGCTCATTTAGCTTCTCTTTGGACGTTCTTCTTTAACTGAGAAAGGAAGAGAGAGAGAGAGAGAGAGAGAGAGAAGAAACTATTTACCTCCACATTGATTTCCAAGCACGTGTTTTTTTATCCAATCCATTTGCCTAATCATGATCCAAAGAAATAGTTCTCTCTCCTTTTGACTTCTTTTCACGTAAACGTGTTTCTGTATTTTTACACACAAGGCTCATTCATTACGTTTTTTTTTTCTTCTCTGTTTTCGCTTTTAGCGTTGACAAGAAACAAATATTAAACAAAATGTACTAATATAAATATTACAATTTTAACTGTGATGGTATATCATTATTCATTACATATGATAGCGGATGATACCTATTACGTTTTAACTTTACATCAAATAAAACAGGACTTTTAATGTGATAAAAGCATGTTTTGAGATTATAAATAATAGCCCATTCAATTTAACGGCATATTACAAACTGACTCGCATTTCCACGATGCAATTTGCGTATTGATTAATGCTCTGTTGCCGAGTAACGATTAATAAAATACATTCACCGCACATTTACAGTCAGTCGTAATATAACAACACGATATCATAATTTACAACAAATTTTCAGATGTTTCGTATCAAGGATAGGAAGAAATAATTGTTTTAACTATCGTATCTTTGCAGCAAAATTACTATAATTTGAAATGCTCGTTTAAAAAAGAAGGAATAAATATTTTCATCTTTAAGATCGAAAAAAAATTTTAATTCGAATATAAATAAAAATTCGAAAGTTACAAATGAGACATAAAACGATGCCGGGATAAGTAAAATCATTATTTACTCTTAGCATTATCAAAGAACTTTCCAACTTAAGCCTAAAATCAGTTTTAAGTCAAATACTACCTTTTGCTGTGTGTACGTCTAAAAAAAGATTTACAACCGAATTTAGAGTTAAAAACAAGACGACCAACTTGACTTGACATTTTCATACAAAAAGGGGAAACTTGACATGAAGAACATCGCAACAAAGCGATTATTTCCACGGATATACGAGATGTCGACATGTGGAACTTCCCTCACGCCTCTCTTCCTCTCACTTTCTTCGTATTTTGCGCGACGATCCCCTTTCGCGTCTTTAGTCTTTCTCACCGTGTGGCATTCATTCGGCACGCCTCCATTTTTCACATCCTTTCCTTATCCCGCCCTTGCCCCGTGTCATCTGCCACTACGATCTTTCGTCGACTTCTTCGCCGACTCCCCTGGGTATCCCGGGTTCTCTCTCTCTTTTCACCCTTAGTCATGTCTCACTTTCTTTTCGCCCCCTAACATCTCGCGCGACCCTAGGCTCTTATAAAAATACTCTAACGTGCCGGGACTAGAGACGACCAAGGCGACGCCACGACGTCTACGACGTTGGCGACACAAGAGAATCGCCCTCAAATAAATCCCGTGCGCATGATCCTTTTTACAAACGCGGCATTTGCATAATTGGTGTAATAACCCGATACTTCTCCGAGAAATCTCGCATAGGAAACCAGAATAAGAATCGACCGTACCATAATGACCACATTTACATCTATGTCGTTAATAATTAGAGTCATTGATAAAACACATTGTTTCGTGGGTAACATATATGTGCGATATTATCATACGTCTAACTGAAAACTAGTGACTAATAAAAAAATACGGGCAAATCGTTTTTCTGATTTTAATAAATTTTGAATATACATATGTTTGAATATATTGTAGGTCAAAATAGGATAACATGAAAACGTTTTTTTTTTAATGCTCTTATGCACAATAAGGAGATGAAAGAATACCTTGAAAAAAATCAACTTTTAAGTCTCTAAGCATAAGTCATAATATAACAGTTATAATGTTAAAACAGTCAGAGATATATAAGAAGATTTATTTTAAAGATTTTATAATTTCAAAGATTTAAAGACGTGTACAATTTTTTTAAAAATATTAGATACATTTTTTATAATTTCTCCATTATTTATCGTCTCTGAAAATTTAAAAATATTGTTACGACAAGCTTAAAGATTAAAGCTCAAAAATAAGAGCTTAAAGATTACAAATAAATTTAACCGTGTATAAAACAATTCTAATATTTCCGAAAAGTAGATGTCAGAATGTTTTAAAAAATGCAAAATTTTTAAAAGTAAAGTACCTTTTGAAACTATAACACTTTAAAATAAAATATTTTTTATGTACCTACTACTGTTGCAACAGTATGCTCTTCAAAAAAGAAAAATCGAATTTTTTGCAATCCTATCTCTTCCTCCGTCGATCGGTTTATTCGAATTCTAGTCTCCTCGCTCTCCAAAACATTCTACAACTGTTGGATATTTTATTCTCTTAACGTGTGTAAGATCAGTATTTTATATAATAAAAAATATATCGTGTGTCTCTTATTCTGATTTTAATCCACTACAATACATCCAAGGCTCATTTAAATCGAGCAGGGAAGAGGAGGTTGCATGCACACACATTTCTATTAAAATATATTCTCTTGTATTTATTAAAATGTACATATTTTCTCGTTAAATGTATTAAATTTATCAATATGTTCGATGAAAAAAAAACAAAATTATTACATTAATTTATACTTATCTTACAATTAGACAAACATCAATCCTTGGAGGTTACTTTTGGAACAAAAAGTATTTACTTTTCCAATAATAACTACATACGTCTTTACTTACGCTTGTGTTCTCGATGTCCTCGCTATTGAGGAATCCAGCTCAGTCTTCCAGAAACTAGACGCTCGATCGGATACGAGAACGAAAGACATCGTTGCGGTAAAAGTGCACGCGGATACGTATACACACTCGGAATGTGTCTCTCTATAAAATTGTCAGGTATCGTTTTCTCTGGTACGTAACAGCGCATAAAGCCCGTCGTCCATCCGAAGAAGCCGCCATGGTTGTTTCTATCGTTTTGCGAGCGGGTCCGCAGGTGTTTCCATAAGGAATTCGTCTGTTTCCGGTGAGACTCTCGCTCGAAATCGACTTAAATCAAATACAATATATCAATAAAAGAAACTGTTTATTGACATGGTTTGTAATTATGTATTTTTCCTTTCTCTTTTCGTTTTATTCGCTGCAGAAAATGACTCGGTACAGCTAGAGATATAACCGAGTAAGGTAACTGAGTATGAAAAAGAAAATAAAATATATACAATAATATTACTTTCTACGAGGCAAAAATTAAAAATGACAAATTATTTTATTTGAATCACTTGTTGAAAAATCATTTAAATTTAAAGAATTAATTATCTTCTTCAAAATTATTATTTCTTGAAAGTAAAATTTTATAATGTTATTTTATATTTTATTTTTGAAACTTGAATGATTTTTAACAACTCATTCAGTTTAGAAAAGAGTAAACACATATTTTTAATAGTTATAAATTTATTATTAAAAAGCGTTATCTTTATAAATAAGTTCAACCTTTCCGATTGTATCACTATATATGCGCTACTACATGGAAAGAATATAATTTTACCAGAGTATCTCAAAATTTAGTTGGATACAGGTCTGAAAATAATATCGTTAAACTATCAAAATAATTACGTTGGAATCACAAGCATGATAAACAATGCAGCATAAAGTTTTGACATTCTAACAATCAGTTTGAGTATCCTATATGCATAATTATTTTGATGGTCCAAAATTATCAAATCTGTAGCTAACTAAATTTTTAGATACTTTATAACAAAGTCGTCCTTATATACACATATCTCTACATGAATCTGAAACGAGGAAATTGAGGAATATATCCTGACTGTTATGAATATAAAATTAGATCTCAGGAGAGAGAATTACTCATACGTCGAGTACTAATAATCAGTGGATATTATGCACATACTAAACGTAAATGTCAAACAGCTTCGAGCATCTCTACATACAATAGAGGCGCGTAATCACGGAGGATTACTGCATACATCGGTTGTTTTGTCATCAGGTAGAGACCGGCGGGCAGGAAAGGACCGGACGTCGTGTACGACCGAATTCAGCTATGAGTTTCCTGGTTCGTATTCTGGTTCGCGTTTGATTCTGTGCACCGGCGCAGTTTACGTTGCGTAATGTGAAACCTTTGAACGTTCCACGGAGGAGGATGTGCCACGCGCTTGGTGGTCTGCTTACACGCATACATTATGACGGAGCTAAAATTTAACAGTAATAACCACAAACAGTAGTTACGTATGCATGGTTTACCAGCAGAACGAATCGATACTCGAGCGGTACGCCTCGCACCCGCGTGAACTTCTCGCGTGAAGTGGAGAGAGAGAGAGAGAGAGAGAGAGAGAGAGAGAGAGAGAACACAGAGGGCCGAAGCGCGCGGAATAACCATGCGAAAGTTTTAGCACAGGTGATTATTTGCACGGGATGAAAGTAATCGAATATTAATTACTTTCGAACGGCTACGTTGCCGACCGGCGCGGCGCCGGAGATAAAGCAGCGACCTTGCCTTGATATTTACATGATTCTCAATACACAAACAACATAGGAATTTCAATGTACACAGTCTGACGCGCAGCCACCTCCTATTTTCCGTAGTGGCCGTTATTAAATTTTACTCTAGATAGCCCGAAATGCAAAACTATTTTGGTATATATGGAAGCAATATGGAGCTTAAAAAAAGGATGAGAGTAAAAAGAGTACGCGCGCATTCGAACCTCGGCTACAATATTAATTCTTTACTGTAGAATTTTTCACTTTTCTTTTTTGCAATCCCTTTATATCCCCGGATTCGTTTATGAATAGTGATGCCTACGTCCTTTATTTTTAGCGCGCGCGCGCAAGAAGGGATAGCGAAATGCGCAGTTTAAATATCGGTACGTTGTAATTTTCAACTATCGTCTCGAATGTTCTTTCGCGCATACGCTTTTCATCGGCGCGGCCCGATCGCTTGTGATTTTTCCTTGACCCGGTCGGAAATTACGTAAACTCGCGAATAAAAGCGGTGTGTACGTGTCCACAATTTTTCGCGGTGCACAAACGACGCAGCACGAGTCGCAACAAATAACATTCATAGGACTACGCGCCCCAGGCGCATGCCGGCATTTTTGCGTTTTCCGGTTTTGTTTTTTTCTTTTTTTGTTTTTTATTTCTCACGTAGTCAACCATAGGAAAACGTCAAGCAGTGATTACGAAGTGAGGACAGGCGACCGTATGCGACAAGCGACAACCATTTTCAAGCTGAAACCTATTTATTTGTTGACAAAGATTCAACGTACACATGTTAAATAATAAATATCTTTTAAAAGACAAAATCTCTTTATGTTCCCGTGCATCCCGCATGAAGGGTACATTGACTCGAAATTACATTTTAATAAAATATAAATTTCTGTTATTCTGAAACTCAGCTTGCAAAAATAAAAAACTATTGAAAACTTGTATTTTCATTAAATATAAATCGAATTGACTAAAACATGAATAAAGAAGTGAAGTACGATTCTATCTACGATAAGATAGCTAACTTCAAACGTTTTGTGAGAGAGAGAGAGAGAGATATTATCTTAATTATTTAAAAATCATTATTCGCAATATTACAAAAGTGGACGTATTTTGTAAGCAATAAACTAATTAAATTGCATATATATACTAATTAAAGTATTTTGATTATCTAAAACGTAGAAGATTGCATTTGAAAACGCAACTTGGGCGAGAATTCTCAAACCAAGCAGCACGAGCGAGCTGCGTCACAGTTTCATGCTTCTGTGACTGACTGACGCTATTTGACGATGCTATTTAACTAGTTTAGATAGGGCTGGTTCGACTTGCCTCGGCAAGAACGTAACAACGCGAGAAATTATTTAATACTCCCGGGGATGAACGTTACTCTCGCTAGAAGCGACTTTTAAAAGGAAGGAAGGGGGAAGTTAACGCTTCTTGATTTTATCATGTAAAGTGAAATCTGTAATACCAGAATCGTTTTAATTTTAAGGTATTAATTGGCAGTTCGCTTAAAACATATCTATTTAGCACAGATATGTAATGAATATTTCCTACAGTTTGATAGACGCGAATTTATAGCATGATTATTGGAACATTGAAAAAAAAGATTGATTGCTGCAACAATTTAGATAGTAAAACATGAATTTTTAGTTGCGTTAGCCTATCGACAACTAAAAATTTGCTGCTACAACCAAAAACTAGTTGCTGCAGTCATATAAAAATGCTATGCCATATTTTACTAAATTGTTGCAGCAACCAATCTTTTCTTTCAGTGAATAAATTATGCAGAGCCAAATTCTTTATTCATTTCCTAATAAATTTAAATTTAATTTCTATTTAGTGAAAATTATTAATAGCTTCTTATTTATAAATAATTACAAGCAAAATGCTGTTGAGTTTCGCAGAAAGAGTAACAGAAATTTATTAAAACAAAGTTTTCAGTTTCAATAACATTTAAATATAATAGATATTTAGAGAGAGATATTTACATAAATATTAGGTGTAGTAAAAAGAAATCCATTATTTTTACCACACCTAATACTTAGATTAAAAAGATACAATTATCATAGATTAAAAAATATTAAATAATACACAATGTGTGATGGAAATATTCAATGTTAATAAATATTCAATGATCGAACTAGGTCACACGCGATTGCAATTCTTGTGCAATTTTTTAGTTTAAAAAACTTAAAGGAAATGACTAGGCTACTTTGCGCGTATACACAATCTCTGTGAATGATGTCGTTCAAGTTTCAAACTCTCAATTATTCAACGTGGGTATTCTAGCATCGCTTTGGTTGCGGAATTACGAGATATATGGCCGGTTGAAAGTGTCGAATGTGTTGCGATGAGCACGACGGACTGGGATAGTAAAAATTTCATTTACGTCGGGTCCACGGACCCGTGGCACATTGTTAAACTTACGATCCGGTTACGGTGGGTTCCAACGTCAAAGATTTCAGCGCGCGCTTTCCATCTACGAACTGTGCTTTGTTTACTGTATCACATTCGCCAAAGATACCGGAGGGTACTATTACAACGAATGTACCTGCGGGCCTTGACGGATTTTTACGTATTTATTCCATTCTAAGCGCAAATTCCATCTCTTTGTGCATATGGCCCTCGCGGCGACGGAACCCAATTACTCTACCATTTTTTTTGTTGTATTAATTAATCACGATGGTAAACCGTAGAATTTTGTTTCGCAAATGCAAGCTAAATATATCGGAAGAAACGAAACATATGTATAAAGGTTAATTTAATTGTCTTTGTTAATTAAAGGACTAATAAGGATGAAATTAATCAACGTAAATAAGAGAAACTGAAGATTTCTTACGAGAATATAAAAACATCGTGACAACAGCGATATCCGATTTTTATAAACGTTTATTTCGCAAATGTACAAAAAGTATGTAGTTATTAATTTTTTCTAAGAAATTAATGTAATAGAAAATTTCATCTTAGAGAATAAAGACTTAGTTATTAATAGAAATATTTCGAGTAAACGTTTAGAAGCAATTAGGAGTAAGATATAAGCAACATATAGCTTTTTAAATTGTAATGACATTTAATCGTGACATTATTGCGCTCTTAGCAATGGATATTTATGGAAGTAGCTCATTCTTCAACTAACTATTTCAACACTATGAAGTTCATGACGCGAATCCAATTAGTTTTCGCTCTGCTTAAAATTCAAACCAAAGTGTATCAGTGCCGAGTACTTTCCTATATAAGCAACATTGCGACTTATTAATATTCTTTATATAATTAAGATTGATCTCTTTCTATAGAAAATAAATTCATACGATAAAGTGTGTCTTGCAGATGTCTTGCAGATATATTCGGTGAGTAAAAATATCAATGCAAATTAGAGTTAAGCCCACATTAGAAGATAGGATTTGCATCAAATTTCAGATAAAATTTTATAATTTTATATTTATAATTCTATTCTGAAGTATAGCGCAAATTAGAGATCATTTTAGATTTAATCGTAATTTTCTAATCTATATTACTATATCTATCTATATCTATTTATAGTATATCTATCTATATTTATATCTATCTTATAGATATCTATTATATTTATATCTATTATAGATAGTAAGAGAGGATAGATTAGAAAATTCTAATTAGAAAGAAAGTAGTCAAATGCAAAAGTCATGGATATGTAACAAGTGGATATGTTGTATTGCTCCTTCCTGACGTCGATCGAAAGGAATGGATTAATGAAGCGAAATATGATTTTACAGAGCAAATATTTCTACGATTCTAACATAGGGCATAGATAAATATTACTTCGTCCGACGCTGCGGGAAACGTTCGTTTCTCTTTCATTGTTCTTCTTAAATATAACTAAATATGTATAAGCGCATGTAAGTACGCACGATATGTATATTTGGAGAACGTCGGAGCTACCATCGTACCGGAAGCACTCGTCCGCACATGGATCTTGTTTTGCGTGTATTACCTCTTTATGGAACAGTATTTGTCGCGTTTCTAGAATTTCGTAAAAGGAGAGAGAGAGAGAAGACGAGGAAACATTCTACCGCAGGCGAATAAATGACGTTCTCTCGGCGTTGGGCTAACTTTAGTATCCTACGGACGATTCCTGTACTATGTATATTTGTATGTGAAAAGTAGAACAATGTAAGCGCAAAAGCCCACTTTTTTGGAAGGAACCCGCAGAAAGTGAGAGAGAGTGAGAGAGAGAGAGAGAGTGTTAGTCTCATGAATGTTTTGCTAGATACATTTTATTCTTGAAATAAATTAAAATGACAGCGATTTAGCCTTTTCTAAAAATCTTAGAAAAATAAATCTGAAGATGGCAAAAATTATCTTGTTGAAGAATAGAAAGATGAATATATAATAATCTTTCTAGTATATAATTGTATAAATATGGATTGTAAATATTATATTAGATACTAATTTTTATAATAAATGTACTCTTCATTGTATTGTCACATTTTCCACGAATGGCACTCCGCATTTGAGCTTTATGCTGTTCATTGCGAATGGGAAATCGTTTTGCGCGAGCGTACATTTCGCCGCGTCTAACTAAACCGGCAAATACGAAGCTGGAAACTCATACGAGGAGGGCTGAAATCTCGACAATAATGGCCGTAGAGCACAAGTGGTCGCACACGTATTTGGACGCCATTATTGTCGAGTTCTGTACACAAGTGCGACTTAGATGGCGCATTCTCGTACGGTTGCCTCGTTCTACACTCGTCGTATCGTCCCGACTACGCAGGAGGATTTTCGACATTAGATGGAACGATCTAAATGGCGAGGAAACGTGGAAGAAGGGAGCGAAGAACAAATGCAGTCAAAGGTAGACTTACTAGTCGCATATGCGTCTGAGCGACATATCATCCCTTTGAGGATCGCAACAAATGCTCAATATCACGAGAACAGAATCGAATCTCGAAACGGAATACTCCATGGTTAATTATACTCGTATGTCAAAGTCCGGACAACATCGTTATATGTATGAGTACGATAAAGAGATCGGTCGGGAACATCCTCAGAGATATTTTCCTAGTCCATCGCCTTTCTCCCAGTCCTGATATACGTTAAAGATAGGCCAAGCTGGCGCATACTAAAACAAACGTTTACTAGGATCGTATAAGTCAACGTACGTTGGTTCGTATTCGATGATCACCGCTTAAACGGAGTATCCAAAATACCGGTCCCGCCAGCTGTCGTATTTGCGACTGTATTTGCTCAGCAGACACCGTGGCGATCCGTACAGGCTGATGAAATTACTAGCAAAGAGGGAGCTCGTCCTTTCCGGACTCAAATTAGCTCGGCGCACAGTAATTGCGAAGCTTATTTTTGAGCCATCTTAGATTTACGATCTTAGACTCAAGGAGAAAGAAAACATTTAAAATATATAATTATTATTATTAAAGAGTATAAAAAAAAATGATATACTATTTCGTTTAAAATAATCACATTTAGGAAATTGACCTCGACTTATTTCTCATTATGCAACTTATACAGCTCCTTTTCCTAATTGCAATAGAATAAAGACATTAAAATCGATAATTTTTAATTTAGTTTTTCCTGATGAACATAGACGAGCGCAGACATACGAAAGATACATCGTCGCATTGATAGAAAAGTGATTGAAGTAAAAAGTTAGAATTTGTTTCTTTCGTGTTTCTTTTCCATCAAAGCAACGATTGTACGAATAAAAAATTATATGTTTATATGAAACAAAATTATTGCATATGATTGAAAACAAAATTCTACTCGATAATTATCTCGAAATAATATGTTCAATTATCATATTTACAAAATCAAATTTTACACAGATCTATCGGCTTAATTTAGTCAAACCGACTGAATTAATTCCTTTTTTTTCGTTTGTTATTGCCGCTCTAATTGTCTGTTAACCACTGTTCCGATATTTGTAACCGGCATGATAGAATTTATTGATCCTCTAGTATATTCCACTCGACGCGCGGCAGAGTGATTCTAGACACTCGTTTGGATTTTGCGTTAATTAAAAGTAATTAATTAAACTGTCCGTCAACCAGCGTCGGTGGTGAATCGATAAAAACTAAATTTCGTTATGCATTTACGATCGTTAAATCCACCCTTTACTTCCCTCCCCTTACCAACCGTTCCGTGCACGGTTTCATGCGTAGCGTGATGTATACACGGGGATGCTGTATCATCTCCAGTTCTATGTATCGTATACGTACTATACGTTATGGTATATATACGCGCACGTATATATATATATATCGCGGCATACAACCACCTTCCCAAGTCACATCGAACTCAATTATAGCTCGGAGTTTACTCTGTGCTCCCGTCACTCACCCGAACCTGTCTCGAGAAATCGATGGTGAACGATGGCTTCTTTCCTTCTTCCTCTCCCTCACCTAAGCTCTCTTCGTCGGACTCTCCCCCCTCGTCTTCTCTGCTCCCGTTTCACTTAACTATTTCATTTTCGTCTTCAACTTTATTCTGGGCGTAAGCGCGACTTGCCCGATCACCACCCTCGACTGTGTCCGATACGTGGCGATAGGACAGCAATCCGTATAAATCCGAGAATGATGGAACAGGAACCAGAATTCTTGATAAATTGTTCAATACAGGCTTTTTCATCGAGCCTTCCGGAATTCACGTATTTTATATGTTCTGAAGCGCGAAAAATTTAATTTGCTTAAAAAAATTGTTACCCTCCGATGTTCATATATTTCTTTATATTCTGTCTTTTATTTCAATTCTTTTATTTATATGTATATTCTAATTTTTTTTATTTTAAAAGCAGTAATTTTAATAGCGACTTCCTTTGTGTTTGCCTAAGTATTATTGTGGCCATCCCACACTCTTTAAGCCGAACGTGCAACAATGGAAATACACGGACTTTCAGCATACATATATATTACACGCACACAAATATTACAATATACTTGCACTCAAATAGAAACAACAAGTCACAATAATATCAAAATGAATTAAATGAATCGGAAATGATTGAAAAATGACTTCTAATAATCATTTTGACATCATTTTTCATGTCTTATGGTTCTGTTTAGTCACGGTCGGTTCGTTTTCTAAGCGAAACTAGTGAAACACGAAACCTTTAAACGCATTTCTCTAATTTTTTGATGGAGTATCTTTTCTGATGGAGTTATATTGTGTCGCTCATTCAAAGTAAAATATTTTCTCTAAGGCCCTATATTTATTATCTTCGCTTAGAAACCAAATAAATTGTGTAAGTAATGTTTGGTACATGCATATAAAATATGTATGTATGTTAAAGTCAGTGTACATATGTTTCATTCCTAAGTACGATCACATAACAATACATCAACGGTTAAGAGAAACTTTTTCGAGAGAAATTTTCTTGAAATATATAAAGCATAGGTAACAAAGATTCAATCAAAAAAGATCCACGAGGTATATATTATACTTATCATTAATATTATATACATAGAATATCTATATTTAAATTTGATTATATAAAACATTACAGAAAAACATTACAAAAACAACAATTTCTTTAACAAATTTAATTTCCATCTCTTAAAACACATAAAAAATTTATTACAGTGTTCTTTTATATTATTGAATATTATTATATTATTATTTTTACATTGTTTACCAATGTTTCTTTTCTTGATTACATACTTCTCTGCTTTTATATTATAGATGTTCGTATATATTATATATTTATATTTATATATATATTTATTTATATGCATCTGTCTTTAGTAATTTATTTATTTAGTGAATACGCAATAACACAAAAAATATTACGGAAGTGAAAAATATAAAAAACCAAGTATATATGTAAAAAAGTGTTTATGCACACGTAATTCATTTCAACATATTGTTTTTCAAATTGCTTACTTCGTTGTATCATGTCTCATTTCATTCTTTAATCGCTAAAAGAGTCGGAAAAACATTTTGAATGAACAAATATGAAGAAAGAAAAATAGAAAAAAAAGTAATTTATTCCGTAATGGTCGGTACTCATTTAAAAGCAGGAATATTATAGATGACGCTATACCATAAAAATAATTATAAATTATTTAACTAATTTAAGATTTACTCTTCTTGATAAAATTTTGATAACAAGAATCTTTTTCTAGATTTCAATTTTTTTTTTCAATTTTCATCATAAAATATTTTTACGTCTTTAATTAAAATCCTATTAAAATAGCTTTTCATTTCTGCAGTAAAATTTTCTGTCTGCGTCGCTCTAAAGCTTAATTCTTGAAAAGCTCATTTTCAGTTATTTATGAATCGAAAGTTATTACTATCAACTTTCAAAGAGAGATCTAATAGAGATCACAGAATTACACATTTCATATTATAAGTCACCAGTAGTGAGATAAAAAACATTTTATATAATACCTATTTGACCAATTAATGACGTAATGAGGTCTTTTTATATTTTCTATATATCTTCCCATATTTTATAAATAGAACGTAATCATTTTCTGAAAATACACAGAGATGGAAAAAGGAAGGAAGTAAAATATTAAAATTACTACGTAAAATTCAAAATATAATGCTGTCTCAACATCGAGCATAAAGGATGAAGAAGAGACTGATGGCATAGAAAGCAACTTCGACGCGGAAATTCACGCGTACCTCTATTCGAATGTGCACGCAGTGCACGCGCGTGCAAGAAGAAAAGGAGGGTAGATAAAGGGAAGAGGGAAGAAAAGAGGAAGAGACAGCGATAAAACGACTGCAGTCGCGTCGTTGTGATTTCGTTTCCCGCGCGTTGCATTCGCGCAGGAAGCTACCATTAATTAAAATATGGGCGGGAGAGAAAAAGTGCAACGGAAACGGCGTACATGGAATGTATAAAAGGTTCTCGTTTAACCGAAGCTCGCGCGCGAACATTGCGAAATAACCGCGACACAGCCGAGTTTCTGACAATGGCTGCGGATCCGACGAATGAATTTTCTACCGTTACCGTATGCCATTCGTATTCTCCCATCCTTACATGTTTTTCTCTATTCCTTTCCTCCCCCTTTTTGCTCTCTTCTTTCTTTTTTTTTCTCTCTTTGTTCTAGATACACATCTGCAATGTGCTTTTGATTCCTGTATTTTACAGGTAGCGTAAGGTGATTTAAACATATATATACCTACTATCCTATCGCTTATAGACTTAAAAGTTAAACACTAAAAATTGACATCTCGTGTGGGATTAAATAAGATGTCCATCTTATTTAATCTCACTTGCAAGTATTACTTATTTGCGCGCATTATTCTAACTGCTGTTCACCCCCGTCCAACGAATCAGCGTCAGTGCAGTGCGCGAAGTTCCGGAAACTCCGTGGCCACTCTCATTCGAAGGAACCGGAAGGGTTTCTATCCGCTCTTTCTGTCAATATACACCGATATTGCGCTCACGGCGCAATATGCAATCGGCAGGAAAAATGCAATGGAGACGCGCTGCCACGACGAGACGCGACCGATGTGGTCGACAGGATGGCGGGGGGTGGGCAGAGACAAGGACGATACGCGATCATTGATGCGGAGGGTGCGATCGTGGATGAGATACACGCTCAGCCGAGAAGCGTTTCTGCGCTCGATGTAATCCGAATGCACGTGCCAGTCGCTCATTAACAACGGCCCCGCCGCGCGCCGTTCTAAACTCATTTGCATAATTAGTGCGTGTCGGTTGCAGTGCAACGCGTGACTGCCACTGCCGGGAGAGAGCGTCAGACTCAAGCGCGATATCGTCACTAATGTGAGAGCAATAGGATGAACCGGCGTCGCGGCACAGCGCGTCGCGTCGCGTCGCGTCCGAATGGTACTCGCTAACTTCCGGGAGCATCGTCGTAAATCGTTGATTCGCTGATCCCTTCGATTCGCCACCCCTTCCCCTAGTTAAATCGCTCTATCGAATAATTTGCAAGCGATTCTCGTGCGCGACTTTTTTAAGCTTAAACGAAAATCCAGTCGTTCTTTTTATTTCATCGATTTTTTAGAAAGCTATTCTCGTTGTTTGTTTCACTAATTATCAGAAACTGTAATTATCGTGCAGTTACGACTTTATTCAATGTGTGAACATTTGCATTATTTTGTTGCTTTATCTTAATATCAGTGCGGAATAGAGATAATTTTGTGACATTAAGGTTTCTATTATGTACTCTGAACAGTGTCGATGTCATTATATGTCGTTGCGCAGATTTTATGGTAAAAAAGCTGCACAATGATAATTATCAATAACTTTCCATTTAATTAAACAAATCGAATTATTATCTGGACATGTTATACGCTTTCTCGGTGTTGGCGGAAAGGACATATTTTGTCATATATAGTAATAATATGTAAATGGGATGTTAAAAAAGGTCAAATTATAACTTAACGTTATCGACAATGTCGTTAAGAATTACAAAATAAAAGCCAAAAGATGAAAAAATTTATAATAGAGTAAAAATTATAATTATATTCGATCTTTTATGACATCCTATTTATAATATTATTATTTTATCACTATGTATGACAAAATATCTTCTTTCCGCCAACATCGAGAAGGCATTTGTATAATATGTTCAGATAATAATTCAATTTGTTTAATTAAGTGGAAAGTTATTGATAATTTCAATAAATATGAACGGAATGGCGGAAATGTGTCCTCAATATTGAGCCATTGGGATGTAAATTATAACTCCGTTCGACAATTCCTGTGTTAATGAAAATTTCAGCGAAAACATCATTTTTCGTAATTTAAATATTATTTAAGTATTATTAGTGTAAATATCTGTGTGTATGTGTGTTCGAGATATCTTAATAAGTATATTTTGATTGAGAATGATATTTGCTACAATTAGTTGAATTTATTTTAAATTTAATTTAGTTGAGAATTTATCTTGAATTGAGCTACTTGCATAAATTTATTTTGATAGCAGTAAAAGAGGAATTAAGATATAAAGGAATTAAGATATGAATTTGATACATAGCACGAGAGAAGGCAGTAAGATATGAAAGAATTAAAATATGAATTTAATATATAATAGCACAAGAAATTAAGAAGAGTAAAAATGGCTGTCTTGTATTCTTATAAATTATTATTGTGTGTAAAAAATACCAAAATTTTTCTGCATTAAATATTTTTATATAAATTCAGTAGAGCGTAATTAAGTCTTAGAGAGATTACATTTTGGAAATGTAATTCAATTATAAAAGTTTTAGATCAATCTATTTCCACTGGCTCTCTACAACAACCTAATTTAAAACTTAATTATCCAAATTATATTAGTATATACAAGTTAATTGTCTATAAATAAACGATGATTTCTCACGAAATTTTTGCCAAGAAAAGTCGCGATGTCTAAATAAGTAATAAATATATAAAAAAAAGCATACGATTAGAAAAAATTCGATAATTTTGGAATATCTTGTGTGTATGTGCGTGCGTGTGTTTTTATAAAAACAAATGGTTAATTTTTTATCAAACACACGCTCGTATAACTTATGACATATTGATTAATCGCTCTGATTATTGAAGTGGCGATACCATTGTTAGAGTCAAAAACGAGAACAAATTAAAACAAAGTTTGCGACGTCTACCGTAGCGTTGCATCGGAAAAGCCATAAGCAATAAGCAGAGACGTTGCATCGGAAAAAACGTGAGCAATAAGCAGAGATGGTAACCGGAGTCATTCTTGATCCGTCACGTCGCGCGGTCTCGCCTCATTTCAATCCTATATTGGTATTTCCGTGGTATTCGTATTCCTGGAAAAAGAAGGAAGAAAATATCTAATGGGGAATGGAGCCGAAACATCCCGTATACCTTTCCTCGCGACGAATAATTGGCGAAGCTTGGATGGGGAGCACGCGCCCGTTGTACTCTCATGAATTTCATGTTCCACCCGTCACGCCTCTGCTCGCCCCGTTCCGGCCAAAAATTGCCGGAAGCAGAGGCACGCGAACAGGAGAATGCAAATGCTACGGCGACTTTAATAGCACGGATTATAAAACTGATCCGAACACCAGGATCCGTCCGCGCCCGCGCGTGCGTAACGCTGCGCTTGAAAATTTAAATCCGCTCCATGGATCCATATAATTCCATTATGCCTGCATTTGTAGCAAGGGAGGGTGAGGTTGTTTTCACCGAGTCCAGACTCGGTACGACGTGTTTGCGCTGACAAAAAAATCTTTAATCTTTCATTACGTGTACAAAGATAATTGGAACTTGATGTTACATTCTTTTAGTTTAACTTGTGATATTCTTAGTTCATCCTTCAGCGAAATATATATATATATATA
>NW_011627736.1:1957489-1970327 GCF_000204515.1 Acromyrmex echinatior | reverse complement strand
ATTAAAAATAAACTAATAATAAAAATAAACTAATAATAATAAAATATATAATGTTTATAATAAAACAAAGTAACACACACGTATTTTTTAATTTGCTCATTTTAATTAAATTTTCATTTTATGCTTATTTCATTTGTATTGTATTACACACACAAATTATTTATCAACAGCAAATTTAAATCTTTAATTTAAGTTTTAAATTGTATTTATAAACATTCGATGTTTTACTTCCATTACATAATTATAATTTGTACAAATGCATAAGAATATTCATTAATTAATTTAATTAATGAATAATTATTTATTAAATTAATAGATATATATAAACATCAAATTGCTATTTGCATATGTATATAGATCCTAATTTTACATCGCCTTGATTTCTCATTATTATTGAAATAAATTATTACGGTCCTTATTCCTACACGATCGTGAATAAACTACATGACAATTAAAACTTTAACGATAACACCGATATATGTATGTATAATATAATCGGCAGTAGCAAAGGCAGATAATGCATATTATAAATGCTAATAAATTTATTTATTATATCTACTAATAAAACTGATTTTTATCATTTTGCCATTTAAAAAAGCCTACAATAATGATATTTCTATTTAAAACGGTTTTTCCAAAAAATTGTTAAACATTTTTAAACTCATTATAAAGTAGAGAAGAGCTTGTACAAATTGAAAAATTTGTCGGAATATTTCTGACAAATTTTCTCACGCGTTACTTCACTTTTAATAAGCTCCTTGGCGATCGATAACCTAAAGCTTTAGTTTCATTACTTTCCATATAAATTCGATTAATCGTCTCTACGCGATAGGTCGGGACTAATTTACGGTTTATTCTCTCTCACTATGTCGCTGAACTTTCCACAAAGTTTACAGTCAATAAAGGTAGGCTCCTTACCTCGACAGGATTAAGCATCGTCTGTGATGGTCTGCCTTTCATTACTACCACCGATTGTATCATAACAGTATACACACATTGGAGTTGTCGTTTGAAGTTTTAATTGTTGTATAGTTTATTCACGATCGTATAGAGATAAGGACAGTAATAATTTATTTCAATAACAATGAAAAATTAAGACGATGCAAAATAACGATTTATATTATCTGAAGGATCGTTTTATTATTTCGCATGACGCTGTTTTCGAAAGGGTACAAAAGGATTCAATTATTAATTTTCACAAAATTTAATAATAAATATCTTTTTAATAATTTCGTTACAGATGCAGGATGTATTTCAAGAATGTATTTCAATTATATTTTATTGATAAATATCATCGATTATATGTAACAGATGAAATATTCGAACATTACCCGAATTAAATTTTTCATTTAAAATAAAACATTTTCATGTATAGTTATCTACATGCCGATTACCACGTTAAGCTAGACTATTCTTCTAACACATTCAACTAAAATTATTTATTTAATTTTTTTAATTTCTATTGAATTGAGTTACTTTCTATTAAATTTTATAAAAATAGCATCATTAAATCCTTTATTAAATTTTTATTATAAACTATAAATAATTGCAACAAGTAGATAGGGTAAGATGGCTATAGTTTTTTTTTAAATGCAAAAAATATACTTTTTTTGTTATTTTCTAATATTGTATGTGTTTGGTATCCCTTCGCTGGATTAAAGTAATAATAAGTATCGAAACTAAAGAAAAAACATTTAGCAAAAATTTAATATTATCAAAATATTATAACGTAGATATAATTTAACTTGACATTTAGGAAAAGATGGCCCACAGCTAAATAGTACATACATACGCGCGTGCGCAATTATGATAAAAAGATAGACATAGTATTTATAAATAATGAAAAAATGAAAATACCAATTATAGGTCACATTATAATTTATGTACCTCTATTATGTATATAACGTTAATTATGGCAACTTAATTATAATTAATTATTGAAGCTTTTAGTGAACATATTCAAATTTTACAGATATTTGAAAGTAAAAATATTATTATTAGAAGTGTGAACTAGTTTTGAAGGTTTTTTCTCACAAAAGTTGATTTATTCAAATAATATGTCACGTAAACGTTTAATAACTGTTGTACGATCAATATTTAATTCTTTTACAAATTCTGAAGTGAATTGTGCTAGATTTTTGTCCAATAATGCTTGCATTTTTCAATTTTTGTCATTAACATTGTCATTTATATGTCTTAATTGATGGAGCAACATCACCATAAGTTTCTATCAGAATTCTATGATCGCCGCGCCGTTTTCTTCTAATTAAAAAACAACGCATATCGAAAATGCTTTTTAAGAAGCTCCATTTTTTAAATGGTATAAACGCGATGTTTACTGCATCTATTGTTAAACGACTAAATATCATGGAGTAATATCATCGACATATAGAATGGACCAACGATGGTGGGGGTAGAAAGACGAGTAGAGTGAGAGACAGATAAATGGATGAACGTCTTTCTCTGTTTACTAAAGCCTGATTGGTTAATAGGTACTGCTGGATCAACAACAACCAATCAGGCTTTAGTAAACAGAGAAAGACGTTCATCCATTTATCTTCCTCTCACTCTACTCATCTTTCTATCCCCCACCACTGTCATCGGTGGTCCATTCTATATGTCGATGAGTATTAAAACATTAAAAAATAAATTATGATTGGAATGTCTTCGACAACACTGACATTAGTACCATCTCTTGCAAAACCCTTAAAACTAAATTACCCTCCTAATACATAATATTTATAATATTGTTATTTCGAATAGTATATAGCCCATAAATTATTATAAATATTGATTTGAGAATGATTATAAAAATGCACTATTTAGCAATAAAGAGAACACTTACAGCCTATATGACCATTTTTTCCGTATGATAGCTTCGGTATAATACCGGAGTTTACCCTTACGTTTTCAAATTTGACATTGAAATAACAAGACCATCAATAAAAAAATTTATCAATGTCGAAATTCTTTCTTACTGACTCTTTCTACCTGAAATTTATGTTATGGTAGATATCCTATTGTGCGAAAACTGCAAAATATTATAATAAGAAAGAGCACTTACTAAACAAGTAATGGGTGCGAGGGCGACCCAACAGATCCACCAATAACCATGAAGAAAATGGCCGAATTTAATTTTCATTTCGGCGAGATTAGCTAGAAATCTGTTACATCCATAGAACCAGGAAGCCACAATGAGTTCAGCGAAGCCGATCAATAGGATCGCCCAAGAGGCGGTATGCCAGTCCATCAGCTTGAACAGGTAGATACCACCGTCGAATACCATCGGAATCGCCAGGAGCCAGCAGGTAGTGCATATAGCCAGTACTACGAAACTCTCGTATTTTCGCAAATCCGGACGCCAGTCCAGTATGGCGGTGTTTATCGCCTGCACGCCTGCGAACTGTATCGTAAAAAGTAACGACCGCGCGGCCGCGCATTTTCCTTCTTCTTCAACTTTTCCCCGCGCGCATCGCCATTTCCTCTCTTCCTTTCCTACTTTCTGTTTCTACATCTCTCCTCCTTTTTTCCATTTACTCTTATTCTCGTAGCAATGAGTACGCGTTCTCAATACGAAAGCGTCTAAATTTCGACACGGAGTAAAAGAAATCGAACTTCGAACTCTCTCTCATTCACCATTTGCATCATAACAAACATGTATCTCGTTCGATTGTATTCACATATTTACGGGAAGGGGGGGAGGGGCATATTTTACGGTTTCTCGCAGCTCGCTCGTGGCTGCGTTTTCGTATCATCGGCGAACCGCTGGAAAAACGGAAGAAGAGAGCGGAGTTGACGTCGCGAGAGGAGGAGAAGAAGGTGTGGATTTCACTCTGTGAGACGGCGAGCCATAATTCCTTCCGTGATATACGAGCCCCGAGGTGAAAAGATGAGAGTCTCGCGATGCAAAAGCAACGCGAAACGATCGCCGTCCGGCTACTCGCCGGGATGAGGCGCATCCCTCTCAGAGAGGGATGCCCGCGGCATCTTTTGACAAATACGCCGACCGTTTCTCAAGACTGAATGGCGCCTTCTTAGCACCGCAACGGATGTGAAATCTTCGCGAAGTAACCACGCCGATGAGCGATGGAAGCTATAGTACATACCGTACAATGACCGTATCTCACGCGAGTTTGTTTTGTAATTTTGTGTAACTTTTTAACGGGCGCGTTATAACTGCAAAGATCTATTTGCGCAGGTGCATAAAGCGTATGTGAGGAAAAATCGGTATATCATGAGTCTAACTTCGTGACATATTAGATCGCACTATACAAAATTGACAATTGATTGTGATTAAGTAAAGTTGAGATTGATATTTATAACATTACGTAAAAGTGTGAAAGTTTATGTACGATCTTACAATGTTTTAGAATGTAATGGTGAAAGTCTCTCTTTCTCGAGATACAATACGACAAGCTTTTTATAATTGTTAGAGCAATGGAATGAAATACTAATTATTATGCTTTTTATATTAAAACTACTGTGCTCTATCATAAAATATTATATTTAAAATAATAAAAAAAAATAAAAATCCTGAATTACATCGGAAAAATTCAAGCCGCATTATTATTGTTTATGTCGCACATATTATTTTGTTCCACTATTTTGCCATTACGCTATTATAAATATAACCAGAAAGTCGTGCGAAGTGCAAGAAGGCGAAAGTCGGGTCATCTTGTAAATATACAATTCGTTCGGAACAAATGCAGTTAACGCGGCGATGTTTCTCGTTATGCGAAAGAAAATTGAAATTCACATCTCTCACTTTCCTCTCTTTCTTCCCCACCTCCCTGCTACTTCTATCTCAGCCGAGCTCATCGCATTAATATTTTTTTTTCATCACCGTAAGTGACGAAGAGTGGAAGTGGTTTTTGCGTGAAAATGAAAATAAAATCTTTTATAACTCCTTTAAATGTTCGTACGATAATATCTCTCACTCGCGTTTATTGTCACTGCGGCGCGAACGGAAATTCGTAAGATCAAAAATCATGCAATATGTATACGCGAGATACGACCGTGTTTTCTTGATATAAAGCGTAAATAGCTCGCGTGCTTACCTGACTACCGAGACCGAGTATGAAGAGCATAACGAAAAACAAGATGGCCCAGAGATTCGACCACGGCATCTGCACCACCGCCTCTGGATAAGCGACAAAAGCCAACCCCTCTGCGCTCTGGACCACCTTGTCGATCGGCATACCCATTTTCTGGGCCAGAAATCCAAGTATCGAAAATATCACCAAGCCGGCGAAAACAGATGTGAATAGATTGGTGCAGGTGACGAAAATAGCGTCTCTGAGAATAGAAAGATAAAATTCAAATTATTACGCTCAACGAATACATATGAGACGAATACATATGTTAACATGGAATAATTCTCTCAAATAAAAAAAAAATATAAATATGTGTCACTTTAGGAAAAGGACGTTCTCTTTTTAAATCTCTTTTTAAAATAAAAACCAAAATATTCCACCTAACCGTATCGAATTCTTTTCTGTTTTCCCAATCTTCAATACAATCCCAAAGTATCCCTCATATCCCTCATTTTTTCTTATATCCTGTGTATAGAGGATTTGTCTTGCTCGTCTTTTAGGTATAGAACACCGCATACACTATTCGAGAATATCACGAGATTGTTATTCAAAAGAAGCAAATAGAAAACTGTCATGTTTACAAATCGTTCTTATTAAATTATTATGCGCGCTTAAAATTATCTACAGTAGTTGTCTTTAGCTTTACAAACTTGTTATTATTATTATTATTATTATTATTATTATATCTTATAGTTGACCCAGTCTCGGAATTACGTCAGCTGGTCGCGACGACATCCGGCCACCGCCCGTCACCGAAACGACGTCGTCCCGAGTTAAAATAAAATATGCAACGATTGCAGTGTCGTAAAGAGACTGAAACGTCGCTGAACGATGAACCAGAAGATTAATAGGCACTTGAAGTGCTTAGTCAGTGTAGTTAATTAAATACACGTCTTGTGATAAATTATTATTCGCACGATCAAACGCGCGACGAATTTGTACGTCCTTCCCAAAGAATGGGCGTGTATAAAATCAGACGTTCTGTTTTTAAGAGCTACTTCTTTCTGCTTCGCTATTAAGGTATCCTATGTTCGCAAACCGTCTACTCTCTCTCTCTCTTTTTTTTTTCTTTTTATCTGAAATGCACAAGTTTCATTTTAATATAATCGCACCTGTGGCAATTATTGCTGAAGTTGCTGTAACTTGCGAGAGTCACCAGAGATCCACAGCCGATGCCAAGTGAATAGAAGATTTGGGAGGCTGCGTCTGCCCACACATTTGCGCTTCCCAGCTTCGAAAAATCGGGATATATGTACCACAACATGCCATTATCGGCACCATCCAGTGTAACACCTACGATTATTTTCCTTAGTCATGATAGAGCTATCTAGTTTCCCATTAATGTCGTGTGCAGTAATACGAATGAATCTATCTTGGCAAATCTCCAAGCCAATACAATTCAAATATATCAGATGTGACACAACTGTGATTAACTGAACATATACGGTTTTTCATAAATTGTGCCTATCTATTTAGCATAAAAATTTTTACTATATTATTCTAACTTTGATTACATTTTGTCCTATTCTGAAAAGTAAATAGAGATATTTTACGTGATCAAAATAAATGGCCATTTTATATAGTATAATTATCAATATTATAAATACAAATAATATTTGTAATTATTGAAATTGTAAAGAATCTTTATATTGTATTCGAATGCCATTGTAACACATAAAAAAAATTTAATATTACACAATAATAACATTACTTTTAAATTTATTAAAGCTTAAAAATTATTATTATTAATCGATTTTATTCATAAAATTGATACTTTGCGAGTACGTATCTTTTAATAGATTAAAACTGAAATAGAAATAAAACAATGAATTAAGTTCAAATAAAAATATTATACGTATATTTAGGAAAGCCTTACATGCCTTGTTTCTGCCTTGTTTCTGTTTCTTACCGCGTACTAGAAGAATTGTAAGAATGACGTAAGGGAAGAGAGCGGTGAAATAGACAACTTTGCCGATAGTCTGGATACCGCGTACCAGGCATAAGAAGCACACCACCCAAGCTAGCGTGAGGCATCCGAATAGTTCCCATCGTATACCGCCGAAGTTTTCCCATGTGGCTCCGTGCAGACCAAGAACGTAGTCTCTGGACGCGATCGACAATTACATGCTTTGTAGGCTTGTGATCCTCAACAATTTTTGTCTTGCTCCTCAACGCTGGACAGCGACGTAAAGGCTCGTTACCGATCCTCCCGACACGATGCAGCGCTGATGGCAGGGCTGGGCATATTTTATATATCACACTTGTATTTGAAATGCCAAAAAAATCCTTGATAATAATCCTTAAAGCAACGCGGACAGGCCTACTAGCTGCGTTAGGCAGAGAATGAGACGTAACGAGATGTAACTGTCGTGATCGTGACGTAGAGTGAGACAGAGAAGGACGTAGATCGTAGTCGTGACTAGTCGGAAAAATGCCGAGCACGCAAAAAAATTTGGAAATATATTGTATTAAAAAATATTTTGTATTTTAAAAAATTTGGAAATATTTTATATTTTGTATTTAAAAAAATGTATTTTGAAATACAAATTTTGGACGTATTTTGTACTTTGTATTTCAAAATCGAAAGATTGAAAGTATTTTGTATTTTGTATTTCAAATACTTTGATGATGTATTTTGCCCAGCCCTGGCTGATGGCTATACTGTACCTGAAGTACTCCTCGGATGATAATATTCGCTGATAGAGATCCTCGAACGCTTTATCGTTTTTCGAGGAAGATAAACAGTGGGTTTCATTATTATTATCGTAACCTAAACTGGAACAGACCGTGTGGATGGCTATGCAAGTCTTATTGTAAAATATAGAACTTGAATTAGCGGTCTTGCACTCTTCAGCTTGAAGGTTGCTGTAACAATCTATATTGATATCAGCATTAAACATATAGCTCAAAGACAAACGATCGTGATAGAATAATTAGTCCTTGCTTTAACATTTTTTATTAAAATATCCTACAACTTTCGACTGTTCGATCAAAGTCTAAATTGCATAAAAAGTGATGTTAATTTATATTTCTTTATATAAAAATCTAATTAATTAATTGATCCCTTAATCAATTAAAATTCTTTTTAATTAGACTTATATAAATTGTTCTTTATGTAATCTTGAATAATGTAAATAATCACAAAAGCTAATAGCAATACTCAAGATCATTTCATACTAGTAGACGTTTAGTCACTGTAATAATTAGTTCCTTAAAGTTGAAATTTAGTTAAATTTTTGTTTGTTTAAATACAACGACAATAAATTAAATGTATAGTACATACATTTATTCTTACTTACTGTTCGTGTTGAAATCATTATCGCAATACGCCCAAGCGAGTTTTGATGAGAAAGAAATAAAAGTGTAAAATAATGTCCATGCGATTATTACCATGTAATATATCAGCACAAAGAAAATGACGACCAATGTACAATAACCAAGGCCATGAAAAGCTGGCGCTATGCGACTGAAAGCTTTTATAGGCCCCAGCTTAGTGTACTGACCCATACAAAGCTCTAAGAAGAATATAGGCAAACCCATCGTGATCAACATGAGAATAAAGGGTATCAAAAAAGCGCCTGTAACAATTAATTACGCAATTAATTAATCATAGTTTTTCATATCAATCTGAAGATAATTATAGTTTTTATAGTTATATATAATGTGCACTAAAGTTAATATAAAATGTATTAAAATCAAATACAATAAGTATTATATAATTACAATAATAACTACTGATATTTCATTAAACGAAGAAAATTCTACTACAAAAAGTATAACGTACTACAACTAATCGTTATTATACATATAAAAGTTGATTTAACATTATTACATGTTGAGAATTTATCTATTTTCCTTGATAATTACTTCTTCCTGTATTATCAATCAACTTGAAAATTCTTTTCCTAGGAGAATATTAAGTATTAAAGCGATACATAGCACTACTTTAAACAATTTGATAACTTATATCGAAATTAATTTATTAAAAAGTATTCGTTCTAAATCATTTTTATAGCTTCAAAAAAATCTCTCCGGATCCTTATTTACGGCGACTATTTTTGAATCCCCGACGCGCAATCTTAAAGTTTACGTATCAGTTTCTTAAAGTTTGTATCTATAATTTTTCGACGCTACATAAGAACGAAGATACTATGCGCATCGCAATATGATATAGAGAGCGATCCAAGTTTTAACAAACTGTAGCTAAACTGTACCATTATGTTTTACAAGCAAGAAAGCACTTCAGATAAATATTATCTACAAAAACTTTGTTCAATATAGCTTTAATATAAGCTGATTAAAGAATTAAAAATATTAAAATTTGTCGCCTTCTAATTCTTTATCGTTCAGTTCTTTAATAAAGCACTTATAGATCTATACAACACTTTAAATAACACTTTCTTTTACTCATTTAACATGCCTGCACAATTTCATCGCGACCTGAGACACTATTTGTACGACATATAATACGACGGTTGCATCTGGAGCACGTATTTCCCATGTATACCATGGGACAGATACACACGTGAGCCACGGTTACAGGCGTACGTACCACCGCCATTGCGGTATATGAAGAAAGGAAAACGCCAAACATTGCCGATGCCAACGGCATACCCAATGCAGGATAGAATAAATTCGATCTGGTTGGCCCAAACGCCTCGTTTCAGATCATCCTGCTCCACGAAAACGCCGCCAACTCCGAGCGAACCCCTCTTCCCCTGCCAATAACACACAGGGAGCATATTATATTTGCATCATATAAATTATCGCCAAATCGACGATGAAAAGATCTGACGTCATGCTGCGGCCACAGAAGAGCTGAGCGACCGAGAAGAATTGCGGAAAGAAAAGCGGACCTCAACATCAGGTCGGCCTTCAATATATTTGTACAAATAAGACGTGTAAGATTAGACGTGAATCAGTCTAAATTTATCTTTCAAGTTTGACTGCGAAAATATTTAATCTAACTAATAAACAAGATATTACATAATTATATAACAAGAAATTTTATTCATTTTTATAAAAAATTAATTTTAATTTTATTAATTTATTTATGAAAAATATAATAAAGTAACGTTATAATGTGACAAGTTTAAAATATTTTCTTATCTTCCTTGCGAATCTTCCATATCTCGTGTTTTAATGTCAGAAAGATAAGCATTAATGTGTCTATAAAAAATGTCTATAAACATCACTTTAATCTTCTGATAAATATACAAAACTCTTAAAAATAATTTTATATAAAATACAAATATAGTGTACGTGGAAATATAATTATTTATTTATATCCAAACTTAGTTTATTTAATTAAATTTAATTTATTTAATATAAAAGTTTTTTTTTCCGAAAAGATCGAGTTTAGATACACTTGTAAATTATTTATAACATTAAAAATAAGTTTTATTATATAGAAAATTAATACAGAAAAGTATTTATAGACAATTCGCTTCTTAGAAAGTATTTATCATCGTCCCAGATGATAAGAACCGAGGCCAAAAGTCTGACCTGCTTTACTCTTCTAAATTATGAAATTGCTGCAATAATTAATTACAGCATTTCGTTGATCAAGATATGTTTATATAAGCAAATGACTAACCTGGGACGTTTTCTTAGACTCTGCCATAGTAAATGTGATGTCTGATTCTTATTTCTAATGATTGATCCTCGGTCTGTCGTCAAGACCGCATTGACAACAACTCTGGGCGTCGACACGATCAGACTGCTATAATAATGGCAACAAGATAATCCAAATTATCGAAGATAATTCGAATCCAAATGATTATCTCGAAAGATAATTTCCGGATCTACTTAATCAACTCTGACGTTCAACAAATACGTTTTCGATTGCATCTTGATTGATTTGCGCAACGTGACGCGTTCAATGTATGTTTTTATTACAATTTACGCTATGAGATATATCGAAGATTGCAATGAAAACATAGAAAATCTGATAAGACAATAATGTCATAAGATTTGCAGATAACGAAGTGCGTTTCTGAGAATGCCAATTCATCTCAACACTTTAAACTGAAAAAATATGCGCATACAACGTTCCTTTAATAAATGCTGCTTTAAAAAAATAAAATATTTATATTAGGAAAAAGAAATTTATTTCCCCAATTTTTTATAAAGTCAAAATTTGCCCAGTTTTAATATGAAATATATCTTATTAATTCAGAGAATTCTGTATAATTCGCTCCTTGTTATTATAAACTGAAGGAAGCCCGCTTGAAATTATAATATTATCAAATGTAAGATCAACTTTAGTAAATATTTGAAATAACAGAATTTCGTAGCAATGTGTAACGTTATCTAAAGATAAGACTATAAGAAATTTGCAAGGAAATCTTTTCTTTTTAACATATTCGCTACGTTCTTTTTCCACTATCTTGGCGCTTAGATATAGAATACTTACCGTATACTGTAAGAGCCACACTTTTCTCAATTAAATAGAAGTAAATTCTTTTTTAATTTACAAAAAACCATACAATAAAAAAATCATAATTAAATTGTAATTATTTTTTTCTGATCATTAAGCGGGCAAATGAAAACGGTCCATATATTAAATTAAAAACATTTTTTTAATAAATTATTTTTCGCACATTCTGAGTCGTGTAAAATAATTTTTGGATGTTTAAATGCTTAATGTCTAGATAAGAAATGAAATATGTAACCTTTTTGCCGATCTGAATAGTTAAAAGCGGATCTAAATGAATGATCTAAAAGCAGAAAAAATTGATTTTAAATTGGATTTGTTTGATTTATCACCTATGTTAATCTCTTGTCAAATAGAATAAAGCAATTCTTAGCAATGAATAGAGAGAAAATGAAGGTAGAATTGATCTTCTCACAATACACAGACTTTGACTAGCTGAACAAAAGGATTGCTCAGTTATAAATAGAAAAGCCTACATGTTTTATTGCCACTATTGTACTTGTTTACAAGAACTATAGAGCTCTTGGGATTTTATATTTCTTAAACTTAAGAATTTAGAAAACGAAGATTACTCTTGTAATCTTAATAATAAAGAAATTTCTTAGGCTTAGAAAACTGATTGAAACTGGTTTAGCCCCATTCATTATCGCTATTATTACTTCTATTACTATTACTATCACTGTTATCTAATAATATTGTCTATATTTGCAATCTTAATTTGAAATAGATAAAAAAAAAGAAAAATAAATTATTACATAAAGTGTGAGATTATGACGTCAAATAATATTAAAACCTCTGTCTTATAAAATCATAATGAATCTTTTTCTTTGGAAAGATTACTAAATCAATTATTATAGAATTTTTAAATCTCTTAAAATATATATGAATTATAAATGTAATGTATAATTTAATAAATGTAAAAAACGAATGTGGTTATATGTATTCGCAGGGCATACTTAATTTCAGTGCCATCTTATTACTATTCTATAAAAAATTAACACTACAAAAAAAATATATATATATATATTAATATATAAGCGTATATTGTATACATTTACTTGTATTTTTGACTATATTCAAATTTTTATTTATTATAAAAATTCTCAAAGGATGCCTTCAAAATCGATTCTCAAACATAAAGACTCCTTAAAGAACCTTTTGTTAACGGTTATTGGTCGTATCACATATTTTTCTGCTATTTATATCCACTAAATCCGGATTTAGTATTAAAAAGCATTGAATGTAGATGGAACTGGATTGAAAATAAGACTTCGATTCCTTTGCATGAGTTTGTTAAAGCAGTTATGAT
>NW_011627736.1:1818514-1957001 GCF_000204515.1 Acromyrmex echinatior | reverse complement strand
ATTTTCCAAAGTTTTTATTCTATTGTTAATCGTCGAAAATACGAATTTGAGAGGATAGCCATTATTTTCGGAATTAATTCACACTCTTCTCAATAATGGCTTTATTTTGCTGTAAAACAGGTAATGTTTCTTTTGTTTTATACTCCGTTTTAAAAGATATTAATAATAAAATAAATTATTGTAAATTAGAATGTGGAAATTCTCGTTCTTCATTCTACACTTTTCACTATATGACTTCTGACGTTCTAACATTATTATTATACGAAGCAGCGTCGCATTGATGCAAACACGATTTTTACAATTATAACACACGACGGTTGAATTTTATTCCAACTTGATGTAACTCTGCGTCTTAAGAATATTATTAATTTTACTGAAGATGGCTAGATTGTGGCCGAAACGTTTAATGTTTTTATTGTAATTCGTAATGCAAGAATAATTAAATATCACTAACTACATCTTGTGCTGTGGTTCTTTATGCTATTTCTTTTCATATTTTTATAATTTAATAATTTGTTTTAAATACTATTTATAATTTTATTAAAAATTATGAGTAAAATTATAAAAATTACAAAAGGTTGACTTTTTCAAATCTAATTAAAATTCAGAAATAGCTTATATTTAAAAAAAGCATTGATCAAAATATAATTAGTCATAAGAAAAAGGATTTTGAAAAAGATTATTCCAGTTTGAATAAGGAAGAGAAATATAATGACAGATACAGTAATTTCATTCTATGATTTCGCAACTCTATCTTTATTCTTATTTCTTTTAATCCTCTATTTACATATACAGAATTTGAAAGAGAGATTTTTTTAAACTACGATGTAACAAACCTAATATATTTGTCTCCGAGTACTATTGATTTCTTAGCTTATACGGACCACGATAAAATTCAGAAATGAAAGGGAGCAACTGCGGAGAAAAAAAGGGCGTGCCACTTTATCGCGGAAATGTCGACGGCAAGGAAAAAACTGTTTTATTCGAAAGGATCGGAAAAGAAATGATCTCCCTATCGCCCGATCGCGTATGCTGGAGCATCGTGATAAAGGGAAAACGATTCTCGAATGGGAAAAGCGAACAAATCTGCTCCCACGGAGTGCTGGGATAAAAGAGACGATTTGCAAACTTGCTCTTGGAGTGACACATACGGAGCCCCGATTCCGTTCGGAAGGCAAACGCAAGCACGAAGTTATCGTTTATAAAGATCCCACCCGACAGAGAGAGAGCCGCGACAAACTTTATGAATTATGGAACAATCCCGCGTCGGAAAAATAATAGGCATCGCGTCGTTTCGTTTTGATTCGATTATTTCGTCTCATATGTCAGCTAAGCGTTTCTAATTTGGATTCTATTTCCGGAAAAGGTTCCAAAACAACGTATGGCATACCACATAAAAAATTTCATTGAGAGACCTCGTTATTGCAATATAATGTACGTAATTTGTACTTGTACGAGACAAAAAATCCAGTCCGACCAGCAGATTTGCAGGTCGACCAGCAAAATTCGAAAAACGGAACCTTACGCGTGGATTGACTCGTCGTGACTCTTTATTTACAATGCAAATAGCCAAAAATGGAAAGTGGTGTAGCACGTACCATCGTTTCGTCGGGAAATTGCGCGTTATTGCGAGACAATTTCTCCAACTTCGGTCAATTCGACAGTTTATCTTTCGCCACTTTATTGCATTTGCCCGGTGCGGATGGTACGCTAATGCAAACGTTTTTCTTTAAAGTCCTACCCCACCGGTCCGCATTTGCTCCATCCCTCACTCATATCCCATCCACCTCCGCTCAGCGAACTACGTTGAGTAGATGCGCGATCGATGTTACCAATGGGCCGACCACTAAATCGTAGCGTGTGTATCCCGGTTGCTCGAAGTCACAGCACTAACACTACAGATGAAATTAACAGAAGCGACCGCGCCAAAAAGGGCAAATTTGCTAAGCTTACGTCAGGATAAATATAGCCCTTCTGTCTCGCAGAATGTATGGGTGTATCTTAAGCTTCGAGATTTCGACGTCTGAACTCGTTTAATTATTCCACAAACAAAATGAATTCTACATACATTCTTCCTGGTTTATGGTTACTCCTTTTTTTTCTTCACTCTGAATTTTATTTCTAAATGGAACACAATACCAGGAGTTTATATCTTCTATCTTCTCCTCATTTACGATATGCTTGGTATGTTGCTGCCGGGTCGTTTCACAACAGAGGGACGAGCTTATTATTTAGATTATGTATATATAGGATTACGATTACAAGAAATCCTAAAAGAATTCCAAATGATTAAAGAAATAAAAGACTTAGACCTCGAAGAAGATAAGAAGATAGTAAAAGGTGATGCAAGAACCATACGGTGATGGAAAAGGCACTTGAGGGAGAAGGATAAAGGCAGAAATTAGAGGAGAGAGAGAGAGAGAGAGAGAGAGAGAAGCCAAGGCCCAAATTAAATTATAGTACCATAAAAGAAGATATGATTAGAGATAGTAGTATAATTTATTTCTTTCAATCCTCTTTCTCGTAACTTTTTTTCTATCTTGCTAGTATACGACATTTATCATTAGTGAGCAAGCTGAGCGTTTTATGGCGATTCAATTTGCCTTCCGCGCTCTATTTATTTTCTTTACCCGCGAGACATATCTTTAAAATGATGACGTAATTGCGAATCCGTGATGCGTCGCGTTCAGTCTAGTTGTGTGCATACAGCTACGTGGAAATAGACCATCAAAAACCGAAAACACAAGTGTACGAGAGTCAAGCACTTCCGGTAGTCGTTAGTAACATCGATAAAAGCACCAGGAAGATAATATCGCTCGCACACGTATGATCTGGAGGAAGGTGAAGTAATGGTTAAGGCCATCTTCTGATAATTCGGCGATAATGCGAACAGCTAAAATGTGGCGATCAATAATTAAAGAAACACCGATAACATCGATGTGATATCGTTTCTCCGGCAAATCTCATTGAAAACATATCGCGTATCCGGCATATGTAACATATATCCAGGACATCCGGAGATTCGTAAGGCACTAGAACGGGAAATGTGAAAAAAGTAAATAATAAAAGTGTTAATGATTTTTTTACTCCAAACAGAAGTTTTCAAACGTTGTTGTTGCGAGCATGAGATCGTTACAATGTAACGATCAACATCGGGCATTTCGCGATTTAACTATCCGATCGATAAGTCGTTATTTTTTATAAATTTTGTTATCATACTTTTCTAACTCGTGTAACAAGTTTACAAAAAAAAAAAAGAAAGTCTGTACACATTTAATTTTTGATTCATACATGAGCAATGTCGTTGGCGTTACGTCGTTCGAATCTTCTTACAGTGTCGTTGTGACGAATACGATTATGACGAGACTGGGCCCGGCAAGTCTGGAAAATGGCATTCTCGATATATAAAATCATGCGCAAGCTGAAACATACGTACTCTTTCAATACTGGCCCTTCGCGTGGTCACTGGTCGTTCAGTTGTGAAAACTTAATTCGCCGATTTGCTTCACTGTGTTATTTCTCGGTCTATCTATCGGCCGACGTTCGGGTTTATTGGATAGTCTGTTTGCGTCAATCTTTTACGTGTAAAAATAGAATTTCGCAATATATTCCATAAACGTTTGGTATAAGGTAATCAGACCCTAGATATCCTATCTAAGCTTTGTGATTTTTTCTAATTTTTTACTGAATCCAAAATTTTTTGAAAACTGTTAGATTCAAAAGAGAAAACATTTCTGAATATTCCACTGTTCGGAATGGCTTTTACTAACTTATTTATTTATTTTTTTTTTTTTTTTGAGATTCTTGTTGTGGCATTTTGATTTACAAATTTTGGAACATTCCAAGTATATCACAAAAATTATGAAACATTTCTTCAATTTCTTCAATTTATTTTATGGTAATCAAAATTTTATTGTGTTACTCATAGACATAATAAAAATAGATCGTTGTGTCCTCTATTTTGGCGTGAGAATTAGGTAAAAAAGGACAGAGAGTAGGTATTAGACAGAGTGTAAGATATTCATACCTTACTTCCTCTCCCCCCTCCCCCTGCATTCTTTCCTCGTCAGAAAGAAAAAGCTACACGGCATTCATTGTCCATCCATTTCTACCTGGTCTTCACGTTTCAAACCTAACGCTCGGTCTATTCTTATTAAATCTATGATGCCACTAACAATCGATATACAGGCTATATATGAGGTTTGTTTTCTATTTCTGCACTAGTTGTACTAGTTCAAAAAGTGTACACTAATTTAGACAACAGACCTTTCGAATCAGCGCAAGCAATAGAAGTATTAGTGTACACTAATTCAGCCACAAAAAACAGACTTTGTGCAAATAATGCAAAAGTTTATGAGTAATAAAACGATAAATATACAATATAAATGATAGTAAACCTACATACGAAAACATTTTGTATCATCATTTTTAATTAAAAAATTTTTTAATGGTAGAATTGTATTAATACTTTCATTTTTATCACACGAATCTAATATTTCTGTGTAAACAATATGGGACGCCATTTTTATCTTGCACTAGAATGTTTTTTTATTCCTTGCCTACATTTTTACACATGTCAGTTCAGTTCAGTTTAGTTCAGTGCAATCCTCATGCAGGAACAGAAAACAAATCTATCATTATCTATATAAATTATCTACGATAAAAGTGATGAGAGATTACGAAGAAAGAAAAAAAATATCTCGTACATCAAAAATGTAGACATAATAAAATGATAGAACGAAGAATTCACATGTTTGAATAAAGGGACATAATTAAATATAAGAACGAACAGATTTAATTGTTTATTTTATATCACACTAATTCCAACGATTTCCTATCGAATGTAAATGATATAATTTATGGTGCCTGTACATTGTTGGGTGACGCTTAAATCGATAATGTATTAACAATTAGTGTATTCCTTTTATTGTCTAAATTCCATATGGATGATATGTCATCCGGTTATTTGTTAGTTTATTAGACTTTGATCAACTTTGACGGAAATTTATCAAAAAAACAGTGATTTTTCTGTTTACAATAGAATATACTATTTGTATATACATTTTTCATATTCACCCAATCGCGGCACACATACGCTTTTATTTAATCCTTAGTATATTGAATTGTCTACATATTTCTTTTCTTTGAAATACTAGGAACTAGATAATTAGTTTCTATCTCTTTTCTTTCTATTTAATACATTACTTTACAAATATTTTCTAAAGATCTTAAATACATACATTATAGAATGTACATATGTAGAATTACTCAATAATTTTGGAAAATTTATAAAAGTGATGAAAATTAATCCGGGACATGAACGATATCGTAATAAAGGATCAAAATTATCATGTATACTAAATTAATCTTATTAACATATTTCATTAAGATATTATTTACATTAAAATTATTTAAACAATTTTATATGTAATTTTATCAATATATTATCTTTGTTTTTACTCTCTGAAAATGCATGCAAAATATGTGAATGCAGTTGCACAAAAACACAAAACTTATTAGCAAAAAGTTCAATAATAAATACGCGAATATAACAGATATGTATACGATATTCTCTGCTGAATAGCGCTTCGTTGTTGTTGATCTCCGTTGAAACTATTTGGTTCCTGGTTCAGTTACATGTAAACTCGTATATACATATGTAGCTTAAGATTGCGTCTTTCTATCCTTGATGCTAACGGATTAAAACATGCGTCGTGAAATGTGAGCGCAGTACTCACAGCGCGAACAATATGTGATGTATCTCTCTTGCTGCGTTGTTAGATGCACTTGGATCCTATATACTTACCGGCTGCCTGCATGTTCTATTATTTATCCATATTTTTCCATAAAATAGAAATTTTTTATTTACAATATCGGTTTTCGCAAATTTTGCAATATTCACGATGCAATTATATACAGTTTCTTAAATTAATCTAGCTTTATCAATAACAAAATTACATTATTAATTTAATAATTTTTAAACCTTTTTAAATATTTATATCATATTGTTATAGAATAATATGTATTATTAATTCTAAAATAATAAGTTATCATATAGGAACAATATATATAATATATCATAGAATGAGATATACTTAAGTTTGACTTTTTATTTTTGTAAAAATAAATATCAACTTTAGACAATATCTCCACGCCGATATAGTTAAACAATATAATATTCTCTCCTTTTTCCATTACATGATTAATCGTTTGAGAAGAAGCGCGACTTCTGCTGTTTTCAACATTTCCAGCAAATATTGCATTCAGCATATATATTGATTATATACTCGTTTTTGTTTTTATTCTAACTATAAATTAGACTTTATTAAATCGAAATATTTTGTTTTTTTTTACAAAAAATAAATTTAAAAATTGCAATTATAAAAAAAAAATTTTCAATATAAAATTGAATAAGGAGACAAAAGAGGAATATAACAACGCTTGTCAGCATTTCGCAAAATAAAAAATTCAGTTATGTTATTACTAGTATTTTTCGCATGCATTTTTACGATTGTCTTCAGCAGTTGTATAAAATAATAATAATAATAAAAAATTGAACAGTAAAAATAAGAAAATTACAATACAAAAATCTATAACAGACTAGAATAAATTCAATTAAACAAAAGAAATCCTATTTTTCGAACGAAGCAGATCTTAGTGTTTAAATATTTCTGCGTGACTTCTGTATAATCGAATGAAGACACCCGCACGGAATACGGGAGATCGGGAAACTTGATTGAGGCGATAGTTTTTCGCAATAAATTATTTGTAAGTTTAAGATTCTGATTGTATATCAAATTATTAATATTTGTATAAAGATGTATATTAACAAAAATTATTAAATTACTTGTTAATTTAAAATGTAATATCACCACTCTTCTGCTCATGATTGCGTTTCAAGATCAAAAAAGATTTCGGCGTGTGATTTGCAGAATCAGGTATGTATGTAAATTTACACACACAAATATTTAAGTATTAAAATCTGTTTTAACTAAGAATAAAATTTCTTCAAGAAAGAAAAAATAAGATATTTAATTGAACAAAAATTTTTATTACTTATCAATAAAAAATTAGATCGCTTAATAAGTTTTGCAGTAAATATGCTATAAAACTATAATAAAAAAGTAATACACATTTAAAAATTGTGTAACAATGATTTTATCGTTTATGTAAATTTATAAATGTCCGAGTATAATAATAATAAATAACAATAAAGAAGAAAATTTATTTATGAAATTTGAAAATTTCAGCAATATTTTGACCCGGATTACTACCTGCTGTGACAAATATATTTCCTTTTCGTATTTTCTTTTCCTTTGGGAGCTTCTTTTGAAGGTAAAACTAATACCTGAGAATTTCTTTTTATTCAAAAAAGAATTTCTTTTTATCAAAAAGTATAAAAACTTTCTACAAATCTAGATATGCATGACTTCGAAAAATAATAATTATACTTAGCAAAAAATATAAAAGTCATTAATCATTTCTTTTTCATCATTCTGCAAAGAAAAACATTAAATCAAGGTCTTTCAAAACTTAATTACTTTAGGACATTCATATTTTATGACAAAATAAAGAAAGACATAAAAACTTCTTAAAATATTCATTTTTCGTTAACTCTTAGAGTTAATACTTTTATTTGCTAACGGACAACTGATTTATGAAGTGAGTATAGTAAAAAAAAACGGGGGGTGTGCATTCTTGCCTACCCTCTTCCATCTAAGGAATCCGGCAGCTGCGACACGTGAAAGGCCATAAAGTTCTAAAGCTATAAAACACGAAACAAAGCACAAAAGGAAAAAAGATTTCATTGCTATCTCTAATAGTTTTCAAAATAATAAACGGCTTGTAAAACTTTTTAATTTTCTACATGTGCACGTATTAATAAAACACTATAAACTTTGCAACATTTATTATAAGCCATATAACTTCATAACAATCGTGTAACGGTTATATACTAAAACTATAAATTGCACATCGTAATTTTGTACCAAAAGTCACTTTGATCTTTCAAGCGATATACAACCAGACATTCATTTGAAACTTAATATTGTAATTCCTGGAATAATTAAGGATTGAAATTTTTTTAATGTTCCAAGCATTCCGAAGATAGCGATAACAGAATCTAATCTATGTACTAATAAATTACATGAAAAAGACTGATTAGATAACTCAAATAATGACCAAATAAGTAATTACGCTACAATCATGTTAACATAAGATATAAGATATTCTAATAACGTAGGACAATTAAATATCTTTAGATTACAGCAATTTTTTCATTATTTACATATGTAACTAATTAATCTATCGGCACATTATAGATATTTAAAAATAATGAACAAAGCACATACTACGAGATAAAGCCAATGATCAACGTGATTTTGCTTAATTAATTAACATAAAATGCTAAAATTTATAAAATTTATTTTCAACAAAAATACGTCAGAAAAAATCTGTAAGACTTTATAATAAAAAATATATATATATAAATTTACACATCTAATCTGTTACAATCCCTACAATGCCATCTCGTGATTACTTCAATAACGTTTATGCACACACATAATTCAAGTAATCTGAATAAATAATAACGATAATAGCCATTCGAATAGTATCGAAATTGCAAAATTACAATTTCATATCATTTTCAACAATTTAATTAATTTCACTTTCGCTATATGCTTTAATAAAGGCAGGCAAATGTTCGTACTTTGCCGTAGGCGACATCTAACTTTAGGAATTGTTGTTCAAATAGCTTGCTTTTGAAACTTACAGTTTGCCAGCGGCACCCTGTGGACTACCGCTGCAGTTAGAAACGAAACAAGTCGGTAGATATGCAGGTAATGTTCCGCAGAATTTCTTCACACACACATACACACACACACACACACACACACACACACACAAACACATATATATATATATGTTCCTTTCAGCATATGTTTAATACTTACAAAATTAACCACGTAATCATCTTTAATAAACTCGTGTTATATGCAATAAAAACGATCCCTCCTCCCCTTGGAAAACTGTGGATCTCTATATAAGTTTTTAATTATTTCTTATATTATTAGTAGTTATTGATAATATTGATAATTATTATCAACATACAATATGTATTACATATTAATAATACTGTACTACTTTCGTATAATATGTCACATTATTTTTCCTAAGTTATTTAAATTATTTAAAATAACCGATCCCTTATAATTTTAAGTATAATCCTAAACTTATAATTTTCGTATAATAAACTTTTTAAAGAAGTTAAAGAATTTGAAGTATATATTTTTGTAATAATTTTAACATTTTAATTATTATATTTTATATAACATATTTATTATTAATAACTTTAATATTTTAATTATTTGTGACATGTTTGTAAATAATCGTACGCTTTTGCATTTGCAATAAACAGTGATCAAGTTTCCCATTACATTCGCAATATGTATTAATATTCAATAAGTCAGTAAATGTAAAAAGTTAAGAAATTTTATTACTACCGTCTATAAAGTATATTATTTTATTAAAAATTATTATTTTTATTATTGTTATGCATTTCTTAATTGCAAAAAAATTTCAGGCTTTCTTAAAATGTTTCCCATTCAAATTTTGTTCTTTTCTTTAGAAATTCAACAATACCATTCACTTCCGGAAATAGCCATTCAGTAATATGACTGGCAAATTTTCATCTAAAATGAGCAGGTCAATTTTTTGAATTTTTAAAATTTAGGAACCGCCTCAGTGGCATCACTTGTGACCAATCAGAAAAATCGAGGTCACTTTCACTCACTTATTTCGACAAAACGTGAACGCTATTGGAACTCAGGTTCAAAAACCTACCCCATCTTCGCGGGAAAAAACCTTCGGGGGGGGAAAAAGCTGCGCGCGCACGAGTATAGGAGGGTTGAGTGATCATCGAATATAAAATGCGCCAGCAGACTCCAAACTCCAGATTCATGAAAGTTGCACGCGTGTACGGACGTCGGTCGCAGTAGAGTGCATCGTACAGTGATACCTTACTATATATACGCCGGGTACGCGTGGTGTGAACGAAGCTTGTAGCAGTAGAGAGACTTCGACTCGAGACTAGTTGTCGCAAACGTGGTAGTCACGTGTACGCGTGTTCTCGTTGAAACTGCCTATCAAAAATTCGCTCGTCGTATCAAGTAGCGGATTCTTCTCCGCGAACATCAGTATCGGCTTGTATTGTATATTACGCGAACGTGGTGTCATTCGAGCATCGAGTTCCTGCCGAATACTACCGGGATAACCACGACTCTAACGAGGTTTGTAGCGCTTACTACCTGACACGCGTTACCGCGCGGTGTTAATTCATCAATCGGGATGACGTAGGAAAGCAACTCAGCGCAAAATCACGTTCCAAATAATCCGACGTAATCACACGGAATAGCGTTCTCGTGGAACGTCACCCGCTATTCTCCGGAGGCGTGGTAGCTGACGCGGCGTGGGCAAGCATGGCTAGCCGGCTCTTCTGTCTCCCTCTATCTCTATCTCTCTTTCTCTCTCTCTCTCTCTCGCTCCGGTCTCTCTTCCTTTCACTCATTTCACGAATACATAGACACGTTCGCGCCCACTACGGGCGCGTGTACGCGTGCGTATACGACGTGTCTCTCTTTCTCTCCGCCATGCAGACGTAAAGAGAGACGCTCTCCTTCCAATTTCCATGTGTAGACTTCAAGAAGGTATCCTCGAAGCAGCCACGCGTTCCCTCCGTCCATCCGGAATATTATCGGACGCGTTGAGTTTCTCGATAGTCGCGTCGTGCAAGTTCGTTACAGTGTGTGTCGTCATTGCGAATTTATTTTCTGTTTTTCGCGATAGAATAACGGTATCGCGGACGATCGGTGATCTCTGCCGCCACAGCTGGTTCGATCCGTTCCACGGCACAGTGGTTCGTCGGCGCGGCGAACTGACCGCAACGTGGACGTGATTTACGTTGCGAAATCCGCGTCATCCTCGGACAGCCCCATGTACGTGCACATGATCATCTATCGTTCGTATAAAGCTACATAAAGCACGTCCCAAGTCGAATGTCAAGTCCTTAAGCCGCACACGTGCGTTCCCGTCACACTCCCTTACCCCTCGGTATAACATAACCTAGAATAAAGCCGCGTGGCTTAGCGTGCCAGTGCGATCGAAGTTGCATCGCGTCAGCCGTCTGCTCAGTCAGTATTTTTCGTCAGTGTATCGTTTGTACCGCAGGTAACGAAGTGACAAGTGCCAAACAACGATTTGAACGATGGAAGGTGAAAAACTATGGTGGAATCATACGATGGATACGGAGACTGGAAATCTTATTGCAAATGAATACGATCCGTTGTTCAAGGAATTATTTCCCGATTATCCGTTATTGAATGTCCGATGATAACGTTAAGAAAAAAAATGATTTCATTATCATGGTAATTTTATAATCTTATTATCAAGAAGTAGAGCTAGTTTCTTGTTCTAAATACCATCTGGCGGAACAATCTTGCAAAAAAAAAAGCTGTAACGTTATTCGTAACAATTCTTTCTTGAAAAGAATTATTGTATTTCTGAAAATACTTGTTAATTTTTTTTATTACTATATGTTTGAAAATAACTTACATTTTTTATAATTACTATATTTTTTTAAATAATTGTTACATCTTGCAAAAAAAACTGTTATAATGTTATTTGTAATAAGATTAGTCTTGAAAATAATTACTATATTTTTAAAAATAATTATTACATTTTTTTAAACTATTTTTAAATAATTTTTTTAATCATTTTTAAAATTATTTTTTTGAAAAATATGAAATTCTGTTTCTATATTCATTTATTACTACACTTTGATTTAAAATTTAAATAGACATTCATTTATTTTAGCATGATGTTTTTGCATATAATTTTGTATAATTGCACGTCGAATAAAATTAATTATACGTATGACAATTGATATTTTCTGATTTGTATACGGAAGTCTTTTTAAGCCTCCCCCCTCCCCCCTGAAAAACAATAAATAATTTATTTATTTCTTAAGATTCATTCAATCATATAATCTTGATAAAAAATATTTTTTGTTGGTTAATATCCATTTCTACCAATGTAGATTAACTTTAATCTTGATTTAACTTATTGTTTATTTTTTTCTTAGAATTAAAAAAAAATAAAAAGTAAGTTGAAATTAAAGTTCATTTTACATTGAAAGAAGCAGACTAAATAAAGTATCATTTATTGACGATTATTTTAGCATTTTTAGCATTAATACTTACAGTTAGGTATATGTTCTTCTTTTTAACTTCTGGTATAAACTTTCCTAAACATTGAGATAAGATCAAAAATAAACTTAATAATGACAATTAAGAAACTTTTGTTCGAAATTTGCAAAAGTTGCGTTGCATTGCCTGCTTTATTCAACACGAGGATTAGTTAATTAGATTTTTTTTTAACACTCTAACATGTTTTGAAATTGTCTAATTTGAAATGAGAAAAGAATCTCTTTTGAATAATTATAATAAAAATATAATTTTTTCATTATTTTTAAATTTTTGCACTCGCTTTGTTTAAGAGTTTGAATAATTTTTAAAAACACTTTTTTATAAATCAATATTTATCAAGATAAAAAGATGCAATATTCTATTGATAAAATAAAAATTATTTTAATTACATTGCCCGTAATTTCTTTGATTGCTTATTTAAAATTATTTATAGAATTATTTATAGTATATTTTAAATTTATAGAAGAAAATGTTATTTTTCTTTAAGCTTGTGTGCTAAATAATCATTGTCGGGATGAATTCATATAAGATTATTCAGATTTCTTCTTATCGAAATAGTATTTAGATATAATTAAAAACATACTTTTAAAGATTTTAATAGTAATAAAGGTTCTCGGTGAAAGTTGTTAAAATCTAGAACATAAAAGGAAAAATATTTGGAAAGCAACTATACCTGAATAAAAGTATTTTATCTAATATCCTATTTTATCTAACAATAAATACCATGAAAAATTGTAAAGCTCACAAAAGCAAATGAAAAGAAATTCGTAAATAGATAAAATTTTTAGGTTCCCATTATTTCTTTATTCACGTAGTTTCTTTTGTAGATTCTTTGTTAGATTTCTTTTGTAGAATTACTTCATCTTAATTTATGTGCTAAGCAGTATTCAAACTTTTAAAAATGATTTCCATTATGCGGGCACTATTTTTGCTATTCTTTCGACAATAATTTATTGAAATATTTTTTTAAGAGATTATATACATCTGAAAGATAAAAAATATATTAATATTTGTAAACTTCTTCTAACAAATATTAAAATTGTATTTAAGTAAGATTTAAGATGCTAATAGCATTGAATTAAAGATAATTTAATAAAAGGAATATTATTATAATGGAAGGAATATTATTATTTCAATTTGATTGTGCTGTAAAAGCAAAGTAATTGACGCGCAATCAAATATCTGAGATAAAAATTATTTAAATATACATACATATTTTATTCTAACATCTTACTTTACATTTCTCTTTTATTGTTAATTGATTCATAAGCGATCTTGTATTCTAATTTTAATATTGTGTTCGTAAGTCTTGATAAAAAAAAGTACGTACACATTTAAATAGACAATAACGTAAAATTTATTTCAAAAAATGTGAGTAAAAGATAAGTAGATTGCAAGATATAGACTTATCTATGTAATATTTCTTATATAAATTATGTTTTTAGAAATGCGCGCGTTTTGCTGCAATTATATTGACTGACATATGTTTAAGAAAGAAGCGCTTGCATTCTTTCTTTTACAGAAATAGAAATGCTCAATTTTTATTGTCGCTGTTACAATGCCGATTATATTCAAAACTCTGGAAAAGCCATCGTAAGGTCAAAGAGACAAGAAAACATATTCATTTTACACATTTCTGTTTCTTTCTCTTTTAGCTTTAAAAAGGAAGGAAAGATTCTTAAGCTTCGTTTAAAGTCAAAGTAATGTTGGTGTAAATTAAGTGGTTAGAATTCAGAATTGACATGCAGGTATAAGACCTTTGTGTTTTTTTGTCTCTTTGAACCTTAGTAACGCATTTCGTTATTTTTGAGAAATTTAAAATGAGAATTTCTAGACTAATTATAATTTGAATAAAAATATATTAAATCGATTATAAAATATATTGATTGCGTGTTTAAGGCAAACTGTTTTAATAGCATAAAATAAATTTCGTCTAATGTAAAACTCTTAAAAACTGTCTAAAGATAATTTCGATTCTTATTAGTGAATTAAGATCACGTGACATAGGTTGATTCTCTAAATTAAAACTATGCTAAGACATAATAGAAATACGGAATTATTTTGTGTCTCAACATATTTTAATTCATGGAATTGTTTACTATGTACGCAACATAATTTTAAATGCTTAAAAAAAAATCATAATTTTTTCAGGATGTCCAGCCTTACATATCCTTAAATCCTAAAATTATCCTGGAATTTAACGTATCCTAAAAAAATGCTGGAAAACTCTTCCTTTTTATGTCGATTAATTTTTGTTACTTAATTAATTTTTATTGTGATTCGCACCATTATATCATTATGTTTTGAATCCAAGTTAGGATTCTATATAATAAATGTTAAAATAAAAAAAATTTGGACCAATATTATTATTCACTATCTCATAAATAATATCAAACAAACATTCAACACAAACTAATTTAACAAAAAAATTTGGATTTATTATCTACAATTATAAAATAGAATATAGCAGAGAAATTATCGTTTGTGTTGAATATTTATTTGATATTATTTATAAAGCAATATAAATTATATTATTCCAAATTTGTTAAAGTTTTAATTTATTCATATAGAATCCTAACTTGAATACAAATCATATAATATTGTGTGAATTGATGAAAATTAATCGATGAATATAAATCCTGGAAAAACTATAGGATTTTTACTTGAAATTATTCTTGAATTGAATAACCAGATTTTGTTGGACACCATGATTTCGAATTTCTGTTGCACACTTCTGATGTTCAAAAAAAGTTATTGAAAAAAACAATTTTGGAATGAGTAATTTCACATTAGTCTGCCAACCACAAACAAATTAGATTTATTTAGTCTCAATCGATATATTATTATTTGCATATTTTGAAACAAATTGATTTTTGTTTGCACATTTTTGTTAAAAAGTTATTAACTATTAAATATAAATATACATATATACATATATATAAAGAAAAGAAAATAAATCATTGTAAAAAATGTGAGATTGTAATGTCAAATAATAACAAAATCTTTGCAACATATTTTCCGGTAATCATATTTTTTATTTTTAGATTTCGTTTTTTTTTTAAATTACCAATGTTTAGTTTTTTAAATCTCTTTAGAAATGAATAAATTATGATTTCATTTAATTTTAAAACATTTTATGATAAAAATTATAATTATTTTATCAAAAATGTAAAAACATTTACTTCTTCTTAAAACTATAATTAAACATAAAAACGTATTTACAAAAATGCCAATCGAAATACAACTAAATGAGAAAAAAAATATGATTATTTCTTTATTAATAAATATTTGCATAAAAAATTTCAGAACTCACGGCTGATGGAAATAATGGACAATATTTCACCAGAGGATTTAAACGTAGTGTACAATTATAATTGTAATAATCCAGAAAAGTAAGTGTATCATTTTTATCAAGAATGTTATATATATTATAATTGTAAGAAATGTATAACATGTAAATACATTTAATTTTTTTTTTTTTTAGTAACGAAACTAACGAAACAACAACTATGCTTGTTGAAGATCTACTTGCAACCTCGCTACAGGTTAGAAATTTTTCTTTATATTAATGAATATTGTATATGAATTCTATTGTTTAAAAATTATACAATATAATTATAAAATGCTTTTCTCCAATCTGCAGTCATTATCTCAAGAGGATTACTTATCGACGCCTAGCAAGAACGTATATCTGTATGACGATATGATTGAAATAAATAAGAAATCACTTAGTGAATTACAATTAAGGGAAGAAGAACAAGAAACTGGTTTGTAATCAATAATTGTTAAATTTTTTTGTCAATTTTGATATAAAAATAAAATATTTTTTTTAATATTTTAAAAGGATCTGAAATATTTGATAATGCAGTAAAAATGGAAATAGAGACTGAACAAGAAAATTTTACTGAACAAGAAAAGGACGAAATATTTAAGCCTCCAACAAGTAATACTCTGCCTATGTTATCTTGCGTAAAAAATAAAAATAAAGCAAATATCAAAACAAAAAATCAAAATACAAGAAGGAAAAAGAAAACGAAAGAAGATATAACATCAATTAAAGATACAATAATTAAAAAAGTTAAAGCAGAGGAGCAAGAAGATTGTGTAGATGTTGAAACGATAATGAAACGAGATGAAATACCAAGTAATTAAATCAATTTAGATTCATATCGAATTATTAAATAAACATTAGTATTGTGGCATTTTACTGAGATTTATTTTTTGTTAGTATTAGAAGCACACGATGTAAAGAGTTTGTTCGAAAAATTTGAGGCTTGCGAGAATTCAAATCCATGCAATAAATTGACCGTTAAAAATGATCATACATATGACACGAGACCAAATAAAACATGTCAAGTGATTCAAGAGTGCAGAGCTAACATATCGGAAAAATCCGTTTCTCAAGCTTCCAATCAACAGTCCTCAATCTCATCTAAACAAATAATCAATAAAACAAAGGTTATCTATTATTTTAATAAATATTTTAATATTTAATAGGTTAGTACATAATCTAATTATAATTATTTTGTTGAACTTTAGCTGTCAAAACGTAGAAAAACTAGTCCAAAAATTGCTACGCTAAATATACAAAGTAATAAACGTAAGAGTACACAAATGCAAGACAGAGTTTCCTGTAACAAGATTTTGAAGATAGATTCTACAGTAAGTCCTTTCCTTTAAGTATTATGATTTGAATATGTATGTGCGTGCATCTATTTCTCACATACAACTATTACTGCAAAATGTTTGATGTAAAATAATCCACCATTAATTATAACACTTTTTAGGTATCGAATGATGCTAAAAGAACAATCAGTAGAACTTTGGTACAATTGGATCACGATTATTGTAATAATGACAACTTTCAACTTTTTTGTTCCACGAGCTACAATAGCAACAGTAAGTACGATAAGTAATAAAATGGATAGGAGAGAGTGGGGACCCTTGGGCAATCGGGAAGATTGGATATTATCTTTTAAATCTTCCACCTTGAGTGGCGTCGTCTAAATTAAACGGATGTGATTAGTAGATCTTTTTAAACCCTTTTTATAACTTTTATTTGAAACATTTTTCTCAAAAATGTTTACTTTTCAAGATATTTAGGGATCTTGAATTTTTTGTACATTCTATATATATATAATAAAATTGATATAATATAATATGTTAAAATTATAGCAATCCAGTTAGTTTAGTATACCTATATTCATTAAATATTTATAAATACGTTCCTTTTGTGTGTTACTGTTAAATTATATTTAAAAATTTAATTTTTTTATACAAAATCCCAATAAAACAAAAAAAAGAATTCTGTGTTTTTTGGGGTGGGTAAAATAATGCCAACCCCGATGTAAAGTTTAGAAGAATACCGCTGTTTGTAGCCGTCACAATGGCAACACATGAGTAATAGCAACAGTGCAACGCGTGTGTACGTTTGTGTACCTGTGTACGTGTGTGATTACGTTTGTGTACCTGTGCTATTTTAGGATTTGAATATCGAACAGTAAATATTTTGTGTGTTTTTGTCTAATTCCATTATTATTCAAAATTAAATAATTTTGGTCTCTTTAAACTTAAACTTAAAATTAATTGCAAACTGGAACGGACATATAATAGTCAAGCGCGGTTAGAACGCAAAAATCTTTATTCTTGACGTTACTTCTTATAAATTGATAAAATAAATTGATGTTTTGGCTTCCTTCCAAGGCATCATCAAACTTCTACAAAACTTCTGCTTATTTCTCAAGTCTCTTATGGGGAAATACTGTGAATTTCATTATTATTATTATATGGCCATTATTATTACTTTGCATTTACATAAAATTATTAGGTGTTGGAATTAATTCGTAGCGTTTTACAAGTGATGGGAAGTACTTTCATTAATGTATTTTTTAATGCTCATGTGAAATAAATAACATTCTTTCATTAAAAACGCTACGAATTAATTCCAACACCTAATATATTGCCAATAAAAAGTGGGTGTTTTATGTATAATGTGAACTAATTTTCGGGCGTGCTTCTTTAAGCTAAAAAACTTGAACGATTTCATTTATTTAATAATATAGTGGTTGGGAGTCTTGGGCACTAGTTGATTAAGACATGCCCAAACCTAGGTCTGTTTGCTTGCATTTTTTGCACTTAGTATTTTTACAGTTTCTTTTTTTCAACGCTATTTTTTTAACATGCATTTTATTTAAGATCTTCCTAAAATGCCCGAAGGCCACTCTTCCTTAAGTAATAAAAATAGAAAACGATCCTAATTAATGACATTAAAATATATCTATGTATACTAGAAACTACAAAATATACATCTGTAAAATCGAGTCAAAATGAGAATTGGGATGATTCTAATCAACACGAAAGACATCACAAGACTGATAGTTCAAATGAACAATGCCATCTGGAGTTGGTCAATATATGTGACGGTAATGGAAAACCAGCAGTCTTACAAAACGAAATCAAAGATAATAGGCTCGAAAATGATCATAAAGATTGTCAAAAAGAGACTCCTCTAAAACATTCTCACAACTTAAATCATCTTTCATCTGTTAGAAAGATAAATATTTCAGAGTCTCCAACCATCGAACCTTTTCTCCATTCTATTCGTTCACCTTTAGCTAGAAAAATCATCCTGCGATCACAGAAACATATATTACCTAAAGCGAATAGTATACAAATGACTCCTAAAACGCAATATATTTCCGTATTGAAGAATCCACCAAATGCATCACAATCACAGTTCTCAATAAATAATCCTAATAAAAATATGCCAACCATTGTGAATAATGAAATACAAAATATAATTGGACAAAATACTCAAAACACGCCTCCACATGAAGAAGACAAGACATCTCGTGTTAAAATTAGTGTATTAGAATATCGAAAAAGAATACTGAACGATAAGACTCGTAATGACAAACCCATGATAATGAAAGAACCATCTCGAACTATACTAGTGGATATTTATCATGTTTCAACTATGAAATTACCACTCAAGCCTGATCAAGAAATAAAGGATACGTTTTACTGTCAGAGAGAAATTATGCCATGTTGGAAAAAGGAATCAGATATACAAGAAGAAAAAAATAAGCCAAAACCACCTACTCGCAATGTACAAACAGAAACGGATGAAAATATTTTTGAATATTTAAAATCAGTAGATGTTGAGGAGGAAGAGAGAGATGCGAAAATTATGGAGAGAAACGAAAAAAGGTAAAGTATTAAATTATTATTATTAATCTTAAAATTTATCGGATTTCATGATGAAAACCTTCTTATTCGAATGTTTCATATATCAAAACCACTTGTTCCAATAATAATTAGTAAATAATTTAGTAAAAAAACATTTTTTTATGATTTGTTCAATGTGATGATATTACGAATAATTACACATACGTTTTAAAAAAGATCTTTCGAAAAAATCTTGGTCAGTTTTAAATATTTAGTTCTTAAAATATTTGGTCCTCTTTCTTGAAAGAAGTCATCGTGAAATCTTACGAGAACTTTTGCATTCTAATTATATTATAATAATTTGTACAATATCATAATAGGGAGGAAAGTACAAAAAATAAAAAGGAGAAATCCTGCGAAAAAGTCTCTGATAGTTTGAGTCAATCTAGATCAAAAAGCAGAAGATGTACGACAAGTGAAAGCAGTAGCAGCAGCAGAAGTAGAAGTAAGAGTAAAGACAGAAGAAGTAGAAGCAAAAGTCAAGATCGAAGCAGAAGGAGAAGTAGGAGTAAGAGCAAGACAAGAAATAGGAATAGAAGCAGAAGTGTTTCTACAAGTACAAGCAAAAGCAGCAAAAACAAGAGTAGCAGTAGAAGTAGAAGTAGGAGTAGATCTCGCGTAGATCGACGTAACAGCCGACGAACAATAAGTCATCGCACGCGACGCAGTTCTGTCACTTCAACAAGCACTTGGTCATCTCCCGCATCTATTTCAATGAGATCAAAACATTCGTATTCACGTTATTCTAGCTCTCGATCTAGATCTCCCGAACGATTTTATTCTAAACGATCAAGGTAGGTATAACCAATTCCAATCAGAATTATATGTATAATAAATAAAATTGATAATATACTAGCTTGCAAACAAGATTAATTTGAATAAAATTCTTATAAAAATTATGTTAATAGGTCTCCTTCGACTTCGAATCTTCGAAGAAAGAAAGGAATTATGATAAATATGACAGACGTGAAAGAAGTTATGATAAATATGAGAAACGTTCCTTAGCCAATCGCCATGTCAATAGAAGTTATAGGTAAAACATATTTTTTGAGATATAAAGATGCAATTTCTATTAATATTGAAACGAATATTCATCTAACAAATTTCTTACTATATAATTTACTATATTCTACCCAATTTTAAATAATTAATTCTAATTACTAATTCTAATCGCTAATTATCATCTTATTTTCACGGTGTCTTAAGATTATAACTAATTATATATATAATTAAATAATTATACATATAATTATATTATATTTAATACAAAATGTTTATAAAATTTACATATTTACATATTTTCAAAAAAAATCAGGAAAAAAATAAAGAACTTATATTTCGAAAATAAACTTTTCAATTATTGTTAAGATCAATAGATATATATAATAAAATCCTTGATATAACTTCATCATTTTTATAATTTGTCTCTAGTAGATCACCATTACATTCTTATTCCGGAACTTACGATGATTGGCACAACAGAAAAAAGCAAAGAGAGATAGAAGAACGAAGAGTGGTATATGTAGGACGTATAGATGAAGGAATTACCAAATCTGATCTACGTAAGAGATTTGAGATTTTTGGACCTGTTGAAGATATCAGTGTACATTTTCGTGAACATGGGTATATATCTTTACTTATATTCACTTTATTATTATTTTTTTTTAATTATATTATTCTCATACTAATTCCTACAGTCTCTATAATTTGAGATATTATTTTAGGGAAAACTATGGTTTTGTCACTTTTCTATACAATAATGATGCTTACGAAGCCGTGGAACACGGTAATGACAATCCATCTTTACCCGAATATACTCTATCTTTTGGAGGTCGCAGAGCGTTTTGCAAATCCAAGTACGCCGATCTTGGTAAGATAATTAATATATCGTGTGTGTGTGTGTGTGTGTGTGTGTGTGCGTGCGTGCGTGCGTGCGTGCGTGTGTGTGTGTGCGCGTGTGCGCGTGCGCGTGCGTGCGTGCGTATGTATGTATGTATGTATGTATGTATGTATGTATGTATGTATGTATGTATGTATGTATGTATGTATGTATGTATGTATGTATGTATGTATGTATGTATGTATGTATGTATGTATGTATGTATGTATGTATGTATGTATGTATGTATGTATGTATGTATGTATGTATGTATGTATGTATGTATGTATGTATGTATGTATGTATGTATGTATGTATGTATGTATGTATGTATGTATGTATGTATGTATGTATGTATGTATGTATGTATGTATGTATGTATGTATGTATGTATGTATGTATGTATGTATGTATGTATGTATGTATGTATGTATGTATGTATGTATGTATGTATGTATGTATGTATGTATGTATGTATGTATGTATGTATGTATGCCTATATCGAAATTTTATCTTCTTTATTTATGGCGATTATATTTTCTTGACAGACAATGTAGAAAATGGTGCCTCTAAGAGAAGACCTCACATAAATGAAGATATGTCCTATGATTATCTTTTAAAGTCCACAGCATATATGCTCAAAAGAAAAGTTTGACATACGTATTGTCTAATCGTTTTAAATTTAAACAATAGATTGATTGTTATTAAAGTAAATTTTTTAGAGAAAGAAACGCACCTGTATCAATGCTCATATACAGTGTGTTTCGGTGCTGCACTTTTACTATAACAAATAGTAATTAGAAATATGTAAATTATAAATATATTAGGAGCATTTGAAATTTTTAATTATCCAATGCTTTATTTAAATTTTTTAGTCTCATCAGATATTTGTTTCCTCAGCTTGCCAAATCTTATCGAATTTTCTGAAAAAAAATGATATATTTTAATGATTTTCTCATTATATAATATATCTCGTTATGTAAAATACGGATAATTGAAAATATTCAAATTACAATCGCACTGAGCAGGTACCTGATCTTGTTAAATACAGAGAGTCTATGTAGAAGAGAATCGCCAACTAATCACATGAACAAAAATTATTTCAGTTAAGCAGGAAAGCCTATTCATTACTCCAACAGATCTATTCTGTAACTCTTAATGCAAATTTCGTTATCATTATAACACTACTGCGTAGCTTTTTTATCATGATGAAAGAGCGATGAAAGATACATGCTGTGCAGCAGCGTGATAATGACAATGAAATTTGCGTAAAGAGTTACAGAATAGGCCTGCAAACAATCATAGAAAAAGTTAGATAATTCTATTGGCGTCGCTCTCTCTTTAGTTGAAAATAAATGAACTCGATTCATCATGCTATCTGCCTATTTTTAGAAATAATGATATGACGAGAGACAAAATTTGTCTTTATATATATATATATATATGTATATATTTCAAAATTTTCGGAAACGTTAATAGTAGTAGTTAATGAAGGACTGGTATATATAGATTTGTTTTGTGTACAGATTCCAATTTCATATTTGCAAATACGGATATGCAATTTGCAAATATGAAATTCGCGACTAAAACTTATAGCAAAAAAGCTCTCGAAAAATCAAGTCAAAAAGTTATTTGTAAAGTTTTATTTTAAACAGTAGTTTTTGAGATAATAAAAGTATAAAATGTGGCTAATTACAGATTACGTGTCGAAGACAAATTTCTCTTGTCTTAAATTACGGCTAAATTATTAAGAAAATTACAATATAATTATGATATTCATAATCAAGAGAATTGCCTACATCTTGCTAAAGAGTGACATTTAGATAAAAAATAGGCATTTTTAATATCTCATTCAATGTGTATTGTAGTGTAGCTGAATATTGTAGTGCAGATAATTTTATTTATTATAATGTTTCAAAGTTCAAATTACAAAAAATCTTTAATAAGCTTAACAGCTTCAATACAAGTTTTGTGGCCAAATATTTCTTTGACAAACAAATGGTAAAATGTGGATATATATTTATTCCTAATTGAAATGTAAATGAATTTTCTTGTCGCCAATTCTTAAACGTAGTCTGTAATTGACTGTATTTAAACTTTTTTTTTGTATTAAATTTTTTATATTATGTTGTATATTGTTTATAATGTAAATTTAATATGTATATATAATACAAATAACTTTTTTTACTTAATTTTTTGAAAACTTTCTTGTAATATTTTGATTTTTGGACATCCTGTATGAAAATTAGATAATTTTAGCTAGAACATTTTTAAATAAATAAATTCAATTTTTTTTACAAATTCTTTGACGTTAATTCAAATGTTATTTATTTCTTCCTTCATGATTTCTTATATTTATTTTAAATCATGATATCAATCAGATATTTTTCATATATTATTCATATATTATTCATCTCTTTATATATCCTTTTCGCAATTAAAAAAATTAGTCAAGAATTATTGTCATTATTTTCAAAATTATTTTAATTTCATCAAATATGAAATTTGACTATTTGATATGTGTTTACCTGATTTTATTTATTTATAACTCAAATGATGACAAAAAGAACACCTCTGGTAAATTAATTAAATTACATATATCAAAAAAATATGTCGTATATTTGGCTTGACATAAAAGTCTACTACTACTGTCTACTGTAAACCGAATTTTTTAATGAAATGTAAGCGTTTAGTTACATCTTCATTATTGTATATTATATATATAATGTCTCTATTATACGATTAATCATTTACTGCCATGATTAATTAAAAGCAATCCAGCAAAAATAAAATGATCTTCAAAAAAAGTGAAAAAATTTTATCAAATGAAGAAAGTTATTGTAATTTCTTAATTAAATTTGTGCAGATATACGACCGAACATATTGTTAATAAATGCATATTAAAAATCATACGTTATGATTATTATGATTAATACCTTTCCACATTTTTTTATTCGTTTCTCACCAAAGCGTTTCTATATTCTTAATACCGAAATAGAAAGTAAAAACAAAATTTATAATTCGAAATAATATTTCGAATTATTTATCTTTACACTTACTTAATGTATAATTACGAAGTAATGATAACTTTAGGATCGTAAGCAGTCGATAGTGTATACTCGGAATTCTTTATCATCTAAAGACGTAAGAGTGAGCGTCGCTTCATACAATGGAGGAGTTGTTGGTAAAATATGTACGATCATTGGAACTTGCTGATTAAATGGCCTCACATCTAGACATACATACATTATAAAAAAAAACTTTCAATTAGAAATATATAAAATGCGATACATTACATACGTGTAAATTGAAATATATATACCTATATATTAAATGTATATAGGGAATGAAAAAAAGATATATCTTAAAATTATACTCGGATGCAGAAAAAAGATGAAGAAATGATAAAATAGAAAAGAATTAATTTATTTTATGTATGATTAATATGAGAAAAATGCTTCTTAATTAAATGAAAAACAAAATTACATCCTATTCGTGCATTTCTAAAATTAAATTCTTGAATTCTCTCTTTTAATCGTTTATATTTAAAAATTGTTGGACAACATTTTAGTTACATAAATATTAATTCTAAATTATCTAAAGAGTTTATAGCTAAATAATAACATAATATTGCTGTATTTTTGAATGAAATAGTAAAAATAAATTCTTTTGCCCAGAGTGCTCTTTCAAATGAATTATTCTATGTAAGTAGAAAATAAATTTATGTCCTGAATCTTACTTACCTTGTATAGTAAAACGTTCTGGTAAAATAAGAGGACTTGATTTATCCGAAATTGTAACTTTATATGTCACTGTGGTGTTAAAAACATGCACAAATTCCAGAGCTGCAGAATCAATGTCACTTCTCATCAACCACTTTATTAATCGTAGCTCGATATAAGTATCTGAAAGCAATAAATAAAAACTGAGAAAAAAAGCAAGAACATAAATGACAATTTGTCCTGCAGAATAAATATATTAGAGTTACAAATAGATTAATAAGATTCGGTAAAGAAGCGTTTTTAAATGTTATCTAACATACTCGAGTATTTGGACCAGAATAGGTATTCTCGCGGTTCGAGAGTTTTTTTAAACATTTCAATTACACATCTCCGAAACTGCTCGTTACAGGATGGTATAGGTACGCTGATATTAAACGGACAAGTCTCTCTTACGCCGTTTCGCTGATTTGAGCAAATGCATTCTTCTTGAACTGTCCATTGGACAACGATGCGATCGTTGATTGACTTTTGCCAAACCGAATTTATCTGTTGCAATCAACAAGAAATGTTTAATTTTACAAGATATCAAATCAAGGTCATTTTCTCAGAGTCTAAATACGTTTTTCTCCACATTTTACGTCATTTATAGAAGACCTCGTACTTTGATATACCATAAAACAATTCCTCGTCAAGTGCTTACTTGAATAATAAAGTCACCCGTTTTCGCTTGAAAAATCAACCAAAACGTTCGTTGCTTAGGTACGATACACGCCACACTGATTGATAAATGTGCCTCTGATGCACCCTCGGCGACGACTATTAAATCTTGATTCAAGAAAAGTCTTCTTGGTATTTTCCTGGCTCGCAATTCTTGCCATTGCGTCATTTTTAGAGTCGCTAAAAACATTCGAGTTACGATTATGTCGTATAATCGTGTAAATTATATATCTGCATATATATAATTTACTATAAAATTAAAAATAATGAATTTTTTTTAGGAACAATCTGAATATTATTGCTAACATATTAGCGTTTTTAGAATAAAGCTAACAAATAGTTTAACACATTAAATGTTTCATGAGCTTAGATTTAAAAAAGTAGCTTTTGACAGATATATTTATACTAGAAAATCTTTGATAAATTCTCCACGTTTTTTTTTACAATAGTCAGCCGTAAAAATCTTTAATGGCAAAGAAGATTATATTTTTTCTTACAAGGGTTGCTCGGCCGTTCGTCTGTCATCCATATATCATATTCTGCTGCATTTTGATAGGGTACATGGATTTTCAGATTTGTCTCGACAATCTGATATAATTTGCTACGTATAGTATATTTGCTCGCAATTCCAAGATTATCGATATAACCTTCCAAGATGATAATCTGATTTCTTCCAAAATGTGATCCAATAGCTCGTCCACAAAGCATCAAATATGCTATTGATGAATTAAAAAATCCGACACATAAGAAAGATCTCATTTTAAACAATTTGCATTAAATCAAATTTTATTTGATCAAAATTTATTTGATTTAAATATCAAAAATAACAGAGATGCTTTAAATCATTTTGTCAAGTTAAATAAAATATCCTACATAATCTGGGTATATATATATATATATATATATATATATATATTATATATATATATATATGTATATATATAAGCAAAGATAATTTAAATTAAAAAAATGTTTTACCTCTGTTTTTTTGTATTTTCTTAGCATGAAACTGTATTTGTATTTGGCCACTACCGTACGCGTTTAAACGTAAGCTCGACTCGGGCTTCAGGATAGTAAAAAAATTATTGTCATCGTTTATGAGCAACAATAAGTAATTTACAATGTTATCTGTCGGATTTGAAACGCTTATTTGCTTCGTGACGATTTGGGATAGTGAACAGTTAAATTTGACCTGTAAAAGTGAAGTAATATGTTATACGCGTAATATATAAGACTATATATGTTTTTAGATTAAAGTTTTTATTTAAAAAGTAAAAATATTATGAAATATCATAATGTAATGAGAGAGGAAATAAGCATTATAAAGCGTGATATCATGATTTTTTTTGTACAAACCTTGGCGCGAGGTACATATGTCGGTAAAACTTGGAAAAGATGGACGACCAGCATTAATATTTGCACTTGATTCGGATTAACCAATTGCATCGGCGTAATAATAAAGCCAAGTCGTATTTTCCTCCAAGCAGTAACTAGGCAAATAGCGTTATGCAGCATCTAGACACGGTAAATTGCGAAAATTATGTAGTTTGCATTGTTTGCAATAGGATTATACGATGATAAAAAATTAGAGATAACATTAAAGGCTCAAAGACTGTTAAATCATTCAGAATGTCAATTAATCTTTTTTTCCCAATTTTTTTTTAAATTATAATAATTTGCATAAATTTATAGAAAAAAATAAACGCTGTTTACAAAAATTAATTGTTAAATCTATCTTCCAATAATAACTATTTACTGTATTTAGTTCAAAATTATTTTGTATTTATTAACGGTATTATCTTATACTAACAAGAAATACAAAGTTGCCTCGATATTTATATGGATTTGGTTTAAGACTACATTTTAATGTCGAATAAAATTCATGAAGATTATACTGTTAGATAAAAAATCTCGTCCTATGACTCATAAAATATTAATAGTTTATGCTTGTATAACAACAATCTTATTAATTTACATTATCCTAAAACTCGAATTTTAACGCACATAATTTTGATATCGTTTTAATTTTCAATGTATAATCTAATATATTTCTTTTTAGCTTAAGATTAAGAGTCAAACGCTTAATAATTACCTCTTGTTTGTTTCTCGAGCAAATGTACAAATTGCTAAAGCATTCGTCGATGAGAAAGGGGCAATAGGCTGCGGTAACTGCAATTAGTACAAGGCTATCAGATAAATCATGATGAAAATTTTGAATCGCTCGATATTCGGCCACATCCTGCTTTTCTTGTGGATTCATGATTATACGACGATCGGTCATCCAATCTCGAACGCGTTGTTGTTCATAATGATATCGAAGCCAAGCTAGCAAAAACTTTTCTTCTGAACAATGGTCATCGGAAGCGAGTTCGCAGCTTGGCAAATTTGCAATATTCTCAATAGCTCTCTCATGAAGTTTACATTGTTTCGGCAAGCTGAGAAAGATGTATCCAATTAGAGATGCAATTGTAAAATCACACAATAACGAACCTCGATGTAGACGATACTGTCGATTCCCGATACTCTGTGGATCTCTTCGAAGGACACGGCGACATCCAGTATTTATCCTCGTGTATTCTACGAAGCACGAAACACTTGTACGTTTGCAAAGTTACATCCAACCAGTATTGTTTACTTCGCGATTCGAATAATTGTCGCGATAACCGTTCATATGATACGCAACTTGTATTTAAATTGTTTCTTTGTGCCTGTAATATAAAAAAAAATTAATCAACATATGGATTTTTGAGACGATTTGATGGAGTTGTATAGTTGTATAGTTTAGCTAAAAGCTTTTTTCTTATATATGGCTTCTTTAATTCTTATCATTCTAAAAAAGAAAGAAATTATCATAATTTACAACTTTATAACTAACATTGCTCTGTACGATGTCAATGCTAATTAGATAATCGTCATAATTTAGTAGAAATTGTGGCGAAACGTGAACTAAATATGCTCCTTGAGACAGAAGAAAGTCCAGTATTTTATCATACAACTGGAGAACATAATTTATTCTTTCGATGTCATTTTCAGGTAACAGTTGCTTTGATCTTGAATAAAAAAAATAGCAATGTATTTGAAAGGAAGCACATATGTATAAATGCATGAGTATTACAATATTACAATTTTCCCAAGTAAGTATGAATGTTTGGTCCTACGATTGATTCGAGGACATCGATGAACGACAACATAATTGTATGACTTTCCTGTTTAGAATTTCTCACGTAAGATCGTTTTTTTATACGGAAATACGAAAAAGCTGCCGTAATGCCATAAGAAATGTTTGGATAAAAGCTAAATTTCAATGGGCCCGAATACATCCATTCTTCCACAATTGTTGTTATTCTCTGCATATATTTCTCATAATCACTAATAAAAATAAACACATGCAAAATGTTTGTAAAACAGATGCGTTACATTTTATAATATTTGTACAATAAATTATTCACTTCTACATAATTTTAATTAACTATTAAATTGATTTTTTTTAATTCAGATTTAAATTGGTTTTTAAATATTCAAAAAATATTTAAAATCAGGAAGGATACAAAAAATTCTCTCATTTTAAGTTAAATAGTAAAATTATTATATTTTATCGTATAAACTTACATTTTTTCATAATAATCATTTGTGTTAAAATTAACTATCAAATAATTAATTTTCAAGTAAATAATAATTAATTTTAAAATTAAAAAATCTGTTTTATGTTAAGTTTAAATTTAAAAAAGAACAATTCAAAATTATTTTAAACTCTATTATTCTTATATATAAATTTATTTTCAATTCTGACTTCAATTCAATTTATTTTAAGTTCTTTAATTACGGTGATTTCTTATTTTTTCAAACTTACTTATTTCGATCGTTGGAGGAACTAGAAGACAATCTTTCGAAATATCTGTGATTTCTCGCTTCGAAAGCAAGAAAAGGAAGCTCAGAAGATTTTTTGTGAATCAGTATTCGTTTATCATTTAGCATTTGTTTTCTATGCATATTCTTGTTATATATGTCTATTTCACTATCATTTATTTGTTTGTCCCAATATAATTTCGAATCTCTTCTTTTACCAATAATACTTCTACTTTGATTATCAAAATGCATAATACCGAGTTTCGATTCAAATATTTCGTTCTAGATTTAAATAAATTTAAACTATATATTAAATGTACATAAATGGAATATACGGTAATTGATTTTAAACAAAAATACAGCAGAGAGAGAGAGAGAGAGAGACAGAGACAGAAAGCTCAAATAATTAAAACAAAGTAATAACTATAAACAGCCTGATGCTTTGTAATTATAATCGTTATAAAATAAGATACATAATCATTATAAAATAAAACAAACATAATGCAACGTTTCGATCTCTATCAGATGACCTTTAGTGTACGCATAAACAATTTAGAATGAATAAATCTATAGAAATCGCATTATTTTTAATCATTAAACAGTTTTGATTTACATCAAAATGTCAAAACTGCTCTCAAAACTTGTGGCAAGTACAATAAAATATGCATCTAAATATATATGTCAGTGTATATTTAAGTTTTTTTCTAAATAAATATTATAAAAAAAGGCTAAAAATATAAATTATAAAATTATAATATTCCTCAATTCTAAAAAATAAAAATTAGAATAAGACTGATATATCATTCTGATAAATTAAATTTCCAATACCACGCAAAATAGGTTTTACTTATTTTTATTAATTTATAACAGAATTCATAATTAAATTTTATTCATTCATATTAAAATCTGAATTTAGTGAAATTATATCGATAATTATTTCCTCTTCTGAAATATTTTATATGGCAAATTGAAAAGTGAAAAAATAAAAACATACGCTGTGAATATTAAAAATTTCTTCAACGTCACAATCGTCATCATCTATTGGGCTATCTGATGTTATTGATGGATATGAAACAGGTTTTAAATATCTGGTATATGTCTTATCAAAGTTGGACTTAGGGCTTATAGGATACATGTATGTCGTTAACAAATTATTATCCGCTGTTGCATATATCGTTAAAAAACACACAGCAAGTTGATTATCGTCCGAAAATTCAATAATTAAGCAAAACGATACTGGTTGATTACTCTTAAACGTTACTTTTGCTTCCAGTTCTACGTATCTTGCAACAAAAAACAAAACAACATTTTAAATATTCTTACATATAGAATATTGCTTTTTGTGAAAAAAGTAATTCTATGCTAATATTTTCTAAATATTATTAAATTATAATTATTTATTAATATTTTTAATGATAAATAACAGAAAATATTTCAACTCACGATTCAGGAGAGATGACATTACCGTTTGGAAAGTCAACGCGCAACAATTCATTTTTGTAATCGCCGCTGCATCGCGGCGTTAAAAAGTTCGGCCGTATAAACGCCGTGTTATCAAAGTGCTTTGCTCGGATTGTAAACTTTTTCTCTACCGCCGTGCCGAGAGAAACAGGCGTAAAATATATCTCCGTTGGCTCAACGTCGATCGAACTGGCGGGAAACTCGCCGTCGAGACGTAATTTATTGAAGACGCCGTCGTCGAGCTCACCGCGAATGTATATCGGTGCCTCTGCACTAAAATTGCCACGTTTTCTCGGCTTGAACTCGAGAATGAAAGAGACGTTATCGCCAGGATGTAAAGTGCACTCGATCGCATCTGTTGTTCTTCTGATCTCCGCACCGCGAGACCATTTTATGGTGAACGGGCAATCAACTTTGTTAAACTCCTCGATATTTATTGACATTAATATTTCCTTCACCGTTACTCGATTCTCTATAAACAACTCTTCAGATAGCTAAAGAGTAAAAATATCAATTTAAAATGCTTTAATTAGATGTAAAAATTTTTGATCCTATAACATAAAATAGCTTAATATAAAATTTCTACTATCTATGTATAAAGATAAAAATATTTTAACTCATTGTATAGAAATTTTTTCTACACTTTTTAGTACATTTCTGCATGAATCTTTTTACAACTATTTGTGTTTCTATTTTTTGTATTCTTTTTTATTTCATCGATGTAAAATCTTACTTTGTTAGTCAAAGCGTTGAATCGAAACAAAAGTTTGCTGAAGAAAATAATGCGGCCAGCCACGGTATAATCGATAGATACAGTTGGTAGTTTATCAGGTAATGTCGTCATGGAAAAACCTGATAAATACATGTAATGAGCTTCATGCCATTTCAAAATTTCTGCTGGTCGAATGCTCTTGGGATTCAACATCGATACTGGACCAAGCAGCTCATTTATCACAATCGGCAAATAGAAAGCGCAACTGGCTAAATCGATTGGTTGAAAGTGCAAATAGAGGTTTTGACTTATACCTGGGGCGATGGTTATCCCTTCCGTACCTTTTTGTTTATTAAATATATAAATCGAAGTTAAATTACCCGATTTATTAAATAAAATTCATAAATTTTCGAGTTATTCAAGTTATTAGTTATTAAAGTTATAAATCTGTGTTTCTTAAGCTGCGATCGATAATTACAGTCTAAGGAATTCTTCAGCTTTTTGCTTTAAACTTTTAAATTGTGACGTTTTCAGTAAAAAGTTTCTGATGTTACCGTAATCCTTAAGCTTTAAACAGGCTGACCAGATTTTAATTGTAAAATTTAAAAGATAAAGCCAATTAACGTCACAGCTCAGAGTTTTGAGCAAAAAGCTTAAAATCTTATTATACCTATTGTAAAATAGATTGGAGCTAATTATAAAAAAATTCTAATTGGATGTAATTGCTGTTCCTTCATTGAAAATATTTTTTTGCTTCATTTTAGGATACTTCGAATCCGCTTAACTATTTCCTATTTTTTACCATCTCTCATTCTTTCTAATCGTTTATAGGAGATACTTTTTTATTTCATTATTTTTATATTGCCATTACCTATTGTCGAACTCTCGTCATTTGCCGACAGAGAAACGTGAAACTCGGGATACTCTTCCAACAAAACCTGGAGTTTCAATAACGTTGTCCCAACGTTCGTGGCTGTTATCTGATGAGTTTGAATGGCACCGATTCTAAGGCGTTTTATGTCTATTCGTTGCGGCACGAGCCTCAATCGCGGAAATGATACATTGCCATTTATTCTATACAGTAACTGTAGGCACCCTTGAATCGTAATGGCAATTTCGATAGTAAAGTGACAGCAAACGTTGAACGTAAGGTATACCTAACAAGCGGTAATGAATATTGTTTGCGTATTACGAAATATTATTACGATTGACGGAGAACTTACCTCAAGAATTGCAATACCGCGCGGAGATATTTTCCCTCGCAGTGGATTAACGTTGCAACCGTGTATCAATGAACCGCTATCCACTTCATACGTCACCTCGTTAAATTCAAAGTTTTGGAGAACGGCGATCACCTTCGTTGGCAAATGGAGGGGTATTTCCCCGAGATTCGCATTGTCATTCACGAATTGAACTTTCGGCACAAATCGCGGTGCGCTAAGCCGCAGAGACACGCGAATTCCGCTCTCGCATATCATTATCGCTTGAGTGTAATAATTATCCTTCATGTTATTGAATTCGTAGTGCACGTAAGCGAGTGAAGTAGCGTTATCCCGCACGGAACCCGATTTCGGTTCTATATAGAATCCAGACATCGCTGATATTTCCCACCTGTGACAATTTATCATTTTGCAGTGCATAAACTATTCGAAATATTCTACAAGATTTATTATCAAGATTACAAGCGCTTGAAAACGATTCAATTATTCTTTAGAGTTAAACACCTTAAAAATCTCTCGTTATTATTGAGACATTGATTCAGAGAAATATCATATGAACTCATACATTAATATTAAACCAACAATCTATCTAAGAAATCAATAGCCATTTATTTACTACATTTTAATAAACTGCTATTTTACTTTTTCAAATGTGTGCTCTTGTCAATAACTTTTTATGTAATAATTCTTTTAATTATTTTGAAACAATCCTTTTGTTAAACATTGTTTAAATTATTTACACGCAGAAAGAAATACATTTTACCTGAAGCGTATTTCCGCGTTCAATTTATTTGTAATTCGAATAATAGAAGCTATTGGTTGATAAAGTTCTTCTCTCGACCATTCTTTCTCAAGTTTAATCTCTCTTTCATCGATATACAATTGTTTGCGAACAATGCAAGCAGTAATATTGAGCTCGAAAGAGTGATTATGATTAATTATATAATTGATATATCCATTAAACTTGCCGTAAACTTCGTCCGCAAAATACTCGATTAATTTGGTCACCGTCGAGCCTGGTTGTAAGATCATTAAATCACCTTCCGGAAAGGAGATGCCCTTGATTGACGTAGCTATTAATTGTATCATCACTGGAATGTCGTTCGTATTCGTTACAACCAAACGATGATAGTTGAAACTATTCGATGCTACCTATCCCAATCACTCAATGTCCATGATTAAAATAATTTAACGAGCTTCTATCAGAATCATTGCTCTTATTCGTTCATAATTCACGAAATCGATTACATTTTTTAAAATTTTATATGCAAGTCTACGAAAATTTTTGATATAATAAAAAGAAACAAATGAAAAAGAGAAAAAGAGAGAAATGAAAAAAAAAGCAGACATTAAAAATAAGTGTTTATAACTTATACATTATTTCTGGTAAAAAAATAAAACCTCTTTCTAAAATAATAAGTTTACAAGCAATTTTTTAATGATTTTTAAAACATCTAATCAATTTTATGAGTCTCTGTATTATATTTTGGATTACTTACCAGTCCAAAGACTATAGTGGTTGGATAAATGTGGATTTTATATATTTGTAAAGGCGATAAAGGTATCAGTATAGCTGCCTTGGTTGCGAAAATCGATTTCTTGAACGAAGATTTTATGTTTTCTGTAAATTTACACATTTGCGAATAATCTTTATATAATAGCTTCCATTTGGGTAAACTTAAAAGGCGTTTCATAATTTCCTCGTCCTCGTCAATTTTTTTTATTGGCAAACTTTTTCTACCTTTATTAAAAAAGCGATTCAATTTTTAAAATATTGAAGAATTCAAATTTTAATTTATTGAACTACTTAACATAGGCTTACTTAAAAGTCCCTTTTTGGACTTGAAAATAATATTCACCGTGCATACGATACAGTAACTTCCAACTTTTATTCTATCGAAACATCGTCTTAATACAGTCGAATCATAAGAATCTGCTGCGACATTAAAGAACAATTTGAAGGAAGATTCAACTGTAAAAATAAATTCATAAGATAGAGCCTTGCTCAATCAACTTATCGAGATGCAAAATTCGAGGAGTGAGCATTCAAATGAGTCAACATGTTAGCAAAATAGAAGAGCAGTAATAATTACTGCTTTCTTTGCCGCAAATTTTAACAAGAACTTCGATCGACGTTTTAGGCATGAGTTTCATCCACTTCGGATAGCAGTGTACAGCTGCATTTGGCGCACATTCTAGATATATCGGTGCAATGGCAGAAAGATTTGTCAGACGAAGCACACGCTGCGATATCTGGCCGACAATTAGGTCTCCAAAATAAAGAGTATCAGGTTCGAAATGTACTTGTATCGCTTCCATTTCACCATAAAAACAAAGCTTTACTACGTCATAGATTCCTTCATCAGTTCTTAATGAGTAAGGCAACATTGAAATTTCCGTCATTGATTCTTCTGTTAAAATGTATAACAAAATAATTAATTACTATTTTTATTACTATTATAATTATTCAAGAAATTATCCAAAAAATTCAAAAAAAATGATCTAAAGATGTTATTTATATGTATAAAATAAGCATGAAGCTATGTTAATAAACTTTATAAGATGTTAAATTGTTTAAAAAAAATTACTCACGTATGTAAATTTTTTGTGATGATGGATTATCCTTTGAAATATCTTTTATAGGATCAATGCCTGTAGAAACATTATTTAAATAAAGATTTGTTCAGTTGACTTCGATGCAAAATAAACTAAAAGAGACACACTGATGATATTTTCCGATTCGATACAATGTACCCTGACTATTCGAATAAATTGCATGAAATCTATATTCTCCTGATTTGAATATTTATTTTTACATATTCTCCATTGCTTTTGCTCTTGCTCTTTTCTTTGTTGCGATAATATATTTATTGGTGAAAATCTAGAATTATATATTAATAGATATTATTTTTAATGTATGTGTGTGTGTGTGAAATATTTATTCCTTTTATAGCTTTATACAATATACAACAATGAATAATTAGACTTACTTTACTTCAAAGATAACACCTTGAAATGGATCTATTCTCCCTTCAAACGGATGAATTTCAAAGAGACTATAAGTCGGATGTTGCTTGCGATCGATATCCTATAAAAATAATTTTAGTAAAACTTACTCATTATTTCCGAGTCAGATTGATTAAGAGCAAAGTCAGTGGCGGAGTATAAATTCATTAATCACATAAGATTTACGTATATTTCAAAGATTTCAATTTAATTACGCTAGCCTTAATTACCTGCGTTCAATTTTTCTTTTATTTAATATTGTAACAAAATGTTTAATCATTCTAAATAGGAACTTTTATGACATTTAAATAAATAATTATAATTGCTCAAATTAATTAAATTTATTATCATTTCTACTTAAATAATCTTCTATAAATTTTAGACATAAATATTTTAAGTAAAGTGCCAATATTATTTTACATTTTAAGCTTCTAAACATTGCTTTTGATAATCCGCTACTGGCTAAAATTTCTAAATTTTTGTAACAATCGTTTCGTACTGGAATGCATTTTACTTCGTTATCAATTTCACCAAGGACAACATAATTGGATGCTCGAGACGAAAGATTACGCAGGACAAAAGTATCGTACCTACAGGTATTTTCTACCGTAGGTGGAAAATCGATGAGGGTAAAATCTCCAGTCGTATTCGAATGATAAATTACTAATTTTGGCACAATTACATGCACTTTGATGGGAACGCGTATATTTGGAGTAGACTTAATCCTAAGAAAATTTATACGAATTTTTCTTACAATGATAAAAATTACGATGACAAACAGCAAAGATATTTTACCAAAATTCGCTATAAAAGATGCCTTCGTTTATGCCCGTTAATTTAATTTGAAGTATTATTTCTTTTTGTGGTTTGATTCTTCCACGAAGAGGTTTTATCATTAAGCCTAAATCATTTTGTCCGAGATCGATCGAAAATCTGGAAAATTTTAAATTTTTACCAATTTATCTCAAACTTTATTTTATATTTAAACTTATTTCTCATTTAAAATATAAATTATACGAAAAATCTGATTAGAGTTAATCCATATTTCATGTAGACAATACAAAAATTATTTTTATAATCTAAAATTATTGTCTTTTATACGATAAAGAATTAATTAAAAACCGAAAAAAACATGAAAATATTTTTCTAATAAAAATAAAAAATGTATTACCTTTTTTAATGCAATTTTATTTCTAATGTCCAAAAAATTTCTATAAATACCACAAATACCTGGTACTTTTGTTTCCTTCGTTACAGATTGTTATTATTTTTAAATGGGATGAATGGCCAATATCGACAGTGCCAAAGTCAATTGATTTCGGTTCGATGTTGATATATTCGGTGGCTAAGGTAGATATTACGTGATAATTGAAAATCTTTCCATTGATCTCAATCGGAATTATTGCACGCAATATAGACGGTCTTTTGAATTCGTAAGTCACATATGTTGTTATACTTAATCCAGGACTCACTCGTATTCCACCTTTCAGAGTTTTTACTTGAAAAACCTTTCGAAAAATGATAATCATTGAGAATTTCTCTTACTTCTTAAAATGTTTAATTATGACTTACACAGATTAGACATATTTACTATAGAATTTAGCGGGCAGATTCTGATAAGCGCTGGTTTATACCCGACATTCTTGATAATAATACGCTGTCGATACGCAACTCCTTCGAAGGCTTCGTTGAATTTTATATGACTCGGTGAGATGTATACATCATCATACCTTATACCTGTTGCTGACTCATCTATAGCGGGTGCTATCAGTGTTTTCTGTCTCTTTTGCATCGAAATGATCGACTTTTTGTGATGTAATATTAATATATAAATTAAAACATAATAATATCTTCAGAAAATGGCATTAGGTAGAAATATTGTATGAATACATTACAGTTTATCAATTTTTAAAAAATATTTTATTTTTCTTAAAAAAACTAATTTATTAAAATTGATCTTGTTTATAAATATCCGCATTTTTCTATTTTATATGTTTTAGTGTATCTAGCTTAAAACATGTTGTTCGTTTTAATTTTATTATACTTACAGTTGTTGTTGAAAGATTCATGATATTGACTTAAAACGCGGAATTGTAATACTTATAAAAAATTGATTCACCGATTAGAATCAATCATTTAAACATGCACGTCTTTAATTAATATTTGCAAAATTATAAATCTTATATTATTTTATATTTGACATGTTGTCAATAGGCATGCTATTCATTTCTGCTGTTCGAGAGAAAATATTCTTTTGTTTCCGAGGAAAAGAAATAAAAAGAGATATATGGTGGAAGGAAGTCAGGTATGCTCGTTTTCAAGATGAATTTTGTATACGGTTCTGAAACTTCTGGAAAATTTTTAATCCGGAAAAAGTAGTAAATAAATTATATTCAAATTCACAATGTAATACGAGATTTGTTAAATTCTAAGCATCAAATTAAAAAAATGATAGTAATAAAACAGTGATTCGTAATTTTTACATTCTATTGCGTACGCATTCCATTTCAAATAAATAAGTAATACGGATGTTTGCTTCACTATGTCATAATTGTCGCCACGATACGTTTACATTAATCTCAAAAATTAATTACACATGCGAACTGCTGAATTATTAGCAATCGTATTTTGAGAGATAAAAACCCGAAACGATATAGATACTACCTTCTTGCTCGAGCATAGTGTGAATGATAGCACATACAGTAATCTCATCGTCGCGGCGCAGATCGGCGATTTTACGTAAACAAAAGTGCGTTGTACATAGCCACAAATACGCAGCAAGATTATATTCTAAATGAAATATTTAATTCTTTATAATATAAATTAATAATAATTTACCCGAACATTTTACTTTTTAAATTCAAAAAATAATTTTGTGTGTGTGTGTGTGTGTATGTGTGTGTGTGTGTGTGTGTGTGTGTGTGTGTGCATCATAGGATATTAAATCTAACATAAAGATTATTGTTTTATTTAGTCAAATTTAATTTAAATTATTTAAATTATTAATTTAAATTATTTTATCATTACTTTGTGCCAAACTTTTGCATTTCCAAAGAAATAATATTATGTTATTTTAAATAAATAAATCGAGAAAATTTAATTTTGAATTTTAAACATTTAAACATTAGCATACCTCTGAATTCTTTACACCAGGAATAATATTAATAAAAACGGCATTTAATTTTTCGATGTAGTAATTTAATGAATAAACGATATATTGGTACTCGATGATTTAGATATATAAGTAACTTAATTTTTTAAATTAACGCCTACGCATACATATACTTATAGTATATGTACTTTAAAATGTTATATATTATGTATAACAAACATTTATAGCTTAATTTTATTTAAATATGTATTAATAATTGGAATCAATTTAGTTTATGATCGCTTAAACTACGATGTTATCTCTATTTGGATGTTGATCAAAATCAGGTAAGCCGATTATAGGTATGCTCTCAATAATTTTATGAATCCAATTGACGTACATAGAAACCTATATAATCATAATAAACATGAAACAAAATAATATATAATCTAATAACATTATAAGTTATGTAAATTATTAATATTATATATAACATAATTTATTAATTTAATAAATGATTATAAAAATTAATGTAATTATTGTGCGTGACAAAATATAATAAAAAATATAATAAAATACACTACAGATTTTACTTTAGGATAACTTACGGATGACAAAATTATATATTGTAGATGTAAACTTAACATATTCAGCATTTTATAAGGATATTTATATTATTATACCTTTGTGAAAACAGCATAGAAATTCGGATCACATACATTGGTACCCAGTTTTCGTGGGCTCACAGAAACGACTCCGTGAATTTCCCAGACACTGGAATTCGGTCGCTGAAGCACCAAACCTCCACCGCTATCTCCATTGCATACTCCAGTACCATTCGCCCATCCGGCGCAAAAGGAAGTGTAAGTCAAATATTTTCGGAAATCTCTATTTTGGTTTTTACGACACTCATCGTCGGAAATGATTTTTACTGTAGTTACCCTCAAGACTGAACTAAATGTGTCGTTCTCCGTTAACCCCATGCCTGAAAAATAGGTCTCAAGTTCCAGGAACTGTTAAAAAGATCCATTTATTAATTGTTGCCAATCACAGTTAGCAACATAGATCTTTTTATCTTTAATTAGCGAGCTTTAAACTAAAATTAATTACTTTTCTTTTAAAGCGTTTTTACGTTACGTGAATAAAGAATTTGTACATAAAGAATTTATTAAACATATTAAATAAAAAATTATGTGTGTTTTTTTATTCTCTAATTATATCAGATTTTTAATGTAAAATTTAGATTTACCGGCAACTAATCCAAACCCACTGTTTCGTTGATATTCTAGTAATATCGCATCGGAATTCCGAGGAATGCAAACTGGTCCAACAACCGTATTAATAATCACAGCTTTTTTCAAAATCAGCAACGCGATATCCGAGCCATAGTTACTTTCGTGATCTTGATACGCGTTCTGCAACTCGATGCTTTCCACGTCGATCACTTGCGCGTTTTCCCCTATTTGATTTAAGTCACTCGAGAGAATCCCGAAAGCGACACGTATCGTATCTGCAGCAGTCTTCCAAACGCAATGACCTGCAGTTAACACAACGCGTTCTGCTATCAACGTGCCGCCGCAAAAGAAACTCCACTGACCATCCTCGTGCGAGAAAAGAGTGGCTTGCCACGGTAGTGTCTCTTCCTTTTCAACGCTCCAACCCTTTACAATTAGTGCTGCCGCTAAGAATATTAACATTTCTTATATAAATTTAAAAGTTTAGATTACCACGCGATTATTTTATATATGTATGTAATATTATATTATATTTATATTATATTATATTATATTTATATTATTTTACATTATATTTTTTTAATAAGAAAATTATTCATTACAATGATTAAAAACAAAGGACATCGTATTAAGAATTCCAAAAGGGCTAACTATAATAAAAATAGTAATTCATAAGAATTCGTAAGAAACTAACCAGTCATAGTCGAACGTTGAAAGAATAATCGACTATGATTGATCAATTTTTTACAGCTCTTATGGCTCACTTTATTGTAGACTGCTTCTAAAAATACTTATGCATTTGCTTTAAATACAACAATTTTAACGAAAACGTTGAACAATCATGGTTTATTAGTTTTTTCTAAAAATATAACACTTGCTATAAAAAAGATATTTATGAATGACAACACATATTTAATTAGTGTTAATTTTAATTCATTGAAAGTAAGCAACCTGTCGAACCTGTGGAGTCTCTCATCCCACAGACAGGAGTACAACTCAAAAGTGATTGGCTCCACGTGCCATCGTGAAGGCACATGACACTGGAAGATCCTTTGTGACGCTCATAAAATGCTGGACAATCAAGAAAAACTCTCGTGCCGACTGGGAGGGCCTGGTCACAAGACAACCACCCTTTGTGAGGACCCCACATCGCCTCACATTGTCTAATCGCATGATGCGCCCCAAACGGCGCTGGACACGTTATTCCTTCCGTCTCATTTTCTGGAATATGTTATATGCGCGATCGATCGTAAAAAAATAATTTATTTGATAGATAAAAAGACAAATCTCGCATTCCGATCGAACGTTACTTACTGAAGGTACAACTCGGAACATTGGGAAACCATCGGTTATTTTGACAGTAAATTTCACTGGCACCTTGCAAGGAGCCTTCGACGTCGCAGACATAGTCAAGGCGAGTGAGCTCGGGAACGACTTCTCCCGGTCGACATCTAGAGCATCCGCTTACATTGTAATGGGTCCCCGCTTTTGCGGCGGGCAATCGACAGGCACCTTCGGGCAACGTTATCCCGCATAACGACTCATCCTCGTCGCTCCAGTCGTGACAATTAAGTTGAGAATTACACTTCAACTCCGACCGAATGCATCCGCCGTAAGCGCAACGAAACCAATTTTCAGGACATCTGTAGATAAAAAATAACGACTACTAAAGAGCATACAAAACTTGTGTCAAGTGACTTAGATTAAGTATTTCTTATAGTATTTTCAATCGTAAAAAACAATTCCATAAGTCTATGCTTTATTACAATAAGTTTTAAAGTTGTGTTTTGAATTTTAAGATGAAAAATCAATGATTATTGTTTTTTTGTGACTGAAAATCTACTCTGGTTAGAGTTACTTGACATACATTTTTACTTGACATGACGGGACCTTTCTGATTATTAATGATCTCTATTAATTATGTAGTCACGAAAAATAGTTTTCATATTCTGGAAATATTGGAAATGGATATTTTGCAAAGAATTCTCGTAATTTGAATAAAATAACGAACATTGACTGAAAAAAATCAATTTTTAGTAAAATAATTAATCTCTTAGAATTAATATAAAACCTTTTAATCATGAAATTAAATTACAGAGAAATTACTCAATCTAAGTCGCGAGTTATTTTTAGTGTACGTACTCACGTGCTTCGCACAGTTTTGCACTTTCATCAGACGCATCTGCGCAGTGTCGAGTACCATCGCACACTTTAGTCATCGGTAGACACTGCCGTCTATTCTCGCATGTAAATTCTTGATCTCTACAAAAATAGAAAAATAAACTATTCGAATTTTAATTTTTTAATCAACAAGAAATAAGTCAATTAACCGGCATTGCGAACATTCGTGATCTTCACAATTGACAGCCGTGCACATGCTCGAGTCTTCGTCGGTGCCATCGACGCAATCCTTCACGCCGTCGCAAACCACTTCCTGATGAACGCAACCTCCATACGAACAACGGAACGTATGCTCAGGACATGCATATTCGCGACAGAATGTCTCATTCTCATCGCTCCCATCTGAACAATCTTTGTAGCCTTGATAAAAAGCGGAAAGAATATAGGATAAAATTTTTTAAGTGTAAAAAAATAGAATATCATATTATATTAAAAGGTAGTATAAAAGAAGGGCAAAGAGCCAATAACGTATAAAAGAATTATAATTTAGATAAGCATACAATAAAACAATGCAATCTTACAATAATATAAATATCGTTCTAAATTAAAAATTCGTACATAATCTTACAATATTCTTACAATTCCTTAACAAAAAATTTCTTCTTTCTGTGTAATACGCTGTGAGTCATTTATATCAGAGCAACTTAATAAAATTAATCTAATAATTACAGACCATTGCACACCTCGGCGAAAGGTATGCACTCTTGATAAACAGTAGAACATTGGAAATCTCTGTCGGAACAAATATCATCGACGCTTCGGTCACAAGCGATTTCATCACTAGCGTCTATACAATCTACCAGACCATTGCATCGTGCAATACGACTCACGCAGGCACCGTAATTGCATTTGTACATATAAGTGGGACACCTGCAAAAAGATTTAATAATATGTAATATTTCATAACGATTGTTCAAATTATTGTATATATATATATATTATTATTTAAATTATTACAATTTATTCTGTTAATTATATTTCCAAATAACATTTATGCGTCTGAAGGACATTTTTTAGATGTCTTATGTCTAAAAAGATATCTAAACGTGCACGTCTGCAACGTGCATGTGTTATCTGAGATTTTTTTCGATATAATTAATAGAACATGAAGCTGATAACATGAACAATCGTGATTCATGCACGCGTATGTGAAAGCGGATATGCACATGTAAATCCATATCACAAATGCATTTTTTGAGATATTAAAAGTATTTTAGCAAAATGTCACAACGTTGTAACAAAAATTCGAATACGTAAAATGTGCTTAAGACTTTTCTCGAATATATGATAGAGAAGGTACAGTAAAGTAAAAAAAAAATAGTCTTATCAGTACTTTAACTGTTTTATCTTTGGTTGGAAAAATATCCGGTTTTTTTTGCGATACTCCTGGTTTAGTGACTAATGGCGGAAGTTAACGGAAAATATCTTCTTACACAACATGACGGCAAAGTGTTCCGACTTCGTCTGACGAGTCCGGACAATGAGGGATACCATCGCAAACGTTCGTTAATGGCATTACGGTGCCGTCCACGCAAATAAATGTCAATGATGAATACACTTGGCTATTCTCTTCTGCGATAATATGTATCCTACTAAATCCTGCAAACTCGCGTTTATTAATGACCTCGTCACGATTACATCACCACGCACGTACGTTCATAATACCAATGTACTCTTTAATGCGAGATTAAATATCCTCAATATAATATGCGACCATTACGGTCCTTTATTATGCATGCGCTTTATTATGTGCAAACGTACCGAGGATCGTTGTAATTAATGCGATCATCCCTAAAGAGTAATCACTACTTCTAAAAATTAAGATTGCTCTTCTCGACACAGACTTAAGCGAAAATACATAGCCTTCGGCTCAATATATACTCGTAATTATCTGACAAATTATTCTGGTACTCGTACGTGCATAATTTTTATAGCAGCATGAAAAATTGTATATTTTGTTCGTCTGGACACAATGGAATATCTCATGAATGCTGTTTATTATCAAAGACAAAAAAGTACAAGCTGCAAAACATTACTACTTTACGTTTCTAATATGTGAAAATATATTTACGTTATTTTCTTTATCTTTATTCTTTTTCTTTATCTTGGAAGGATTCAAAATTAGAATAAAATAAGTCTATACTTTATAGGATTTATTTTAAATGTAACTTTTAATATTCTAAGTACATCTTAGAAATTTAATTGATACTATAACTTCAAAATTTTGTTATCGTTGTCGTGTATATCTCAAATTTTGATAACCATCTTTTATTTATTGATCAAATAAAGTTCTACAATATCTATTGGCTGTTAAAAATTCGTTTGTATTACTAACAATTATTGGCTACAGATTATATTTCTCGGAACAACTAAAACTATAAGAAAACAAGATATACTTGTCTTTTTTGTATTGAAAATTTAAGGGAATTGATATTCATTGAAATTTAGTCATCAGTTGGCTGATATCTTCGTGGAAAGCTATCATCTGATAAACGAGTAATATATTGCTTATCTTGGAATATACTCATCATTGACGACTTAACATTGTTCGTCATGATGTAATTAAAGAAACATTAAAGACAACTTCCGAAAATGTAAACCATGATTAGGTCCTAAAAATGGATCGTAGAAATAAGAGCAATCATTTTAATAGCGTATATGTGCATCTATGTAGCTATCTCTCGAATTTCCGATTAATATAACGTAAGAATTCAAATTTAAAATTTATTTAATTTATTTATGTTTAGTTACAATTCTATATTTAAATACACATATATCATAACATATTAATACATTTATGTACTTATTATAAAATTACATGTAGATTTTACAATTATATACAAAATTTCATCGGCTTTATTTAATATTCCTACAAGCCATTGGAAGTAGACTTGTGATAAATGTCGCATTGTTTCCACAATCGATGATTTGCACCAATGATCTGATTCTCAAAGGATAGGACAGTATGGTTGCAGAAATAACGATAGTAACATATCGATATATGTATGTATACTATATAGGGCGTGTGCGTTCGTTATCGGAGGCTTCTTATCGTTCGGTTTGTGAAAAGAGGCACACCTAGTTCCTCTTTGCTGTCCATGTTGAAAAACGCTCAATCGCTCCTACGATTCAATCGCTCCAGTTCGTATTAAACTCTCGGTGGATATTGTCTCTAGATCAGCAATGAGGAATCTCGTTTGGGTAATTTTGCTCGTTGCAACTGCACGTGCACAAGATTCAGAGAAAAGGAATTTTTGTAAGTAAATTTATTCTATATCAAAATTATCTATTTATTATATTTTAATAAAATTATCCATTTATACAAAAGTAAAGTTGTAATAAATTTTTTGTATTTTCATTTATCATAATTATTTATAATAATTTAAATACAAATTTTAAAAACAAACAGTGATTCTGAAGTTCATCTGTACAAGTTTATTTTGTCTTTATCGCTCACTGAATGTTAAACATGATCTGGGTAAAATTTCTAAACGTAATTCTAAAGAAGAATTTTTCAATCTTTATATTAAAAAGATGATAAAATTTATATTATTAACGGATATATTTTCGTCCAATTGAAATGTATGAACATTCAACTTTACTTTTGAGAAATTTGAATCAGCAATTTATGATAACGCTTATTTTTTGCATTATTATCAAGGATCAAATAAACGGATATCTTGAGAATGATCAAATTATTTGATTGTAATTGACGTAACATCTTATTGATGTAAAATATGTTACAGATATTATTTTATATTATAAATATATTATTATCCTGTCATCTTTTTATATCATATAAATCTTCTCGAAAATATTATTAAGTTTTGACTCCTGATACATAAACGGACAAAATTAGACTTTGATGCAGTGCACACATATAAAATCAAATACCGAGAAAATGATAACACTCTACGAATTATCTCGATTAAAGAAAGCTTGAAATAAACTTAATAAAATTATTGATAAAAATGTATTCAGTATTTAAAATAAAAAATTAGAAAATAAAGAGTATTTCGACAATTATTTCATTCTTATTATTCCTCATAAATTATTTAATTAAATTATATATTTATACCTGATTAAATTTCTCCCTCTTTCTTCTTTTTCTCCTTTAATATCTTAATATATAATATACTTAATATATAATATATATAATAATAGAATTTAATATATAAATAAACGTTTCTAGAGCGTCAAAATATTAATAAATCTGATAATTAAATTTGTCAATCGATTCACAATTTTTCAGACAAATTCTGCGCACCCGTTGATGTGGTATCCGAAAATTCGTGCATCGCTTTGCATCGAGGAAATTCTGAAGTGTCGTGTTTAACCGTGTCGGACAGCTCCGAGTGCGCTATTCGCTTAGCTGAAGGCAACGCCGATTTCGGTGTTTTTAATGCAGAAGAATTGTTATTGATAAACCAATTCTATCCATCTGAGATCGAACCTATTATTCAACTAAAGCATAGGACCAAACTATTAGGTAATAGAAAACTTTAAAAAGAATTTATACTGAATTTGATTTATATGAATAAAAATCAGAATAAACAATCGGAATAAAAAATCAGAATTAGTAATAAACATGAAATTATTGGAGATTAATACGCGAAGTTTTATCAAGTTAAAAATTAATAATTTAGAGTCAAACACAAAATACTAATAATAAATTAATTAAAACGTATTGCTTAATGCTTTTGGAGTATAACTTTCTTGAAACTATGAATTCATCAACAGTCATCAACAGTCTCCTCTGAAATTAATTAAAAGCCAAATTAATTAAAAACAACTAAGTTCCAATTGTTTTCAAAAATGATATTTTGTTATTGAGTATTAAACAAGTATTAAATTTAATATTAAATTTAAAATAAATATTAAAATAAACACAATATTTTCTTAAATTCTTAAATTCTTCGGTATGATAATAAACCTAAATATAAACATAATTTAATTTTCACAGATGAGTTTGAATTTCAAATGGTAGCAGTAATCCCCACAGATCCAACATTCATACAGATAACTCCTCTCGAACGTCTTGAACGTTTGAAAGATAATGGATTTTGCCATCCTGGTTTTAGCCAATCTCAATGGCTGAATGATTATATTCTCAAGTATTTTGAAAACACATTGTCAGTGAATCCTCTGCAGTGCCAAGATAATGTAACCGTTATTGAGAACGAGATCATAAATCTCAAGAATTTCTTTGGAAAAGCTTGTAGACCAGGCGAATGGGCCCCTAATAAGTCCATCGATCAAGAACTAAGTAAGTAAAATTCTTTATGTTAAAATAATCTTATTTTCTTGTATTACATGCATTTACCTGTTATAAATTACCTGTTATAAACTTTTACTTAAAAAAAAAAAAAGAAAACTTAAAGTTATTCTGAAGATTACATAAGTTCAAGAATAAACACTGTTTCTAAAAGATATATAATTAATAATAATATAATATTTCTCAGAGAAGAAATATCCAGAATTATGTGCTCTTTGTGACGACACGGCAGATTGTAGTTATAATAATAAGCAGCATCACGGACATTTCGGAGCTCTGGAGTGTCTAAGTCAAGGTCGTGGTAAAGTGGCATATGCAGCACTTCACTACGTTCAGAAATATCTTAAAGTAAGTAGGGTGTTTCATTTTTATTTAAAACAACAGTTACAATCGCAATTCATAGAAGCATTATGTAGAGCAGTTATTAATTGTTTATATTGATTTATTAAATGGTATTATATCAATTATTTTTTGTATGTTCCAGACAAATGAATCGTATCAGTTTTTATGTCCAAATGGCAGTATTCTTCCTTTATCCACTTCATATCCTTGCGCGTGGCTCCAACAACCGTGGAGCGTCGTCGCAGCTAGACAGTAAGCGAATAGTAGTCAAGATAAAAGAGAAAAAAACTTTTCTTTGACATTTTTCGAAAATGTACTCAAAAAAATTACTCAAGGTCTCTTTTTGAAATAATCCGCCTAGATGTACCTTGATTATAATTCGCTTTTTTCAGAGAAGTCGCATACCATCTTAAAGAAAAATTATTGCACTGGCTAGATAATCCGAATTTAGAATGGAAAAAGAGTTTAAGTCGAATTATACAAGAGGATAGCAAGGGTGTAAGTTTGGTAAAAACGACTATAGCTACGTACTTGAAGGGAAGAGACATCGATATTGAAAATATTGAAACCTGTGGCAAGACCATTAATTGGTGCACGATTAACGATTTAGAGACTAATAAGTGCAAATGGGTAGCGAAAACAGCGAAAACTCTCGGTGTGGCACCGAGCATTTCTTGTATCATGTCAAATTCTACATTTCAATGTTTCCGCGATATAAAAGAAAATCGAACAGATATAATCGTCATTGACTCCAACTATGGTTATCTGGCACGAAAGTAAGCAGAAAATTTAAAGTATCGACGAAATTTTGGTAAATATACATACGTGAAATTATGGCATTACTAAACGTTCTTTAATTTGCTTGCAGAGTTTATAATCTGTCAACGCTTCTATACAGCGAAACTGAAGAGGGTAAGAATAGTGTGACATTCGCTGTGATGCGTGAACCTAAAGAGGATAATTATCCCATAAAAAACTTCCAAGATTTAAATGGCAAAAAGGCATGTTTCTCTGAATATGGCGGACTTAGCTGGTTGAGTTTCATCAATGTCGCGAGACAAAACAATATCATTTCATCTAAATCCTGTGACTATCCATTAATGATGTCTGAACTGTTTTCGGGTGCTTGTACCCCTGGAATAGAAGATTTCGACCACTCGAGCACTGCCATCTCATCGAACGTATCATCTAAACTTTGCTCGGCTTGTAAAAATCAAAATAATTCGTCCTGTGCAATGGATGAAACTAATCGTTATTACGGTGACAAAGGAGCCATACAATGCCTAATTGATGAAGCCGGCGACATAGCATTTATTGAGACGACAAATTTGATAATCAGTAATAAAAAGCAATATAATATTATATAGAAGTATTATTATAGAAACTTATTGTATAGAAAGTAATATTATATATATATATATATTTTTTTTTTTATTTTATATATTTTATATATTTATTATAGAAGTATTATTATACATTGAAACTTAAGAAAATTTATAATCAATTCTTTTAATTTCAAGTATCATTTTACAGAATGCTTTTAATACATCAATTTTTCAAATATTAATGCAAATAGTTTTCTTCAAATTTATTTTGTAATATTTATTTTTGTAGCTTTTTATTCATAATTATAGAAAATATTTTTACTAAATTTGAACGACGCTATGCATTATTCTTAATATTTTTTATTTAGTAGTTAATAATTATTAAATTATTATTATACAGCCGAACCGAACAAGTACCGTCAGTGTGCATTATCGGTGACAATTGATAGCGAGGTAAATAATTTTTTTGAAGATCTCATTTATATATAATATTTAAATACATCTAATAAAAGAATATTATGTAACTTTTTATATAGTTTATATTATTTAATTAACATTTTTAATGAAGAAATGGAGAAATCAAATATCTCTGTTAAAAACTCTTATTATTATTGATTCAGTAATTATGTACAATTTTATCATTAATTAAATATAAAAGATATAGCGATATGAAATTAATTTAAAAAATATATTGATATATTAATACAAAAATAATATTAATTTGAGATGATATTAGTTTGAAATAATATTAAAAAGATTATATAGTGTATGCATTAACGATATTTCTTTGCACAAATTGAATAAACTATAATGTTCTCAGGTTGTTGGCCTTAAGAAAGATGATAAGGAAATCTCTAGAACGGATACTATTTTAGCTTTACTAAAGTTGGAAGACTGGCTAGGATATCGTGTAAATGCTAGAAGATCAATTCATATTTACGGACCATTCAACGGCACAAGAGATCTTCTCTTCAAAGATTCCTCGGCCGGCTTGATTTCCACATCGTCGATGAAGGAGTCAGTGGTTGCCTATAAAGAACTTCTTGATAACATCGAAGAGTGCTCGAATGGTTCTTTAGCCACTGCTAATTTAATCTTTATAATCCTAGTCGCACTTTACCACATTCTTTCCAGTCACGTACACTAAATTTCTCTGCATTGTTAAATCCAATATTTATAATATTTACGTAATACATTACGCCACACATACTTTTAAATGCACTGCTAAACATTAACTATACTTCTGTACCTTTTATAAAAAACGAATACATTTCTACTACATTTCTTTATTATTTTAATAAAATAAAAAAAGTATTATTACTTTTCTATTTAATTAAAAAATATTTATTTATATCACGTATTCCACACATACATATATCATATTCCTCTATTTTTTGTAGAACTTTCTTTTGTAAATTTAAAAAGAAAGTGATCAGAAAGAAGCAAATTACATTACAACTAGTATACTAATCATTTTCTTTTTTTTTTTACTTTAAAAAAGAGGAACCGATATATATATATTTCCCGATATAGATATATTTCCCGAAAAAAAATGTTTCATTTATATATAATTATATATAATTATATAAAAATATATATAAAATTATATATATAGTTATGTAAAAAATTGACATATTTTATATAAAATTATACATAATTATATGATAAAATATGTCCATATATATATATAACATATTTTCCCGTTCTAATACACATTGTATATTCACATTTACGGTCTTAAAAAATTCTTTGTTTAATATATTTCTTAATTGTGTTTTTCTTTTATATGTGTAATAAAATTTATATGGATGTATTTTAATAATATTGATATAATAAATTCATACACATAAGAATCTGTATTGCCCAGTAAGTAACATCATATAATTCATATTTTGAAAATCTGATCAGATGTCGCTATCATCAACGAAACACTTTCAACATGGATGTTCTATTCGAGTCGCACTACTGTTGAAAGAATCCGGCTTGATTTTATCGTGCTCTTGTGAATGTTTTAAGTCAAAGTAAATTGAATTTAAAAATAGAAATGGAAACAATATTGGAGCAACAACGACGATATCATGAAGAAAGAGAGCGGTTGATGGACGCGATGGTGAAAGAGATGTTGCATAAAAAGGCAGGACATCGCGAGAACATCAATTCGGAGCATCGTTTGAAGATGTTGCTGGATCAGTTTATGGATAGTACAATACATTTGCAAGACTTGTATGAAGATAAGGATGGACAAAGAAAAGAAGAGGTACGTTGATTTAAGATTTTAAATATTACAGTTTATATATATAGATGAAAAAATTAAAATCTTTAATTTTAAATGATTTCTAACCTATCTAACGATTGTCGATTCATGAGTTCAAAAATAAGTTCTAGTTCCTCGTTTATCATTTTAGGTTCAAGCACTCTCCGGTCCAAATGAATTCTCAGAATTTTATTCACGTTTGAAGTCGATAAAAGAATTTTATCGACGACATCCTAATGAGATCAGTGTTCCTATGTCCGTTGAATTCGAGGAGTTAGCTAAGATGAGAGAAAACCCAACTGAAGAATTATCCAATCTTGTCGAATTTACAGATGAAGAGGGTTATGGAAAATACCTCGATCTTCACGAGTGTTATCAAAAATATATTAATCTTAAAGGGATAGAAAAGATAGATTATATAACTTATTTGTCAACTTTTGATCACTTATTCGATATTCCTAGAGAAAGAAAGAATGCAGAGTATCAGAGATATGCTGATTCCCTCTTAGGATATCTGACAGATTATCTGAACAGAGTCAGACCTCTGCTCGACATAAGTACAGAAATTGAAGAAGCTAATAAAGATTTTCAAATTCAGTGGGAGAAGAATACTTTTCCTGGTTGGCCTAAAGAAACTGGAAGTGCTCTGGCTCATGTTGGAGCACATTTGGAACTGTCTGCATTTTCATCTTGGGAAGAATTAGCGTCTCTTGGTTTGGATAGATTAAAATCAGCTTTGATGGCGCTAGGACTCAAATGTGGAGGTACTCTGGAGGAACGGGCGCAAAGACTTTTCAGCACAAAAGGTGAAGCCTCCTTAGATCCCAATCTATTAGCCAAGAATAGAAAGGGAAAATCAGCTAAAGGCAAAGATTCCGAGAAGCAAAAGGAAATTGCACGGTTCGAGGCTCATGTATATAAACTCGCTGAATTAGTATCCAGTCAACGAGTGGCTACGAAAGAAAATGTACAAAGGAAACAAGCGAGAACCGAGGGTGAAAGAGGAGATTCTGATGCAGAAGCAAGTGCAAGCGAATCGGAAGAAGAAGACGACAACGAGGTTCCATACAATCCAAAGAATTTACCATTAGGTTGGGACGGAAAGCCTATACCTTACTGGTTGTACAAGCTGCACGGCTTAAATATCAGTTACAACTGTGAGATTTGTGGAAACTTTACGTATAAAGGTCCGAAAGCATTCCAAAGACATTTTGCGGAATGGAGACATGCACATGGCATGCGTTGTCTTGGCATTCCGAATACAGCGCACTTTGCTAATGTTACTCAGATTGAAGACGCTCTTGCTTTGTGGGAAAAACTGAAAGCGCAGAAACAAGCCGAGCGTTGGCAACCAGAGCAGGAAGAAGAATTTGAAGATTCGCTTGGCAATGTAGTCAATCGTAAAACATACGAAGATCTCAAAAGACAAGGTCTGCTATAAAGTATATATCTGAAAATATTATTATAATTTTTGAGTATCAACTGCTTCACTAATTGTTTATTAAAGCTTGTTCATTAAAGCGTTTTCATCAATGAAATACTTTCTTATACATTTATTACGTTTATTAAATTGTGTTATTGCCTTAAAATTTGGATTTAAACAATCAAAGAATAATATTATTCACATGAGTATGCATGCATTTATATGTATACCTAAAGAAATATTTTATTTTAAATGATTATTTCTAAGATTATTTTGAACAAAAGAAAGTTGTAAATAAAAGTAAGATTTTTTATAGATCCAAAATAATCTCAAATTTAGAAAAGGATACCTTCTTGAAAAGCTTTGAAAAAGGCAGACATTTTATTTAAATGTAGTTTTTTAAATGAGATTATTCCTTTTATAAAGATTAAAATTTACAGAAATTTTAATTTTTTTTTTCATGTATGTGAAACACATTTCTGGACATGACTGTATACATGATTCTAATTTACATTAAAGATAATGAAATCTACTACTTTGCCAATCCTACTAGATAAATAAGATTAAAAATATCTAATGCTATATGTAAGCATTTTAGTTACACATTCACTAAAAAACATATTTTTGTAAGCCCACGATTATAGACAACATTATAACTTGTATTAGAACGAAGATAGAATATTATATTTTAATTTTAATTGCTATACATTTTAGTGCGTGCGTGCGTGCGTGCGTGCGTGCGTGCGTGTGCGTGTGTGTGCGTGTGTGTGTGTGTGTGCGTGTATTTGAATATGTATTTTCTATATATGTATATTATAATTTTTTAAAAGTTCAATGTATTGTAAGATGTGTATAAAATTTTAAATTATAAACAGAATTCCGTTGCAAATTATAGATTGCTAAAAGTGGACTGCAATTTAAGAAACATTTGCTTAATTAATATATTGAAAGCTTGGGAAATATATTAATAATTATATTCTAAAAACTGATTATTTATACAAATTAATTTGCTTTTTTGCTAAATTTGTACTGTACTTAAAAAGTATATTTTATTGGAACTGATTATTTAAATTTCTATGATCGATCATCTTTGTAACTATCTTTGTCTACTCTATTAATAAAAATAAACGTAGCCTAGATGAAAAACGAATTTCCTAAATTGTTTTTTTTATTAATGGATTATAATTGTTTTCCATTATATAACAATTGAATTTGTATAAGAATTCTATTCTTAAAAATTGATAAATAATAGATGTAGCTTTTTTATATATTTAAAAATTTAAATTAATATTTACTTTATTAATTTTACTTTGATTAACGTGAATGGTTGCCAGTAATATGATTTTTCACACTCTAGGCATTTGGTAAAAAATTATACCATAAAGTTGGAATATTTAAATTCTTTTCTTCTTTTCTTCGACAGTCGCAATTTCCTTACTTACTTTTTTCTTGCTTCCATATGTCTTATATTTAATTACAACGACAAGGTCTATGCATATATAGATATGGAATATTTAATAAATCTTATATTTGTTTCATTACTCTGCATCAGATAATATCACGATGTCAGCGAATATTACATTTGGAAGAGGGAAAACATTTAATATACATGAAAGCACATTAATTGTGATCACACATCCATTTACTATTCCAAAAACACTTTGGTATTTCTCTGATCGCAACGCATAATACTGATGTGATCTATCATTAGTCAGGCAGGAAGTATAATTGTTCCGGATTTTCTGTTTACACTGGACAATATATTAAGACTTTCATAAGGAACACGCATAGAATTAAATATTTTTAGGCATGTACTCCGAATAACATTTTATCCTGGCACCAACAAGTTTTTCATATATCGTTTAGAATTAACGAAATTTCAGACGCCTTTAATTCTCCATACCGAATATACAATCACAAAAATCCTAGTAGATACGCTAAATCATGCGTATCATCGTTTATATTTCACAAGTAGAGTTCTCTGGATTGCGTCTCGCATCGTTAATCTTCACACAATGTCATTTCCCATTTTGAATATCGTCCATGCTAATTGCAAATTGGAAATGTAAAACGTCGTAGGGTTCGCAGTCTACAATTATTGTTAAAATTTTATCGATCTAATCAACAGTTTGGTATCTCTCGATACATTTACATTCCGTTGATTAAAAATTTCTTATCGATATGTGTCTAAGTACTTAACACAAGATGTATACATTCTCATTTCTACATTGTTTTTCAATGCAAACTACGAATTTAATTAACTATTAAATTATTTTAAATTATTAAAATTATTAAATATTAAAATTAGTGTCTAAGATTATACTATTAAATATCTTTTGGCAAACTGAATTTGCGAATACTGATTTGTAAAGGAGTTCTACGAAAAAAGTTCATAAAATCCCGTACAGAAATATTGTAATCATATCATTATAGAAATATTTCTAATCTTAAAAATTATTTCTTTAATTTAATCAATAAATTATTGGAAAAAAATCTGAATAAATGATTTCTATCATCTGATCATTAAAATGCGAAAAGTATACGTACAAACGTATACGCCTCATACTATACTTAGGGATATTTTCAAGTCGATTTTTCAATTTGTATCTAATAACCAATTTAGTTGTCTTCACTACTCCACATTAATGCACACTATAAAGGCTGTTGTATTTGAGATATATGGTGCAACGGCAGAACATTAAACCGATGAAATAATTTCTGCTAAATAACACAATGATATATTAGATATTTTATTGACCAAAATACAATTTATGTTATATTTTTGTATTTACGAAAAAACATATGAAAGTGTCTCATCGTTCCCTATCATTTTTGAAAATATTAAAATTCTTTATATGTTGAATTTTATATATTCTTTATATAATTGAATTTTTCTTTAAAGCTTTAATTTCGTCTAAACATTTTTTAATTTCCAAAAACGATAACGATAGAGTATTTTCCTATACAGCACAGATTGTTCCAATATTGCAATGTTGCATCAAACTTCGGTGTTGCATGAGTTAAGAGATATAACAATGTCTCAGTTTTCATTGAGAGAAATAATATTTTTAAAAAATTTGAATACATCTTCAAAAAAGTTCTTTTAAAATTACAACTTTTGTTTTGAAACATCTTCACATTTATTGCTTCAACAATATACACATAAAAATCAATCTTTTTCAAGGAAATATTACATCCTCTTAACACGCGTAAGAGTATTTATGAAAGAGTACATATCTCTTATTTTTTTCTTCTATATTATCAGATATTTATGTATATGTTTCTTTAGATTTTTAGATGCCTTTAGTGCGCGTCAGTATGGAATAATCAAGCGACCGAATTCGCTATAAGGCCCATATTTTGCATGCATATATGCTTTTTGTAGCCAATAAAATGGATTTTCACTTTATGCGAAATGCTTCGGATACACTCGTTAAAGCGACATCAATCGGTGTCACTGGACGAGGAGGGACGGATGTCTTGCGATAGTTACTTTAGCTCATAGCTTCTGGTTCATTATTGCAACTATATTGGATTATGACATCAGATGTGAGAGATCACGCTTATGATATGAAATAACACTATACATCATATTCATAGAAGCGATTATTCTCGCACAATGTACATCAGAATAAATTAGTCTTTTTACACATGCTACCATCTGTATTCAATAAAATAAGCCAGATAAGCTTAAATGCCAGATTCTCTTTTCAATTTATGAATAGATAGTCGTAAACCTTAATAATGAGACCTATTTTTGTTAAAATAACGTAATTAAATTACATAATCACTTATTAATTTTCGCCTGACGAATACGCACTTTATCTCTGATGAATGTCAACTCGTCTTTTTCCTGATTGCGTAAAATGCATCTCATAATATCTAAACTGCGAGGAAAGGATAAAATAACATGTAACTTTTGACTTCAGCAGAGATTAACCTGAATATATCTGGCATTATTAGTGAAAGTTTATGAAGGATTAAATGGGGAGTTTTATATATTTTTTTATTTTATCGAATGAAAGTAGGGCATTTGAAAAAAAAAAACCTAATTTATATCATTGAGTAATGCAAGAGAAAGATTTATATTTTTTTGTAGATGTCATAACTCAATATAATTAACAGTAAAGAAGTCTTACATATTATTTTCCGAGGTGCGGTAATATAGTGTCAACGAAGCGTCCTCGATAAAGGAATATCGAAGAGGAAGAGACTTAGGCACGATAGGTCGTACGTTGTCGGAGTTGCGGTAGGTGTTGGAGAAGTTTCCTTGTCTCTTATTCGACGCTATCTACGACCGCACTGTCGTCCAAAGTGTGAAGCCAATTGAAGATCATCATGTTCCTTTCATACTTGGACAGCTGATTTCCACGTTCTCTCTCAACGTCCCGTATGGTCAACGCATGATTTCGCTCCTTCCGCCCAATCAAGGAAGCACCAGGAACTCCGGCGGCCGTTCCGGGCACCAGCAAAGTGGTACCATGAGAGCTCTGTGCCGCGGTAGCCGCCGCTTCTAGCTGATCTAGATTAAATTCACTCTGCGAAAGGCGCTCCAAAGCGCGGTACGTGGTCAGTAACCTAATGGAACATAATGAACGAAACACTCTATTTTTTGTATTGAAACCTGAAACGGCGTGACTTAATAACTTTGACGCGTTTAGTTACGTTCACTTCAATTACAAGAAAACGTACATAAATGTCTCGTTCTAATTTTGATAAAATTTATTAAATGAAAGTTATCCTTTCTAAAGAAACATTTCTCACTCTAAGAATATTTATAAGAAGATACATGTCCCTTATCTTGATTTATACTATAAAGCACACAAAACTCATCAAAATTAAGAAAGGACACTTACGTACATTTCCTTTTTAGACAAACAAATATACAACTTATTCTAGATAAAAGAATTGAAATTAAATTGTCAGAAGACAAGTACAAACGTTCCGATTTTTTTTTTATTCCAAAAAGTTATATAAAAAAATTCATGAATTTTGAACCAAGAGAAAAAGAAAGATTTTCTTCATCAACTACCAACCTTCGGCGTATGTAGTTCTGTCGGACTTTCTTATTGACGGACCTCACGAGATCCGCTCCAGTGAAGGGCACAGGTGGTGGCGGCGGTGCCGGTGGTTGTGGTGGTAATTGTGGCACCGATTGAGCGTTTGATGAAGATTGCTGCTGCGATTGGAGCTGCTGCGACTGCGACTGCTGCTGCTGTTGTTGAGGCTGCTGTTCTTGCGCGGTTCCTCCATGCGGGCTAGGAAGCTGGGATGTACTGGCCACGGGTTCACCCACGGCAACCCAGGTGCTACAGGACCTCGAGGCATGATCGAGTCTGGCATGTTCCAGCAGCAAAGTATTACGCTGGGCAGTGTCGAGAGCTAGAGCGGATACTGCCGTTCGTAGGCCACCGGCTCCAGCTGCGTCTGGGCTAGGAAGCTGCGACACATCGCTCGTACTAAAACTCTTACGCAATCCCAATGCTGACGACAGAACACCGCAGCTGCGAATTAGTTCGTTCTCTTCCTCAAACCATAAAATCTCTGGTATGTCTGCCGGCCTAACATAAAATGCATAATAAATAAATACTAAGTCAAGAGTGAAATAGCCGCGTATCTCTTCAGCATGGTAACTATTGTTTTACGAACCTGTTGCCCTGAATCTGTCGAGAATCTGTCGGTTTCGGTGAGGGCCCCCGTCCGGTGAGTTGCGCATCACTGTAGGATTTGAAAGTGACCAACCTGTTGGCGCTGCGCAGGTCGCTTGCGATCGACGACACGCTGAAGAGTGATAGGTCAGTGGTGACGCTCTCATGACTCGGTGAGCGCAGCATCCGCGAGGTGACCTGCAGAGCCGGGCATTGTGTGGTCGACAGACCACTATCTCGACTTCCGCCGCCACCGCCACTGTCACCACCGCCGTCATTGCTGCTACAACATTGCGCGCACATAACCGTGGGTATCGGTGAAGCCGATTTTGTTTCGTTTTCGGACATTTTACACTTGTTCACACTTGATGTCCGTTTCTCTATTTATCTCTTTTTTTGGTTACACAGCGCTTTTTTCGGCCGTTTCAGTTTCTTCCGCGGTAGCTGTAACTGGTTTACGTCATGCCGAACGTCCAACGCTTCTTCTTCGTTTCCAGAGTAACAACTGTATGTAATACACAGAAAAGAAAGCGATATAGCACATTAGGATAAGAAAAACTTAATTTTTAAATAGAAATCTTCTAGAGAAGCATTTAAATATAAAGCTTCCGTTTTATTATGGCAGCCATATTTGATTAGAAGGAAGAAATTCATTTATTGTTTTCTGATATTATACACAAATAAAAATAAATAACTTTTTTGTATATAATAAAATAGATTTTATACATACAAGATGTCTCCAAGAAAGAGATTTTAAAGACATATAAAACAATAAAAAATAAATCAAAAAGTCCTAATAAACATAAATCCAAAAACGATGGTTGCCAAGACATCTCTTGGTTTTCCTTTAAAGAATAAAATATCGAAATTAGACATAAACATTTTTCGATTAAATTTAACAAACATACTATTTGGATAAGCCACAACCTCATACTAATTTAAGTTGCTCCTTAGAAATTTACTCAGAAATCGGCCTACAGTTTGTAAACAAAGATTAAGAGATATCTTGATTCGAGATTAAGAGATATCCATTTATTTTCACACCTATATATTTATTAGAACTTTTTGATTTATTTTTTCTTTATTCAGAAATAATTAATTATTAATATGCCTTAAAGTCTGTAACCCTTTTTTGAGGACATCCTGCATATAATAGTATAACGCAAAAGTTCCTTTTTTTAAAAATATTTATTAATTCACGGACTAAAAAGAAAATTATTGATACGTATTGCAAGTTTATTCCATCAATTAGATCTGACACGTGCAATATATAAAACTTAGCTATGCTATAAATATAAATTACAACTTCTCGCTTCCACGTCATAATTTAATATGCAATGACCAAACAAAAGTTTAAAAATATATAGTTTTTGTAGAACATCAGTACTACATCATACTATTATTGTAACTTTATTTTATGAAATATGTAGTATAAAAGCAAATTTATTTATAGTCTGAAAAGATAATTATGGTGAGACTAGAATGTTAATAAACATTATAAATCACATATGATATCACATATTGTGGATTAATATGAAGATGGAGAAACTTATTATCTAATCGCAAGTCCTTGATCCAATCTATAGAGCTGGAATGTGCAGGTAAGGTGCTAAACGCTTTGCACGCCGTCACCACGTGGGCGTGGTGAAATATAGTCTGTCTTGTGATGTATACGCCTATGATATATGCGAGAAAGCGAAAAGCACATTTTATACCGATACAAAATACTACTAATCCGATAGACATTATCTAGACTAATTAGCAGTAACATTACATTGATTACATCATATTATAATTTTATCAATATTATAATTTTCCACTCAACAATATATATGTAATATAATACACGTTTAATATAATACACGTAATAATTATATTGTCGAGTATAAAATTATAACGTATAAAATATTGCATTATGTTACTGTTAATTATTGTTTACTAATAAGTAACTCTTTTCAAAATCGAAATATTATTTAATAAAAGTATCAATATATTTGAATCTTTTAATATTAAAATTTTAATTTTTTAAAACAAAATATGAAACGTAGACATTTTCAAAGACTTTGAACAAACGATTACTCCAAACACTTTGTTTTCTACAAAGTATATTTTTAACGCGCATGCAATTAAAATAAATTTATTATAAAAATAAAATCAAACAGACTCTTTGTGAAATGATTTTCAAATTGTAATTATTAAAATATCTAATATTGAGAAAGTGCAATAAATAATAACTTTTGTTCGGAATTTTTTTAAAAGACAATTAATATATTTTTTTTAACTTTTTAAAGAACTTGTTCTTAAAATTAATGTTTCATGTAACACATTAAGAAAGTTCTAAAAATTTCTAACATTTAATTCGATGATAAATATATAAAATTTAATATTATATTATTCTTCCCCTCTTCTCTATCACCTTTCTCTCCCACTCTTTCTGCTTATCTATTTCTATCTCTATCTCAGAATCGATTAACTATAACCTGAGTTAACTTTTTATTCTCCTTTCTATATTGCAGAAAAAAGCAATTTCTAAGCCGAAGTCAGCTAAAAGTGAAGCATCGTTACAAATGATATATGAACATCAACATAGCTACGTAATCGATAATTATATATTATATTCTGAAGTCAAGGTTCAAGAACTTTTCCTAAGATTGATATTTCGATATATGCCTTCATCAGCCAGATATTGACTTTCTCATTTAGTGTGTCATACGTGTCATCCAGCGCAAATCGAATAAATTAAAGCCATATGTTTTTTAATTATCAAATCTCTCTCTAACATTAACTTTGACAGAGGATACTTAATAGAAAGTTGGCAGCCATATATGCATTAAAAATCTAAAAGAATATTATATAAAAAAAGAATAGTATATAAAAAAATATTTTTCTTAACAGTGTATGGCAAAGTTAGAAGATTGATGATGCTTTTTGCATTTTTCAAATGAAATGTGTTATATTTCTAATAAATATAAAAATCATAAGAAACTATTTAACTATTTAAATTATTTTAACTATTTAAATTCATTTTAACTATTTAAATTATTCCAGTTCAAATATACTTTCCATTAAATGTGAACAATATTAAAATTAAAATTTATATTCTTCAATTTTTTAAATTCAACATTACAATTTAATTATTTTACTGCTTTTCAAACTTCTGATTCCATTTAAAAATTAAACTCTTCATTGTACTGTTTTTCTGCAAACTTATCCTCATTAATAAAAAATATGCGAGTAACTATGTTCTACTTGACTTGCCTCTGCAGGTTTCCTGTAGACTAGACATAGTCATAAACTAAATTGTTATATTAGCGCGACTACACGTCACGAGCTGCGCTAATTAAATGGGACTACAGACAATATGTGCGTTCAGCCAGTTTATATCAACTGCGCTAGAATCGCGCTTTCTTTTCGGAGTTGATTTTCATCGTAATTATTAAAGCGTCGCTGTAAACTCATCGTCAGCGATGGCAGGCTCCAATAACAAAAGTGAAGGACCGGCGCAGTTCTATAAATACGCACGAATATTCACGACTCTCAGCACACCTAATGTATCTCGCACTGTCAGCCACATGACGACGCGTTTCGTCGTGTCGAGGATGCCGCCGTCGTGAACGGCGAATCTGTCAGCCGGCTACGTGGCTCCAACGGAGCCACTCAAAGGAGAAGACTCTCGGCCAGGAACGCGAGACAGATTCGCGGTGAACCACGAAATCGCCGGCAAGAGGCACGTGAAAGGGAACAACAACCACTGTCCACACTCGCCGTTCTCACACGCGTCGAGCGCGTCGAGTTACGTCAAAGAGACGACACGATTGTTTCCCCTGGGCTCTACGGTTGTCGATCGTGGCTCGGGCTCGCTCACTGCACAGGCGTCGCTATCCACATATCGATCGATAGCTGTGCTCTCCTCTAGTTTCGCCGCACCCCACGCGATTCGGACCTCTCTCGCTAGTACCGAGCTAACGGCCGATCCGCATCCCTTCTTCATCCCTTATTGCAGCGTGGGATATGGACCAGTGGACCGGGCCTAGGGGCCCTGGGTCATTTGATAGCGACTTTGTTACGATCATTCCTTAATTTACAAAGGAAATATTTCTTCACTTCCTTCAAATATATTTATAATTAAAAATCATTAATTAAATATAATACATATAAACATATATATATATATATATATATATACAATAATTATTTAGACTATCAGCAGTATTAAATGATTTAAAAAAAAAACAAATATATTTCATAGAAAGAATATTGTTCATAATGAACAAGTCAATTTAATATTTGATTGGAAACGATGACCCAAGCTTTCACTCCCCATGCTAGAACGTTCACAATAAATAATAAGCTTCAACATCATGTAGACTAGATATATATATTTAGATATGTATATTTAGATTATTTATTAGATATTTCGATTAACTTATATTAAAATACGAAGATCTCCCTTTTTGATCGAGAAATTTTGTCGAGAATGAGTGCCACTAAAGTTCGTGCAGATGAAAGCGGACGCGGACGGCCAGTTGGTCAAACTTAGAGTAAGTGGGCGATACACGCGGCGAGGAGACAGGAGAGATGAGAGCTAAATAGAGCCAAAGAGACGAGATGACGCGATTAGCACATATAGCGACCGCAAGCCGTAGTGTAGTTTAGGGCCTCAGCCTCTCTTAGTTGGCGACGGTGTCTCTCGCGAGGAGGATTCGCCGCTCTGCCGAATCCAACAATATACTCGGCGAGTCCGATTGGTCGGCTAAGATACTCTTACGTCCTCAAGAAAAACGGTAAGTCCATTTTTGTCGCGATTCTTGTTCATTAGTAGCTTTTAGCTTGTCGTGACTATAAAATGGAATGGGGCGTTTCCAATTTCACCAAATAACAAATAATTAAAAAAGTGTTACGTGAGAAACTACAGTTTACTTCAATTACATGAAATTCCGTCTCTATTATCGTTGCATGGTTTTTGAAACGTTCAAAGGCTTAATTAGAGAATTCATCTAATTAGAACAATTGAAAGAAAAAAACACTCTTGATTCTGCGTCCTCTCTATAAAGTAAAGGTATTTAAGATAATAGCATTAATGCACATACTAAAGTATTGGAAATAATATCTAATATACTCATCATGAAAGGATTTATTGTTCCGCTTTGAATCCCATTTGCAACCTTTTAATGGAAGTATTATTTCCATTAATTTAAAACTTAACAAAGTCTAAAGTGGAAACTTTTAATATTAACAATTACTATAATTCTGACTGTGATAATAAAATAATTTAACACATTCAGAATTTTAAATGTTAAATTTTCGAGGTTTCGAGATTTACGAGATGAGAATAGCAATGATGAAAGGCATTTTCTTAATTGCAATTTGATATTTTGCATATAAAATGATTTATGTTACTGAAGTGCGATTATTTTTAAATTTGTGTACATAAAATGTTCTTAAGAATGGAAATGATGCTCTTTCTTGTAGTTCTCTAATTAAATGCGTTTACATTAGAAGATCTAATATATATATATACACACACATATGTATTATATTTAAACGTTTGAACAAGTTTATAAATACCTGCGCTTTTTTACTAGAGACGATGGCAAGCTCCTCAGAGGGAGACACCGTCAAGCCGACGAACACGAACAAATCAACAACGACTGGAATCAACATTCTCACACTCAAAGAGGGTGCGAGAAAACGACGACGCTTGGAATCTCTGACAACGAATTCGGAGATCCCTGAGAAAACGCAGCGACGCGACGAGTCGTGCAACTTCTATGCGTAAGAATATTTATAATGCAGAATTTCACATGTAATACATATCTACCATTAATTATCAGTGTATTAAAAAATCGACATGTAATTAAAAAAATATTTATTGAAATAAAAAAAGTTTTAATTATACATACAAAAAAGAAAAAATTCATCAATGCAAGTATTTTCAGAATTTTTAACGCTTTAATGAAGTAAAAATATTCTTTGAATCAAAGAAAATGTTTAAAAGAAATAATGTAAACTATAAAAATTTAAAAGAGATAAATTATAGCTATCATAATAAATATAGAAATATGTACGTAACAAATTTAAGGTTTTTTTTTATAAACTTAAAAGTATTCTCGTAAATTGAAGCAACAAATATCTGCACAATTACTATAATTATTTCTATAATCGTGTTCTGTATTTAATTGGATTTTATGATTCGCATCCAAAAAAATATGAGTTCGGTCAATCAGAGAATATTATTTGAAATTAATTACATATTCTAACACACGATGCAATTCTTACATTTTCACCCTCAGCGAAGCAACCAGCGAAAAAAGGGCTCAGCACATAGAAGAAAAAAAAGACTCGTCACAGCCACGCCTGAGAAAAAAGGATCAAACTGTTCCAATAAATTCACAAGATGTTCGAATGTCACAATCTTGCGAAACAGGCGTGAGAAAAAATGATGCGACTAGATTAAGGAAAACGATACAATGGCTTGAGGAAGGTGCGCGAAGATTACGCGAGGACCTGGCGAACGTGCGAACCGAACTACATGAAGAGCGAAGGGCTGCAAAAATTGCCAAGAGAGAGTTTGAAACTACTCTCAGAGAAGCCAGATTTGCTGAGGCTGCCAAGTATCAATCAATCATAGCCGAATTAAAAACCAGGTAAAATATAGGTATTCTTATCTGAAGCTTATATGTCCTCAAATCTTTTTTATTTCTCTCATAACAATTTCGGTTCTCAAGTCTAAAAATTTATTTGTAATTTTTGAATTTGAAGACTATCAAATAATTGGTATTATTAAAAAAAGTACCGAAGGTAATATATTTTCTGTCAGGATCGTTCAATCTGCGTCGCCATCGCCGTCACCGTCGCCGCCATTCAAATCGGATCCCGTGAAAGACGAGAGTCACAAGCGTGAATTATCAACCCTCAGAAAACGCTTAGTTGAAGCTGAGGGCACGATACGAAGACTCGAACAATTGGTGAAATCACAAGCGAGCATTACTCGCAGTACCAATAATACTTCTTCCTACGGTGATGCGCGCCGTCTGGAAGCAGAAATACGAAATTTACGCGCAGAAAACGAGAAACTCGAAGAGAAATTGCGTGTAAGAGCCAATCCTTTAATCTTTTAAATTTGTAGAGCTTAAACTTTAAAAGGACTTTGAAATTAATTTATAAGTGATCAACTTTAATGCTAAATATTGATTATTTTAATAATTACAATTACATTATATATATAAATAAATATATATATGTATATATATATATATTTATTTATTTATACTATTTATTTATTTATTTATTTATTTACTTATTCTATATTTCTAATTTATTTTAACAAGTTTGTCATTGATTTATTACGTTCATAATAAACGTCGTTCTTTTTATGATATAGTTCTCACTTATAAGAGATATTTTTACATTTAGATCGCTTTAAATGCCGAGAAAACTCGCATCGCTGAGATACGAGCTCAACGGGAAAATCACGAAGCTGAACTTTCCGCATTGCGAAAATCACTTCGCAGCGAAGCTATAAAAATGGTAAATAATTTAGATATCAATAAATGGCTTAATAGCTCTTAATAATTATACGACCGTGACATCGCTTGAAGCAAGAATAGCGAATAATATCGCTCTGAGGGCGATTCACCAATCGGGCACGTAAAAATATCCTTCTTCACGAATACGAGAGCGCTAGCGTCAGCACGAGACTCTTCGAAGATGCTTATTAAAAAATTATACCCTGCGGTATTGGTCTGCACTAACTAGAAAAGAGTCTGTCCAAAATGCAGCAGTCCGGTCTGACGCTTACTCGGACAAAAGTTTTACCGACATGGCGAACAGTTTGCCATAGGCATCGACGAAAAGGAATGCCCCTCGCTGTGCGATTATCCAAAATGATCACGCGTTTCCCACGCTATATATTCTTGGGCCCCGGAATTTCGGATGTGATTCAACAATTTGCAAATTACAGGGCAAATTGTACGTGCACAGCAACGAATACGGAAAATTACGTGTCGTCTCGAAATATTAGTTTAAACAACTGATTTTTTAATTTAATCCTTTCGATGTTGATATGAGTACTATGTAAATAATCATTCGACAAATCGCTATACAAAAATTGTGAATTTTTACGAGAGTGAATTTTTTAGTTCTTTTTTTTTTTTTTAATTTTGTTATCTCAAACATATCAAAATAAAAAAAATATTTTAATAATTTCTTTCTCTAATCACGAACGATTAATTTTGTTTTAGTTCCATTTGTGAAGTAATGCGACAATTGTATGTATATTGAATGAAAACTTGCATCCAACGATTTATTTCAAGCCATGTCTAATTTCTACCGCGTTACCGCGTCCATGTCCGCATCAGACGCTATATTTAATTCTAATATATTTATTCCTATCGGCACGCCGTGTAACTCGGGGAGGTACTTCCCGCTTCCTAGCATGCCACTACATTGCGGTTGAAATCGTGCAGTAATGTTGTCTACCGCATTGCCAGTGTAGACTAATACGATCGCGACCTGATTCTTGGCAAGTAGCCAAATATCGGAGATAACGAAAGGAGAGTGAGTCGGTTTTGGCATATGGGGCGATCAAAAATGAAGAGTTATGAATCTCATTTATTTAATGGAAGCCTAATGAAAATTAATTTGAGCATCAGATTCACGGGATTAATTTTATTGATCATCTATTTAAAATGGTAATTACAAGAGGGTAAAATTGTAATAGAGAGAGAGAGAGAGAGAGAGAGAGAGAGAGAGAGAGAAAGACTCTTTCGGATTTTTAAATCAAATTTACAATATTATTATAAATATTTAAAATGAATCGAGTATTTTAACGCTAAGAATTGAACGAATTCAATTGTAGGCATTGTTTTGAAACGAAAATGTTTGAAGGATTATTAACCGGCGCGGCACTCGTTTATGTATGTGGCCGTCACGTTCCGATCGTAATCCGATCATGGTAATAATTGATTTAAGACTTCCGGTCGCCAGATGATTCATCGTTCTCAGAAAGCATGTACTGCTATCGTGTGCAACCGGAACAAAAAGCACGCGCTCGTACGTGCGAACACCGTGAATGTTTAGAGACATCGACGGATAACGCGGCGTTTCTCTCATCCCACACCTGTACAGACAAGGTGAAGGCAAAAAGGCCCCCGGGGCCTGACAAGCCTGACTGAACGCGGTGGGACGAGGTGAGAGCTCGAAAGCGGTACGAAAGGGACCGATCGCTGCCCCTCCCCTTCGTCATCGCTGTGTATCCCATTCTTCGTCGCGATCGCTGGCGATGTTAATTTTTCTCATTGCAACTTTCGCCACACGTGTCCACGCGCGAGAGATCCGCCGCATTCAAACGAGTTTTGCGGATTTTTGCAGATGGATGAGCTGCGTGGCAAGAGCCGAGAGATTGAGAAGCTGTCGAAGCTCTTGAAACGTCGAAAGTTGGCGCCGGCGGAGCAAGAGATGGTGAGTATTTGCATTTATCTACCGTGTTTCCGCTTCCGTGAGACATGTAGTAAATACGATACGTAAAACCTGGTATTTTTAAATACCAGGATCTCTAATGCTCGTATCAGACTAGAAACTGAGATTGAGATCGAATTTGATCGATCAAAGAAAAGTTTATTGATATTGATTTCCTTTTTTCTAATTGGTTAAATTCAATCTCAATCTCAATCTCGATCTCTATTTCTAATCTGGTACAAGTATAATGCAGAGCCTTCAAAATAATAGCTACTTAGATAAATAGTGTGTACGATATTAGTTTTGTTGAAAATTAATTTTTTGTTTAAATAAATTGTGATAAATATATTTTTTCCAAGATTTTAATTCAAAATTAAGTGTCATAAGTTGATTTCAAATCGAAATTTTATCTAATATTCATTTAATTAAAATTAAATGTTGTAAATATCAAGTTGAATAATATTTTATAAAGTTAAATAATATTGGCATTTATATATTTAAAATTGAATCTTTTATTATTTAATTCATTACTGCTAATATCGTATCATAATATTTTTGTGATGAAAAAGATACATTAATTTTGGAAGAAACATTGTCGAGAACATTAAATACATTTATTAATGAAATTTCTAAACCTTATAAATCGAAATTTATAAACATCATAAATCGAATTTATAAACGTATCTTTTAAAAAGCCTCTTGTTTTCAATCGCTTATAATTATTCTGTTTTCACTATTTATAGACTTTCCACATTTTAGTAAAAGTTAATTCTAATTTGATTACAGAGTTAAAACGTGACCTATATAGAACATTCTATTGTACATGTATTTATTCATAGAAATTTTTTTAACGATTCTACTGCTCAAAATTTTCAGCCATTTGAAAAAAAAGTCCAGAAACATTATAAACAAGATAATATTTATATTTTCAATACTTTCAATCTAAATATTAATATTCACTTCAAATATTGACATTTAAATGATTTACAACACATTTACATCTGTTTTAATTGCGATCGTTTATCACGAACGAAACGAATAGTCTCTTTTGTCTCATTCTCGTCAGATATCTCATTCTGAAATTCTTCCTTATTTCATTCGTTCTCAGATATGCGCGACGGTAAAGAACCATCGTGTGAACAATCCAACGGTTCACTCTGAGGACCGGTGCACGCGATTATCATATCGTGTGACTTCCGATGTAAGTTTATACAGCATCAAGTTCCTAGAAGTCTTTGGCATGGACACTCGATTCTTTCAGAGTTAAAATCAACGACTCAGTATATACTCGATTTCTTAAAACTGCCATCTGTCTTAATAACAGTACTTGTGTTAAAGTATCATTTTTAAAGAACATCTCATAAACCGGAAGTTACTCGTGTCCTATTTACTTCTTTTCTTTGTCAGAGAAGTACTAAAAGAAGCTATTAGTCATTAGAATTACGTCATTAAACGCAAAGCTATAAAGTATGATGGCTCGCCGATGCGATGGAGGGTTAATGAACCATTATGTGAAGCGATACCAAAGTGCGCTTAAAACGATACCGCACCGTTTAAGCATCTTAGATATTTGGACATGCTCCAAGAGATGCGCCGACAACAGTTAGTCGGTACTTTTCGGACAGCGGTCTTCACTTTCGTCGAAGCTTTTAATGATTCAACGAAGCCATTACGAATCGCTGAATCCAAGGGATATTTCATATCTTGATAGTTCGCTTTTAGCCGAAGGTACTCGGATATCGTGATATCACCGGGTCAACGTACCAGGTCACGTCGCGAGACGACCCGCGCGGTCCGTGCATTGTGTATTATACGCGTCTTCGTCATCTTAAAGGAACTTAAAGGCCATACGAGCGAGCGGTCGCAGCTAAAAGGTTGTAGTTATGCGCCGCGCAATATAATTGACACCCTTTCCCGTCTTATCGCCGCTTAATCGAGCTAGCTAACGGTAGCGCGAGATCTACAGTAAAAGCGGTAAAAGCGATAAAAAAAAGCTTTCTTTTCTTTGGCAACGGTTTCGTGAACTTTGATCTAAAAAGAAGAAATGGAAACAGGAGAAACGTTTCATTCTCTTCATCTCGAGACTTCTCAATTTCCAATCTCAATCTCAAATCTAATATATACTCTCTCTTTAAGAAACACTCTCCTTTCGCGAGAAGAGAAACACACACGACCTAACAACCCTTATTGGAAAGTTGCCTGAGCGTTATTTCTTTCAATATCAAGAATAACAATGGAAGCTGTCATTGTTGTGGTCCAATTCATTCATTCTTTCTTTCTTTCCAAGAAAATTCTGTCTAAGTTAATTAAGCGCTAAATTAGCAAATTGTTCAAAGCAAATCACACAGGTACGAGAGTGTGACATAGGAGAAGATGACACATAGGAGGGTGACACGAGCGCATCGTCTCGCGTCACACCCTTTGACGAGGAAGGGGAGAGGAAAGAGGGAGCAGTTATGATCCTAATCTTACGTTTCATTGTGTCTCGGACTTAAGTTCCTGCCAGGTCAGCAAACCGTAGATACGCCTGTAACTTTCCGAATGGAATGGAAGAGAGGAACGGGTCCGCGCTCGCAACTCCGCGCACAGGTAGCGTAGAAGGCCCCCGCGATTATCGGAGGTGCCTCGCTTCAGTCTGGTCTAGACGTCGGCCGTGCGCGCACCGTTTCTTCCGACGCGACGTGTCCGCACCACTTTTCCGTGCGTGTCCCGGGTGTGACACACGATCGAGGGATTCGCAGGGATCTCTCCGTGTATCGTTTACCAGGTATACCGGCGTATATCGACATCCCGATACTCCCCCTTTCACGCCCGTTATATGAATTCTCAACATCAACGTGAGCTTCATGGGGTTCGCGTGGAACGAGGTAAGGATTACGGTCTGCATCTCTCTTGTCTCTCCTCGTTTACACGTGATTATTCATTCGTGCTTTCCGTTACGTTCAACGCGAAATTACAGCTTCCCTTAAATGAATTAATCATTTACGGAGCGATTATAGGTATTATATTCTAAAGTATTACTTAAAAAAAAAAAAAGAAGAGAGATTGACAATTATAAATTTGATTTTAGATTTTATACTTTAAAGTGTCATTCAAATAGAAAAGTAAGAGGGAGAGATTGACAATTATAATTTTTAACCTTTACGCTACAAACAGCTACTATAAGAAGCTTTCACCTATGTGTTCATCGCATATGAGAAATCATTATAGTGAAAATTTTCACTGCTTGTATGTATATGTAATGACATTATAAGGATTCATCGTTAAAGCAATGTTATGAAAGAGCATCCTTATTAGGAACATCGTTAAAGAAACTTTCAGTAATTTTTTATCAACAAATTATTTTTCAATAAATTATGTTGTTTGACGATGCGATAAAATTATATATTTCAATTCTGTATACAACAACAGTTTTCTTCGAATATAATTTGTTATGATACGATGACTTTTAATTTAGATTTGTCATCACGTAAATTAATTGCTGTATGATATTAAAAAATACTTGGTAATAATAAGCAATAATTGTACATTGCACGAATAGTATTTTTAATTTCTTTCTTACTTATTATTTAAATAATATTTATTTATTAAAAATCGCTAAATTTTAATTCGAAAAAATTGCAAATAAAGCGAAAAAAGGAGATATTGATTACAGCAACGAATATAATCCTAGTAATAATAAAAAGTAAAAAATGTAAGCAGAAAATGAAATAAAATAATAATTAAATTCTATTATACAGATACAATTCAAAATTTAAAAATATTGAGAATGATGTACTTAAAGAAATCTAATTGGCCAATTTAATATTAAAATCACTGAACAACAGTGCTTTTAATATTCAAATTAAATAATTAATTACTGTCTTTTAGTATTGAATTGACCAATATCAGATTTTTGTAGGTTTGTAGACATTACTTAGGATTCCTACAAATATTTTCACTATTATTCTGCGTGAGCAATTGACTGTGACTAAACTCACAGCTCGCAATCATCGAGATTGAATATTTTCACGCTCCTATTCCAGTTTCACTGGCGCCTTCTCTTGTCCCTGAGTAGAACGCGAATAGAGCGTAGTCAATCGCGTTCCCAGGGAAATCGACATAAGTTGCGTGTCGTCAACGTACCGTGGGAACAATCTCGTGATGCGGGTCGCGATGCGAGAGAAAAAAAAATAGCAGAAATGAATATGCCGTACGATTGTAACAATAGTTCCCGTAATTGAATTATTTTGTCAAGTCATTTTGCGGAATAAAGAGTGAATCCAGTTAGCCATACACAGTTGAACCAGCACGTTTCTTATATAGTATCTAATAATCCATAAGAGACAATTAGCTGAAAGTAGGTATCCTCTTTAAGATTCCTACTTAGTTTTATGTTCCTACATACTTGGAATTAGTTTTCTGTTAATTGGCAGTCGTTACCAAGTTATTACAAGAACTATTGCACAAATTGCCGACAATGTGCTGCATTATTTAATATTGTAGGAATTTTAAATAAAAAGTGGATTGAAATAAAACAGATTCTTAATATGTTTACAAATAAAGAATAATATACATAAATATATAAATATGTCAATCTAATAATATATCATATTAATGTAGTCTGCACACATACATTAATATATTGTGCCAACCGTTAATCCTTTCGTGAAGTCATAATAATAGTTTTCATCATACTATTTATTATGTATGGAGAATTATAGTGATTGCGTGTATAAACGCGTTGGAACTTATCATTCACCTGGGGATCATCTGGGAATATATAAATATATTGATTTACCTGAAGTAATAACATACGTTTCAATATTATCCTTCTATAGAAAAGAAAAGTGCTCTTAAAATAGAATAACATTTTATTACATCATACAATTTAATTTTTAATTAGCTAGCTTCTCAAAAAATAAATTCGAACAATCGAAATGTTCGCGATTTCCCAAGAACGAAATAACAAAGTTTGGATATTTGAATTAAAAAATAATCAGCGTCTATAATATATAGTTTACATAAAACTAGTCTAATTGTAAGACTAATTTTAAGTAAATTCGCAAATCCGTTGAAACGTGTCCGCTCACAGCAAATCCAAAGCGGATACCTGCGCGTGTAGGCACGAGCGGACACGTAAGTATGCCTTAAGCACTTAACTATCTACCATTGTCCTCCTTTGAGGCGGCACGCGGGATGAATTTCAATGACTCCGCGACGCGTAAAAAAAAGACGAGAGAGAGAGAGAAAGGCGGCAGCGATCCATTGCGATATACCGGCTCCAAACGGCACGGAGCTGTTATTTCACCGGATGCGCTTCCTCGCTTCGTCTCGATTGCAAGTGGAACGACCTGCACGCGAGTTCTCCCTTCGATTCTATCTTGAGCCTTAGAATCAGCGGGGAATACTCTCGGGACGAGAATGACGACGGCGCGGTGCCGGTAGGCAAGTACCTTCTCGATAACTAACGATACCAGCGATACCGCCACTCTCGGTGAGCTACTTCGCAGAAGAAAGTTCCCAATCTCCCTTCCCACCATCCCCCTCATCCCCCAGCAACCGCAAAGATACGAGCGCGGGTCGTGATACATCGGTGCATGAGAGCGCACATATATTAGCGTGCAATCGAGCCCGCGGTCACGTTACCACTGGACCGGATCACCTCGAGGATCGCCGTCGCGGTTTCTCTATGTACCTACTTAACAACACCTTCGCTCAACCTCGCCTCCTTTATCCTTGACTTTATAAAGAAATCCGCGCGGGCGGATCTATGGGACGAATGATCGAGAGAGATCCGGCAAAGCCATTTTTCTATATCCTTTTTTTTCGCGAGGAACTACCATAAAGTTACACTTCCAGGAATCTTCGTGACATTTGGCGCACCTCGATATTTTTATCGCTGTATCTCAGCTGATGAGTCAGAATCTTTTAGAACCATTTTATCCGAGGAACATCAGGATATTCTTTGGAACGTCCCTGGGAGATTTGTGCTGTATGGGGATCTTTATCATTTTTTTTTTTTTAAAGAAGGTAATAGATAATCATTGTTAAGAAGGCCTGAGGGATGATCGAAATCCAAGTTCGTGGTCAGACCGCAAACACGATGTGCCTTGAGCATCTGTGCAGATGCATGAAAGACCTCGACGGCGTGGGAGAGATGCACTGAGATGCGCGCTTACGTAGTCTCACGTCTACGCGCAGTGCTATGTAATTCCAATCCAATCGTGGTCAGGATATTAATAATACCTGAGTAACAGTGGGCGTGCACCACAGTGTAATTAGCAACTTCCTCTCTTAGTAAGAAGTAACGAGCATGCATAGGAAGGACGATACGTTATATGTGTTAGGCGCGTTTGGCACCCACGGCACGTCCTTCGATAACGCGGACATTTCGATTTTATATGCGGGTCGGCGAGCGCGAGTAAAGCTGACAATGAGAGCGAAAGTCGCGCTTCGAGCGCGACAGACAGCGTACGAAGGCTTGGCAAGAATCGAATATAATAATAAATCATAAGTGAGCGGAATTAACTGTCATTTTTGAAATCTTTATTTTATATTATAATAAAAATTTTATTTTTATTTATAATCAAAATTGCAAGGAATTTAATATATCGTTTCAAAAGCTATAATACATATTCAAAAAGATTATAATTTTTAAAGTTCTTTCTTGATTTAAAAAAAAAATGGAGTTTTGTTGTACATTTTCTTCATAGAAAAGACGTTTTGAAGTATCAAAAAATTTAGCTACATACAAATCTAAAAATAATTTTGTTGAATCATTTAAATAATTATACAGAACATTCAAATTGGAGTGGCTAGAATATTAACTTTTTGCGGTATCGCTCATTATGCTTGAGATTCCTATCCGTAATTATTTTAATAGTCCAATAAAATTATTTTCAGATCTGTATCCAGCTTTTTAGATACATCAATTATCTTTAAAATCATCTTTAGTGTTAAAGCTAAATAATTTGTGTTGATAATTAGTTTTATATTTTATTGCTTCAAAATTTGGAATTTTGTGTATTATACAATATATTTGCAGGATTAAAATTATATTTACAAGATAAAAAAATGTTTCACATTTTTATGAAAGGAATTCTCTATAAATTGCATTAAAAAATAAAACTCGAATGAATCTTACTCTCCAATGAAGTAAACGAATGAAGTAATTCGGTACGTAAGTCTTGATTGACCGATTGCGTGTTCTATAAGGAAGTTTCGTTGATCCTTAATAGATGATAATACATTAGAAATACGCAAGCCATCCGAGAAACACGCAGACGGATTACGAGATCATAAGTGGGGGCGGGAGATGATCGGTGAAAGTAAGATTAGGTACTGTATGGAATGGTACAGATTGAGTCAAGATGCCGCAAACAAGATACTCATAAGATATCCCAAATTTAACTTGTTTACAGAGTGTACGAATATATAAATAGATATACTCCATTACGTTACACGATAGAGCTGCTAGAAATGTGAATTATATACAGATATGTTTAACTTGTGGGTGTGCGCGATTGAAAAGAATTTCTTTTAATATTCTGAATATTAAAAGATATCTACGATTATATATATATATATATATATATATATATATATATATAATAGTTGGATAATATATGAATAGAGCAATATAAATAAAAAATAAAATAATAAATAGATAAAAACAAAGATTATTTTATATTTCTTCTAGTTTATTTATATTTCTTCTAGCTTCTTAATTATCATATTATATAACGGTTCAAGTTTTATTTTTTATAATTTTTTCGCAATTATAGAAAAAAAATGCTACAACGAATAACTATAGGAAAAACATTATTTACATATAATCATTTTTCTACTTAACGACTTAATTAATATGTGAAGAAAATTATTTAGAGGAGTTATTAAATATTCATAAATAATTAATTTTTCCGGGATTCGTGATGTGAAACAACATGATTTCTCCATTTTCCAAAAATTCATATCTTAATTGATATCTAAAAGAAAAATAGATCATGTTTTTACTTAGAAAAGAGATCCAATTATTTATCAGTATTTATTACAGTAATTACTAATTTATCGGAACATTTTAATTATTGCTATCAATAAATTATTATATAAAAATCGAAGAAAATCGAAGAAAATTGTCACGAGTGAAGTATCCGCAACATTTTGGAAAATAGCGTTAATTTCTTCTGTGGTCATTGAAATTGCTAATTATTTTCAACGCGTGTCCGATAACTGTACGGCAGATGTCGAATAAATATAAGAAAACGTCGGGACAAAACAAGATGAGACGAGTGGCGAAGCGCGGATAACGGTAACGCGTGACGCGCTCGTTTCACCTGTCCCAATATGTCTTATATCCGATATAGTCGATCCCCCTGGCCCAAAGAGAGGAGAAACGAGCCGGTGTAACGAGCGCGCGTGTCCAACAATTTACATATATGGCGCAAAGTGCATCATCGTGCGGTGCGGCAAGTGTGCAAGGTGCAATCGGCTCTCTCGGCGCATCTCGTACGTTCGTGTGTACTGTACACACGCTGCACATTGATATCACCTGAGAAGGAAGGAAACTGCGAGACGCGAGAGAGGGAGGAAGAGGCTTGCGCGGCTGTATGTCAGGGGGCCAAGCTAACGGTCCACCCAGACTCTCAGGACTCTCTGTAATCCAATCGTTGCAACGCAACTCGCGTCTGCTTTTCTCTCTTCTCTTTCTCTCTTTCTCCCCATCTCCCCATCTCCCGCCTTCCTTTCGCGGCTTCCCGGCTCGTTGCACATACGTCGTATCGGACCGTGACGTTCATCCGGAAGACTGAATTCACTGAAACGATCGCGATAGATTTCTGCCACTTCCTTCCGAACAACGCCAAGAAAAATAATGTAATTTTCCCAGCTTTGAAAGAAAGCCACATTATTATGCTCCTTTCTTTGAAAATTCAATGATTTTTTTTTTTTATTTACCTCGCAATTAAACGTGGTATCGATAGGACAATGTCGGAAAATAATTGTAATTAAAATATGTTTAAAAATAATGTCATTCACAAAATTAATTTAATAATTTCCGTAGAAGTTAATTGCTGAAGTTTTTACTTTCCTCTTATTTTAACTTTGACATTTAATTTTGTTGCTTAAAAAATAATTTTTTTCAGATTTTGTGATTTTAACGAAAGAAAACACAGAATATCTTTAGGTGTATCTATCTACAAGAATAACTAGCGATTAATTATTTTGATATTACAGATGCGGAAGTTACGGGAGAACGAGGGAAACCGACCGATACAATCAGCATCTCGCATAGAGAAAAAAAATCTCAAAGACGATGATCACATGGTACGTTATTCTTTAATAAACGCATAATTATATATAATGAGTAATTTTTTAAATAATTCCTCTGATACAAATGCTTCCCCTGGCGAAAATTTTTTTCAGAATTTTTTATATAATTTTTCAGAATTTCTATGTAATTTTATAACTTTCTCACATTTTTTATACAAAATTGGAACACTTCTCAGAAAATTTACATTTTTTTTTTAGAATTTTCTATATATATATTAATTATGAAATATCATAAGATTTCTAAGATTTTTTGTAAGTATAATTTCTGGTGAAATGTTATAAAAATCTAAGAAATTAAAAAATATTTTTAAAAAATTATGGTATGAGAAATCTTAAAATATTTTAGAATTCACTTGAAAAATTCTGAGAGAAGATGTAAACTTTCCGAATATTTCTGAATATTTCTGAAAAATGTTCCAATTTATAAAAATTAAAAAACAAATTTCACCAAGGTCTGATATGCAAAATTACTTCAATTATTTTTCTGTATAAATCAAATTAATATTTCAACTATATTGAGTTCTACAGATATACGTAAGTGATTATTTATTATCATATGTATTTCTCACAATATCTCTCATATCTCGCGATAAAAGTGTATAATGACATAATAAGAATTAAGGTGGGGTATCGTTTAAGGTGAGGTCATATATGCGCGCAATAGAATCCAACAGAGCCATAAATGAAATCGAGGTCGAGCGCCTTCGTGAACTCGCTCTTGAACAGCAGGAAGTCATCGAAATACTTAGACAGGCAGTTAAGGTAATAGAATTTTTTTTAGGAAGTAAATATGAATTGAAAATTTGAAAAATATAATTTTTTATTTTTCTCATAAATTTTGAAGGTTCCTAATATATTATAACTAATATATATATATCATTAATTTGAAAGAAAGATATTTCAACCTTAAATCTGCAAATTAAAAAAAACATATGAAATAAGAGTATAGACAGCTTGATGTGAAAAAAAGATAATAGATTATATAAAGATTATAAGATTACATTGAGCGAATTAAAAATTTGCGTATTAATAAAACTAATCATTCTAGTAAAACTAAATTTGAAAAATAAAATCGGATATTTTTATGTGTTACTTAAGGAGAGAGAGAGAAAGTTGGAGCAATTATCCAACAAGAAGAGGAAGGAGGAATTTTATAAACAGTGGCTAGAGTTAGAGCCGGTGGCTGAAGTGGATGACGAGGAGGATCATGAAGATGATGACAGCGCTCTATCGAGTGCCCCGTCCTCGATGTCGCCACAACCTGGGGGCTATGGTCAGTGGCAAGGCAATGGTGTCACTAGAGAAGCATATGAAGCCGTTCTCATCGAGATCGAGGATCTACAATCAAGGCTTCTTAAAGAGCAACGCGAGCTATCGCATGCCAGAATTCAAATTTGCGACTTGGAGAAAGCGCTCTTGCAAGAGGTAAAATTTGTAATTGTAATATAATTGGTGTATAATCCTCGATGATTAATTATAATAGACGTATAATTCTTGGCAATTTCTTTTCGTTTACATTATAATTGATACTTATAATAACAGATGGATTATAACCTAGGAGTACATGAAAAATTTTTAGCTTATAATATTGCATACCTGAAAGTTTTGATAAAGGCTTTTGCATTTCACAGAGATGTGCTGATCGTGACAAAGAATTAAGTGAATTGAATGATAAGCTTCGAGCTGCTGAGGAACGAGAAGCCGCACTTTTGGTGGAGCTTTCGGAGATACGAGAGCAAAATGAACTGCTGGAATTTCGATTGCTCGAAATGGAAGAAATACCTATACGCAAAGATACTCCCGATACGGTGGACAGCGGTATCGTTTCACCAGAACCTGTTCATACGAACAAGGTAAGTTTTTGTTTCGTATTGCGCATCAAGTTTAATTTAAATTAATGCAGATAATAAAATAACTAGTCACTTAGGAATTTTTACTTATTATAAAATTAGGAAGGAATTTTTTTATTTATTACATAAAATTATTATTGATACGCTAATAATCGTTCGTGTATCTTCCATTTATATCTTGCAATACAATGATATTTCAGGATCATTCAATTAACAAACAGAGAAGCCGTGCCGTGAATGCTACAATGAACTCTATAAAATCCACGTCACCCGTGTTACCGCGAAAGCCCCCGCTTACTCTTCAGGAAAGTGGTATCTTTGAGGAGGAAGAAGAAGAAAAAGAGTATGAAGAAGAGCACGACATCGAGTTTAATAGCCGCGGTACTCAAACGGAAGCACCATCCGGTGAACTCCTGCAGGAAGTGCAACGTCTTCAAGAGTTAAGGGCTCGAATTCAGGAACGAGCGGCTAAGATCACAACACCGGTCTTCCATCCGATTGATTCATCTAAGATCTGCTTCGATGTGTCAACAATGGATTCGATAGTCCAGCTGACTTCCTATCAGGAGCGGGTTCGTGATCTCGAGGAGAGACTTGAAATATATGAGGAAGCTGAAAAGAATCGAGAACAAGAAAAGCGACTGTCTAAACAGCGGGAGGAGGAACTATTGGATGAAAACTACAGACTTACAGAGAGAACATACTGGTTGGAAAACGAACTGCGGACTATCAGCGCAAAGTGTACCGTCAGCGAGACTAACAGTGGAGAGACAACTGTCATGCATCAAATAAAGAACATGGGCCAAAATAAACATCCAGAAGATGTACAGAATTTGGAAAATGTACAAGATCAACTTAAAGATTCAAATTGCACGCGTGCTGTTCAAACCATAAAAACATACGGAAATTACATGGCTACAGAATGTCCTCGATGTCAAGATAAAGATAAATCCGACAAGCAGGTCACTCTGGGTGCTGAACGTAATGTCACGGTAATATATGTTGTATCGATCTAGCTCTTTTTTAAATTCATTTACCGATTTGAATAACTTAATTTTATGTTACGGAGTTATTTCTTCTTTAATTTGAAGTAAACAATAAACGATCATTACATATTTTTGCAGCTTGTATCCCTAGAGGAGAAGGAGAAGAAAGACGAACTGAAACTCTGTAAATCCGAAGAACCGGCCGTAACTGATCTTACCAAAAACGACTTAGAAAAGAAGGTTAGCCGAAGACGAGTTAGGAATAAAGAGCGCGAAATACGGTCCGCAAAAACAGCAAGAATGGCAAATGTCAGATTCGTCCACGACGTCTCCTTTGGACGAAGAAATCATCCGTTGGTCTTGTATCAGGAAATTTGTGTTTAGCTTATGCCGTCGCTCTATCAAATCCTTAACAACGAACTCTAGTAAGACGGGCGTGGCTTAAAAATTCGATAACATCGTCTAGTAAACTTTCGCTGTAATTCCCCGTTTTCACACCGAAGAAAGTTGTGCTCGCGTTATAATTAAAAGCTGATGTCTGCCTAAGTTGATGTGTAGTTTTTGAGAAGCTGGGAATCTTCCTCGCAATAGAGGATTGCGCAGAAGAAAGCGCATGTTCTCCGGAGCGACAGTTTCCAGAAAATAGCGACGAACGGAAGAAGACCGAGGTCGTGGAGAGAAAATGAGGAGGTGAGGAAGAGAAGGAGAAGGAAAGCTAACCGACAGCATATCTACCTTACGTCTTTGAACGTACGTATGAGACAGACGACCGACAAGCTCAGTTTTATTTGGAAAACATGAAAAAAAATACAATTACTAAATATGATAGCCAAATATAGCCAAGTGTCTCAGATTACAAATAAATCCAACAGATTCATCAAAGTATCTGATACTTTGCTAATCTTTCTCCAGACTTTTTGCAGAATCTGTTCTCGATAATAATCATGTTTGCATTCTCAAAATTATTAATTACAGTGTAGTGCACTCTACGACTTTTTATGCGTCTTGATTATTCATCGAATTATGTTCAAAAAATTCTGACTAACTATTTGGACTGTAGTAGAGCTTTATAGCAAGTTTCCGCCTGGCATAATCACAACATTATATATTACGCACTTGATACCAGTTGGTGATGGTAACGATTATGCTTCTCTTCTCCTATTTTCTTCATCTGTCTCATAGAAATTAGAATTATAGTAAACAAAATGTATAAGTATAACATAACATAGCATAAGATCATCTGGACCAAATAAACATCCAGCACAAAGTTTCCATATTGATATGTTTACATAACATTCATCTAGATGTTTGATGTTAGCTATGCTGTGCTTATGCATTTTGTATTAGTCTTATTAGTTCTTAATCACCATAACAAAATATATTCGTAAAAATAGCGAGCATTAATTTTATTTAAAGTAAAAATTTCTTTATTTTGAAACAAAAATACGCATAAAAATTTAATCTTTAGCGATATTTATTAATAATATTTAGTAATTATTATTACACTTTTTCGTTATATTTAAAACAATACTATATAGCAGATTCGACTGCCACAAAAAAAAATCTTTTAAGTTTACAGTCGTTTTATATATTGGACATTTAGGCAATTATTGTTTTTAATACCAAAGAATTAAAACTTGTACAGCACAAAAAGATTACAGAAACATTTCTGAAATCACTGCAAGATTGCAACACATATATCATGCAATATTTTTTACAATATTTTTATCATTAGTATTACTACAAATTGTTGAAATTGCATGTCTCTCTATAATGTCTGTAACATTTTACCGTAATTCACAAGATTACAATGTTGCTGTAATATAATTGAAAATTTCTATGCTGTACGGGGGGAACATGATGTAAGCTCATGCTTCACCGTTGTTCTTTACGCAGGTGATCTATTTTCGCTGGAGATAAATGCGAGAAGAGGTTCTCCATCGTCTCTCGTCGTCGCAGACTCTGTCCATCAACCCACGAGTTCCACGGAAGAGTCAATGAACCCGTGGGTAAAACCCGCGGCATAAACGAGGTAAGATAATTTTTCTAAACGCTTATATCATGATTTTAATAAGTAGTGAATCACAATCAGCTTCCTAAGCACTTCGAAACTTAGATTCAATTCATTCTACAAATTGGATATCGATTTATGTCTGCATACCTGATACTACTTATTCACAAATAAAAGAAGGATGTGCAAAATAAACATAACATACAGACACATTAGCGATCGGTTAACTTTGAGTCAGTTTACCTATAACTGATCTGACTTCGGTCGGTCTTCATTGATTTTTAATCATAAATATATACAGTTCTTTTATATAAATATTTTTACAATTTGTTACAGGACAATACGGCTGGCGCTGCTTGGTGTGCCCAAGTGACGATCAGAAATGGTACGTCCTAGAAATAAAACGAGGGCGCCTGCGGATCGAGTGCCAACCTGAACCCTCGGTTTGGCGTACTTCACCTTCCCCATGTCACGACCAATCTTTTCGTACAAGCTGTGAAATCAAGTGCCAAATAAGCCGTAGATTATATATATATATATATCTCCCTCACACGCGAGCGTAAAATATATAAAGCGTTATTATAAAATAATTATAACGATGTTTTGTAATAATTATTGCGTGCAATAATTATTACAAAATAATTTCACGTATGATTCGGAATATTCGTAATTGATGCATTTTTAAGAGATAAAGAATGACGCCCAGAAAAAATCAGAATGAAGATAACTGCATTAAACAGACATGTATTTGTACTAAGCGACATATCAAATGTATCTTCGAATCCTTAGTATGTCTTTATCGAAATTTAAATCTACGTTTCGACATAAATTTAAATTTGATATGACAAAAATGCAACTGTGCATGCGTAAGCTAATTTGATGTCACGCATCACATGTGTGTCGCAAATTATCGCGCGATTCGTGATATCATGCATTCAATGAGCCACAAAGGCATGTCTGTGTAGTGCCGTTGAGATTCTATAATGTCTATATCAACGACTATTGGAGATTCTATTATAATTTCCATCATTATACACTGTGTGAGGAGCAACTTCGTTAGAAACAGTAATTGTAGGAAAGTAATATACATGTATTATAAGGAATATATAAATTCCTCAATGATTCACTTCACTCCGATATCTTTTTCTTTTAGTTTTTCATTTTAAACTTTTGCACGCCAATTTTACGCGATAAAGTATATAATAGAATTATATACTGAATTAAATTGAGATAATTGCTACCTTCATTGTAGAATATCATTTCATGAATTTTATCGAAACTAAGCTAGGCTTGCGTGTGTCTTTATATTGGAAAAATATATACATGTATGTGCGTATGCTTCAACATTTAATGTTCATTGATATGCGTATTAGTGTGTAAACAATGTGTTTCTAGTCCTACTTTTCGTTCAATCGTATAACACAACGAACGTGCCTTAGCATCATGTATATCGATCTTGAGTGATTTCATAGATTTAGTTAGATTTTTCGCAAGAAGTGTGTATATACAAACACTTACTCATTTATGCTGTATAGATTTTCGGAGCAAAAATTATTCCATCAAGCCTGTTTGACCACTATGGCGCTGTTTGCTTACAGATTCATTTCATATATAGAATTGATTTTATTCGTAACGTGTGTATCTACAAGAAATGAATAAAAGTGCCCATCTGTTCTCCGTCTCTCTTTCTTATTATTAAATTGCTAATTTCTAGAACGAATAAGTTAAATCAAATCTTATTTTTATTTATTCAAATAAAATATCATTTTATTTGAATAATACTAATAATTTAATTTCAAATAATTACAAAACAAAAGATCGTTTATGTAGTCAATTAATCATATTTTATCATATATCTAAAAGATTAGAGCAGAATATTTTACAAAATCTGTTTTTGGCAGATTTTACTTGTTACGATTTGCAGCTATGTCCTTTAATTAGAGGACTTAGATGTGTTCTCTGAGATTTTCGCCTGTTTATCGGGGACTTCTCGTTTACCATAGGTGGTAGATGCAGCGACGCCCATCAGCAAAGATGGCAATGTACATTCTATAAAACGGACTCTTTCAACGAGTACGTTACGCTTTCTCTCCAACGAAGCGTTCCTCTTCTCGTAGCTTTTCAGCATTTGCCTCCAATAATTCCTTTTACTAGTATTAACTTCACTTGCAGTTCTATCTATATTAGTATTTGCCACAGCGGCTGAGGTTCTGGAGAAATCAGCCATTGTTCACAAAAAATTTTGACAAGCTGAAATTAGGTTACTAAATAAACGTGAATAAACGCTTTAGGCTACATCATGAAGTATCTTCCATTAACATCAACCTTTAATCTTCAAGTTTCGAGTCATGTTAGTACCGAAATAACCAAAAAAGGTATAAAATGATATGAAATGACAAGTGACATGGCGATATAAAATAAAAATGACTCAACATTATTGGAAGTCGTCGGAATCATCCGTGTTGTCATTACGCCGTTATTACTTCAAATTAGACTGAATTTATTTTGTTTAAATTAAACACAATGGAAACAGCAAGCGACGCGAAAGATGTCGCAAAACTTTCTCCTCTTCCCATCGCGATTTTATCAAAGCAAGGTGATAAATCCATCATGCTGATAAATCCCGACACCCCTTCGTCAACACATTCACAATCTAAAATGCCCCTTTGTCCTGCATATCGCTTCTGCAGGGAGTTAAGAGGGCCTTATCGTTCGCCTGTGCTTGATAGCGATCATCACCAACAGCAAGTAGGTCGAATTTAGAAATCGAATCTGATAAACGCACACCTTTTCTGTCACAGTAAAATTTTATAATTTATTTTATCTATTTGATATCGTAAATAATAAATTAAGAAAATTTGAGTCATTGTAAATAACAGACGTGTGCAAAACATTTAGAATTTTATTTAAAGAAATGATAGAAGTATTAATAAACATTGCGAAATAAGTACTGATCTTATCATTAAAAATCATTGCAATTTATTTAACGTACATATGCGTGCGTGAATGACCATAATTAATTTACTTGAGTCTACATTGAGAGGAAATAACAAATTGCTAACAGATCTTGATACTCCACGATTTATTGCAAGCGATTAAAGAAGCTGCGTTAAAATTGATACAATTAATTACGATAGAAGAGCGACGGAGAAGAGGCGCAGATCCTCGGATACGCTATCCTGATTCAGAACGATACGAGAAGAGTACTCAAGTAATAAAATTTGTGGATTTATCATTATTACATTTGCGATAAAAAATAATTAGGAAGAATTGAAAATAAAATAGCACTAATTGTGAGTAACTTCTGTTAGCCGCATAATCCTGAATCTGGATTAATCACGACCACATCCTCCTCAGTTTGTGCACTCTGTGGCGTCGCACTTGATCTGAAGGATTCTTCAGAGAAACCAAAGCAATTCGATAGAGGAAAAAGTGATGAATACAGTATCTCACCGAAACAGTTTGAGAATACATTATTGAAAAAGTCCACTAAAATTCCTTTATCTATCGAAAAGGATAAAAGTAGCGATGATTTTTCTGTTCCTGGAAGTATACTTGATTATATTCTTTCCAAAGAAAATGGTCGTATTGACACGAAAGGACAAGAAAAAATCTTTTCAAAAATCCAGTCCATTGATACGAGTGAGAGCGGATTACAAAAGCTGTCGTTTATACGACAAAAATCTCCCGATAGTATCGCGTGTCAAACACATCAAGATGAGTCTCAACGAAGGTGTGATAGTACAAGTCAAGTGTCGAGATACATTAGTGAGTAAAAAAAAAAACAGATTTTATTCCTGAAAGGAATTCCTGTTGCTTCTATATTTTACAATCAACTGTCAAGAGATAATAGATAATGCTATTTATATAAGCAATGACTGTTGTTCATGTAAAATAGCTAGCAATCATGAATATAAGACCAGTGAATCATCACATCATTGCATCGTCAATATATCATCTACAATTTGCTCCACCCAAGAAGCAGCGACGCTTACTCAGGAAATGGTAAATTAAATTTATTGCTTATATTAAAAAAAATTGCACGAGAATAACTCTTTGCTCTCTCTCTCTCTCTCTCTCTCTCTCTCTCTCTCTCTCTCTCTCTCTCTCTCTCTCAGTGAGAAAAAATATATCCTATTAAAAATATTATTCGAAAAAGAATAGAATGTGATATATGTAATAAAGACAACTTACATAATAGCAATTCTTTGAACGTACTATGTATCGTAATATAATAAATAAAATATTAAATATTTTAATAAGTTTTTTCATCATGTTAATGTAATATATAATGTATAATGTAATGTATAATTAAAAATTTGTAAAATTGAGTAGTAAAAAATTATAAAATTATGAGCCTGAATAATTAACTGAATTATTTCAGCTTTGTCCGTGCGCGTGTGGATTACTTATGAAAGAAGCAACTGAAAGCAAAGTGTCTATCAATCCAATGCCTATATTAAAAGATGAATTTATTAAAACGTACAAATTTATAATATTATACAAACATATAATTTTTATTCCTTTCGTTCAATATAAAATATAAATAAATAATATATAAATTTTTTCATTCCTGCAAAACTCATCACACAAATTAAATATCATATTACATATTAGTTTTTATTTCAAAATATCTCTTCTAAAAGAAATGATCGCGATTATAAAATAACATATATTTCATGTATTTTTCAGTAAACTTGGAGAGTTAGGTCTGCATTTAGATTCAAGAAAAATAAAAGTACATGGTGACACAGTAAAGGTCAAGAAAACGAAGGTGCAAAAGTTGGAAAAAGATATGAATGTCAAACATTGGATAGAGGAAGTTGTGCAATTGCGGTTACAAATGCAAATTGAGGAGCTGCATAAAAATATTCAATTTTTCAAACAAGAAAACGAGTATATTAGACACCTTTCAGAAAAATGTCGCTGTTTATCAGAAGACATAAACAATTTACAGCCATTTCTACCGATTGGAGAAACATATTCTGGTGAGGACTTACATTCAAGATGTATAATTGATTTTTTGTATTTTTAATTTAACATATTATAGAAAGTGCATATTATGGATAGTTTCAGGACAACAATTTACGACAACGATTAAGCACTTACAAACAAAATATCACAATCCACACGGAATAATAGCCACATTAACCGAATTGTTTCAAAGTTCAATAAACATTCAACAAATCGCTGCGAAACTATTAGCACCGTTTAAAGAACATTGGAACCCGGGAGAAAAGTATTTTAGATACGACGTCAATGAATATAATCACACTATTAAGTTTCTTACATATAAATTTAAAAAAAATCAACGTTACTATATTTTTTCAGCATTGCAACGACTCATGTATCATCTGCTTCAGAAGCGCAGGCTCTTTCGGAGAAAACAAATTCCACGATATTCGACGTTTATTAAAATATTTAGATTATATATTAAGATTATATATTTTTTTAGATAAATCACAAATAATACGTGTCAATATATAAATAATGAACATTCTATGCATAACTCATTTTGCAAAATAGTTAAAAATTCTTTCACGTACAACGTTGCAAGTCTGACAGTTAAATGTTAATGGCGCGTCATATCGATTTCACATTTGTGCGCGGGATATAGAAAAACTTCCGGCGATCGACCAAATCTTCCAAAGTATTCAAATCAGGCAGCATAGATGGAATCTCAAAAGGAAGATTAGGGTGCGCGACTATTAGCGGTGCTTGGTTGGAGCTGGAAAATCGAGTATTCATATTAATCCTGTTGCGATTGCTGGGTGTGTAATACGCTTCTGTAGACGTCGGTTGTCTGGGATAATAAGGATCATATTCCAACTCGTTCGGTACTAATGGCTCTAAAGATAGCGTCAAAGCGTGCACAGGAATTTCTGTAGTAGATTTTACGTAAGCGTTAGCTTGAATCGATCGTAACGTCTCGGAGTACGGATGGATATCTCTGTTGTAACTGGAGAAAGACTTCTTACGCAGAGGAGATGAATGCCGGTTATCTTCCGATGTCATCACTTTCGCGGGCGAAGAATTCGAGAGCGGCTCGTATGAATGATTAGGATACACGTTGCTTTTGTCGCGAGTCTCTGACGACGGCAAAGATAACGACTGTCTTGGTACCGTTGGTTTGTCGTTACGTAGATTCCAAGAATCGAACTCTTTGGTAAGTGTCCGTACAGTGGAAACTGCCATGTGGTTCCTCAAATCAGCGTTGCATATCGTGCAATTGTCGGTGATTTGCCGAGCTTGATTCCGCGTTCGATCATGATCCTTTAAGAATAGATTCGCGCTGAAGACGAAGCTGGTTTGAAACTTATTCGGCATGGATTTGTCGGGTCGTTGAATTACATGGAAAGAACGCGAAAATGCCAACCGATGATCATCGAGGGAATTGCTCGATTCCACTGGGGATCTCGTTGAGGAAGTTACGTGCGCGATTTCCTTGTCTATATTCTCGTTTGGAAGTTGAGTCGACGAATAAATAGTCGCTTGACAGTCCACGAGATAAACGTGATCGCATATCGAGGCATCTTGACGAAAAGCCGTTCCTTCGGGACATCGGTAAGTGAATTTGTTCCCGTGATCATCGCACGTGTGATATATTTTGCAATTCGCTTCGATATCAGCATAAAATCCCATAGGCCGGTTGTGACAGGAGAAGCTGGTTTTGACGGTTGGCGGAGTGGTATTCTGCGTGGGTGAACAATCGTGATTGAATCATACATCTTAAAGACCGTTAAAGTATTTAAAAGCGAGATAATTTAACTTATTTGTAAATTTATGTAAGTATAAGCAATTCCTCATTTTTTATGGCATCAATATGCGCAACTAATCCGATGTAACATAATTAGTGTTAACACAACAACACGTTTAAAATCCTATTACTTACAAAAACTTCTTCAGCGTGAGTAACAACAACAAATAACATGCATCGTATAAGATGCGATTGTAGAATCCAGTAAAACGTCATTTTTTTAAATAATCTAAAATCACTAAAAAATTGCGCGAGTTCGAATTACGCGGAAAGCAGCAGGAGCTCCGCTCCACCGTTTAGATTCTAGAAGATCACTACACGGCGTTACGAGAAGTTCAAGTGAAAGTAACTCGAGGATGAGTCTGAAGCTGTTTTCTCTCTCTCTCTCTCTCTCTCTCTTCTCTCATCTTCTACTTCCCTCTCTTTACCTTTTCCTGACAATATATCTGGCACACTTAGGCTGCGTTCTACTTGCTGCTCGTAACGCTCTTGAAGAAGAAATTTTATTTTTATTGTTTATCAAATATTAAATACGGACAAATGTTGCTCGGGAGCATTGCGAATTTTTTTACATCAAAAGTTATGTAAAAATCTCGCTTTTGCTTCTAAAAAATATAGAATCTATCACAAAATGTATTTAGATTTACAGACATTTTTTAATATATATTTTAATAGTAAATATGTAAAAATATTTAAAATATCAAATATTTAAAAAATAGTGAACTTATATAAAATATTATCAATGTATATGTATAAAGAGTCCATAAATACATAAATAAATACATAAATACATAAATATATTAATAGCTGTTTTCTAGCAAGAATAGTATAACACAATGAATTATTACATTCTTATTGTTTGCCACAATGAATATTGTTGAAGTAATAAATACGTGAAAATACAATTTTAAATATAGCGTCTTTTACTACTTCAACAATATTCACTTAGATATAATAATTAATTTTATATATAATAATTAATTTTTTCAAGGAAGTGTTTTTCTTTATTTTTTTAATGTGCATTTATGAATTTATAAAAGATACATTCTTATTTTGACAATACATTTTTTATTTCATTAAAATAACATATTACGATTAAAAATTTTTTAAAAAGCTCCAGATATAGTTAACGACTTTATCAACAATCATTAATTGCGTAAAAGTCTTGAGCGACATTTGTTAAAATCGTTTCCTGGTTTATCAATTGTTAATATCTATTTATTTTATTTCTAATAGAGTGAATAAAAAAAAATTAATAATTTCTAAAATATGCAGTTTTAATATAAATACATCAATGATATTTTTAAACAAATTTACAAGATTTGCTTATCAAAATATATTCTACAGAAAAAAAAATGGAAAATCTCATATTGAAAGAGACAAAGATTTGTAATATATCTCAGCTTTTTATTGATGACATGTATAAATATGTGCTCTAGGCATACTGGCGTTTTTCGTTTAATAAAAATAATTATAGCGAAAAACGGCGCAGAAAGTGTAATATCAAATCGATAATATAGTATACGACAATCATCAAGGCTGATACATGGCAAAACCATTGTCAAAATTTATGTAAGTCACATTTTGGGTATAAAGAACTATCGATATTTATCATTATAGGGAATACAGTTAATTAATCTTTAATTGACAGTCAGCAAATGTAGGATTATAAAAGTTTATATTAGGGGAAATTGGATTCGAGTTGCGCAAATAAGATATTTGGCCCGTGTTTATAGATTTAATTAAGGTCCGATTGCACTATCTTTACTTTAATTTTAAACGAGACTTAAACTTTATTTTTTCTGTCTCTCTAAGCTTTCAAAAAAGAAAGAGATATTTTAAGCTTCGCTTAAAGTCAAAGTAACGTTAGTGCAATCAGGCCTAAGACTTATAATGTTATTATAAGTCCATTATAAAGAAAATGAAGAATATGCTTTGCATATTATAGGCTCTTTGGCATAATTATCTGGATATGTTTTTTACATCCCCTGATTGATTTCCGAATCTATAGCGTTTCGAACTACATTCGGTTGTAGGGCTATCAAAAACTTATCTTTCTAACGTGCAAAAAGGAGTTTCATGACAATTTTTGTTCACATTGTATATTGACATGTACGCATTTATCCTATCTTGATATCTGTTTATGTGTTTGCGTCGATATTCTCATTTAACGTGAATTGTTCCGTTTCTCAGAGTGAATCTCACCGTAAAAGAGAAATGTTGGGACATTTGTCTAACCGTATATAATCCGCGGGTATTTCTATAAAATAACCATTCTAAAAGAATAACTTTCTAAATAAGAAAAATAAAATAATCCAAGATTACGCTATCGTAGCCGGTACTATTTCAACTTCTTGAGACGTATCACTTAGCATTAAAGTAGCCGTCGTTTGCTGCCGAGAATTCTGATCGATGCCTCTCGTGCTGGGTGGAACGTACGTCCACCATGCCAAAAAAAAGAAAAGAAGCGAAGCCGCTTTTCCGATGAATGCCAGCGCTAGCATATACCTGTGAAAAACATGTTTGTAACAAATTCATTTAAAACTTGTGAGAACTAATTTGCGAATCATGTCAAGGAACCACCGTGTAAATTGCCAACCTGCTCATGTAGTAGTTATCGTATACGAGGCACGCTCCTCTGTCGTCGCACGTTTCGTTCCACAAGATGCAGGTATCGTCTATAAGAGCACCGAATACCATTGGTGCCGGTATAGTTCCTAAAATCCGAACTTTGATCCACTGTATGCCTAAAGCGAATGATCGTTGATCGTCGCGCACGACTCTCAGGGTGGACGAGAGCGCTGGCATTGTACACAGGAACGTCATGAACATATTGCAAAATGCCAGGACGATGAACAGCCACAGGTACGAGCATGAACTTCCGCAGGTGGTATTGACAGCCTGGTACTGGACGACATCGCCAGTATCTTCGCTCGTCAAATTCATCGCTGGTGCGTGTATGCAGCTGCAATCCGAGTATATCTAGAAAGACAGTCGCGCGTGACATTTATTTGCTGTCCAAAAACGGAACGCTATTTTAGAAATACACCGGGGAATATACTTTGACATTGTTTATCGGTGTTTCTCGATAACATCCGGCGTGACAGGGTGAATAGTACGTGACTCCATCCACGCCGCATATAGGGTTAAATTGCAATCTAGAACATCCGCAGCCATTGTTGCAGGTGTTTTCAAGTGACAACGCGATCCTTCTGTAACAAAAGTCTCATTTTTAATAATAAAATAAGTAAACGTAATCGAACGAATCACTAATAATTTATATATTACTTCGTTGCCATTTTAAATCCATCGATAGTACAAACCTCGTGATGTTTTGATAGGGCACAGTCAATCCAGCGAAATCCAAGTTCGGGCAATTTAAAGCGAAACACAGCGTGAAAGCGATGCAGGCGGCTGTAGCCAGTAAACAAAATTTTAATATGCCAGAGCAGGGCAAATTGAAGCGTTTTATCAGGTAACCACCGAGAAATGTACCGCCGCCTCCAGCTGGTACAGTCACCAATCCTAAAAATAAGAAAACATTATTTTGTAATATAAATCATAGCGATATTAATTAATATGTCATCAATTAATATTTGTTAAAATTTTTTTTGCAGTTCTTTGCAGTTCGCATTACTTCCTTTATATCGAATCATTTCCGAAGCTTTGTGAAAATGATTTTATACAACGGTGCTTATCGAAATTCATGCTATATTATGATAGATTAATTGAATTGTGACATTATTCACCCATCAGCAACGCGGCCGAACTGGCACTGACGCTGAATTGATTTTCAATCAGTTTCGGTAGAAAAGCAGCAAATCCAGCGATGAGCAACCCTTCACTGGCACCTGCCAAGTTCAACATAAAAAATGCCGGATTTCCAAGTAATTCGGTCATAGCACGTGGCAGCTCTCGTATCTTGGAAAATGCTTCCCCCGTTGCCGCGGTAGAAGATCGAGTCGATTTCTCGTGCGCTTCTGACACCCTATCCTTGGCTAATTCCTCCGATCCTATTCAAATCATTCATCTTTTTAGAATTCAGTTTACTAAATATTCATTTAATATGTATATATATATATTGGGTCATTTAAAAAGTATCCGCGGTTTTTTCATTCAAAAATTGAACAAAAAAACCGCGTATATTTTTTAAATGACCTAATATATATATATATATATATATATATATCTTGAAGTTTATTTATTTATCATTATTCCATCTAACAACGTAGAAAAGATCGTACCGGGTAAAACTGCCGGAAATGCCAAAACTGGTATCGCGATGACGAAGCATATGACAGCAGCTGCCAAAAAACCGATCCACCATGCACCAACCCAGACATTACTATCAGAAGTTAACCCAATCCTAAAATTTAATGGTTTTAGGATGCAATAGATTTTCGATAAAACATATGCCTTTGGAAATATATTTAGAATTTATTTCACGTAGATCTCAGGAGTCTATTTCAAGTTTCCTTTTTAATGGATGTAAGTTGGACGAAACTAGAACACCGATTAATTTTTTTTCATTTTTATCTCGGTTGAATGAATTGTAAAAAAAACATCTGACCGATTTTTCTCCGTCGGAAAAAGATGTGAGCTAAAGGATTATTCCGAGCGCGTTTGCAAAGCACTTACATATTCTCATTTAACTTTTTGTCTAATTTGGCAATCCTAATTTCGGGTAATTAGAAATTCTCGATTGACGAAGTTTCACGTAACTTCTTTGATTAATCGCCAGTACGAGATGCAGCGAACGTTCCTTTTACGTGGTTTCGACATTAATGACGATTATTTAACTGAATAAAAGTAATTTCGTTAAAATTTTCAATGTATGCAAAATATATAATTGTAAAAATGTATAATTGTCGATTAATAAAAAAATATAATGAAAGAAGACCATCTTTTTAACAGATAAAAGAATTTCTTCATTGAGTATACTATAGTTCCTAAAATGACACATTTTATATAATTAAAGTGAAAAAAAAAATCATATATTATTCTCATAAATATTAATAACATAAAGGATTACTGTTAAATATTTTGATAAAGGATTACTGCTAAATATTAATTGCAAATATTTATTGAGTATTTCACTTGATTCAGTGCAATTATGGAAATATATTGATAACAATGCTAATTTTCTCAAAGGTAATAAATGCGATAAATACGATAGTGAATGGAATGCTTGATACGGTAGAATCGATACTTGATCCAAGAAAAGGAATAATTTGTATAACGGTCGGAAACTATTACTAAAGAAACGGCACGCGAGGGAAGCTATAATGTAACTTATTACAGCAAGGAACTTGAAAGTGAGAAAGCGGAAAAGTGCACGTAGAGAAGTCATTCGTTTCAACCGGCTCGAGGCCAGCTACATCTGCTGCTGCCGCTGCCGCATCTCCGGCGAAACTTTTCATTTACCTGCGAAATTAAACCCGGTGCATGCACGAACGACTCTCACGTGAAGCGATAGGAGAGCCGCACCTATTACACGAATAATTTCACCTTACATTTGTCTTGTTTCTTGAAGAATCTCGTTTCTCGTAAAAGAGAAAGGATGTAATTGTAACCGCAACAGTGCGACTATAGAGACGCATCGCGATTTATTTGCTCGTTCCTAGTTCATGTATATAAGATTTTTAGATATATATATATGCATGTGAGTACGAAAAAAATATGTGAAAAAAAATTTTCTCGCCTAACGATTAATTTGATTCTCACGCGGTACAGAATGACTCAACGGTCGATGAAAGGGTGCGTAGTTGGGGGAGGGTCCACGGGGAGGCGAGTAGACAAATGGAACTTGATTGTGTCCTAAGTGCTGGGGGGAAGAGCCAACAATTTTGAAGGGTAATATCGGCGTGTCACATCGTCAAACACTGGTTCGCCACTTGACATTTTCCCCATGGGATATACTGTATATCAGTAGAGTTACACGCACTATTAATCTCGGCCCATTATACGCTCTAATGATCCTGGGGAATATTTTTAACGGCAACGGTGCATTAAAGGAGCAATGTGTTTTTTTGTGTTTTCATACCTATTGGCTAAATACATGTTTCCTTTTTTTTGGAAGAGGAAATATCAAATATGTGACAATACACCAAACCGCTACCATCGTTTTGATAATTATTCTCTAAAATTAGCTAATCGGATCAGAGCGTTCGGTTGCATGCTCACCCTTGCTTTATTTAATCGACGCTTTATGCATTACGGGGAGATCATTTTACTATTAATATCGAATTCCGTACAAACGACCAATATACGCATCATCATCCGAATACTAGTGGCGAAATGACGAATATGCACATTTGCATACCATCAGATCGGCGAGTTATTCCGTTCGAAACCGCGCGTTTTCGTGTCCGTATACATCCACAATACGTGTGCTCGTGTATATTCGCGTCGGAGAGATAGACGCGAACGACCGATAAATCCTCGCGAGAATTTAATAAAGTTGCCGCTGACGCGCGACTAAACGTTCCCGCATGTTATCAGGAAAAAAAGTGGAAAATGCGTTTGGCCTGACAACGGGAAGAGACGAATTCCGATGCCACCATCGCTACACGTTTCTCTTCCCTGTCTTCGTTCGAACGCACACCATACTATGCATTACAAATAAAATATCCATCACTCCTGTTTCATTGTCTTCCCGCGCGGAAATAAAGATGTCTGATTTATTTTTTAAAAATAACAGGAAACAGCGCGTTTGGAAAAAGCGATCTGTTTAAATATTTAAATACTTACGTTGAGGAGTCCACTGTGAGAAAGTCTGTGTAAATTTTCAGTAGTTCACCACCGACAACGTAGCCTAGCGCAGGTCCTATTATAGCCATAGTATAATAAACACCTAACACACGATACATTTTGTTTTATTAATATCGATTGAGAAAAAAAATTGATATATACATTTGTGCTGCTTATACGGATCTTACCTAGATATACCGAAGACATCTTCTTCGAAACATTTTCGTCTAAATATGTAACCCCGAGCGTATAAAAGGGTGCCGCACCGGCGCCATGTAACAGCTGAGCTACCAGAAATATGGTTAAGTACACGCCACTGTAAGGCTCTAGGTCCGCTTGAACGGTAGATTGATCCGTGCAGGATATCTGAGTGGCCGAAATAATGATAAATCTGGCGTCGCCGGTTCACTAGGCAAACTACGTGAATAGAAGTGGGAAATCGAGAAAAGCACGGTATTATAAACAAGTTTCGATTAGTCACGCACGCATTGAATTACGCATTGTGTTTATTATCGATTGTGATGTAAATTTCGTTTAGGAGTCTAACGAGAGAATTTAACGTGTGTACGTTGCAATATATAACCGTGTTGTTATTAGAAGGTGTTACGGGACAAGCCACCGTTTCGATTAAACTTGTCACGTTGTGATAAAATAAATCAGATATGTAAATGAAGAATTTTAATTACATTCTATAGTAATTAATTTACCAGCTTACCGAATGGCTCGATATATTAGTGACACTTTGGCATATGTTGTCTGTTTGCTGACCTCCTCTATACGGTCCGGCAAGATAATGCGGAGATGCAAACAGCAGGCTACCTATACCTAAGACTAGAATCCCTATGCCGATATACCTACGACATTTCAGAACATCTGATTGAAATAGAATAAATTAATCACTGCAAAATTAATTCTACACTTTTATATAATACTTTCAAGAATGCATTGGATCTGAGTAAGGAGAACCATCGCTCAGTGCGTATTGTTTGGCAAGTGCTAGCTTATCATTTTTCTTTTTTTTTTTTTTTTTAATTAGGTAAAATAATTTTTTAGGAACGAACCGTCGAACTCAATATATTCCTATCTGAGATTTAAGATCTTCAGAAAGGTTATCGATTATCGATTACAAGGACGAGGGTTCCGAGACGATGCCGTAGCAAAGAAACGCGACGGGGATTAACATCGACAGTGTCGGACGAACAGGCGTTAAGATTAATATTTATGAAAGTCGTCGTATAAAACCGATATTGGTATTAATATTAATGTGTAAGGTAATGGCGCGACGCGGTATACATGTGCGTACCTTGGTTTCGACGCTTTCGCACGGCCACCAAGATAGCTTACTGGTATGAGAAGAAGAAAACTAGCTATATCGTATCCACCCGCTATCAAGCCAGTCTCCGACGATTTTAATCCAAATCTCCTCTCTATCGTCGTTATGACGACATTTACAAAACCATTCACGACCATGCCTGAAACAATGAAGATACTTGTATATTATGTATATGTATGATGCGTAACCAGTACCGTGATAGCCTCCATTCACTATCTATACGAGCAAACTTTACGATTGCTGCTCGAAACCGATAGTTTGTTTTAAAATTAAAGGACCATTTTGCGACCATTGAAAAATTTTAATTACGAATTATCACAAACGACTTTTTAATAAACATAATGAAATATGTTGTTGTGTGTATACATATATTTGCACACTGTTGAGAATTTAATGATATTACAATGTACATAAACGTTGATCTTTTTAATCTCTATTAAAGGAACACAGAATAAATGGCTCCCTTAGGATGCATCTAATAGATGTATTTTAATCCCAAAGAATCACCTCTGGCGAGAGGAAATACGTATGTTATTGTAATATATTTTAATATTTTACCAAAAATATGACGAATTTTATCAAAAATAATTTCTTGATTGGCAAGTTTACGTATTTTTCAACGATTGATAAATTTTTTTTAAATTTTCCCTTTCTGTTATCAATGCATCATTCCTTCCGATATATTAAGCTATTCTTGTTAACGCGAACTATACATTAATCGGATAATTTTCTCTCGTTATCGTCAATCATCACTCCCTTCGAGCTTATTTTCACGTAGAAGCATCAAAATTGCGGATAACGTATGACTAGTAGCGTTGCTGCGCGTCAACATCTCATCGTATCATATGTTATCAAGGAATTATGTTTCTTACAAAGATGCGGCTCGTTCGCTCTTTTTTTTTTATAATAAGAGTTTGCGAAGCGATGAGAAAATGAGTATGAAAATATTCGCGTCCCTGACACTCGCGTCTAATCTCGGAGAGAAAGTTAACGCTTCACGCACTAACGCTAACTGACAAACTCGAAAGGAGGAACTGAGAAATATTAGATTAGTGCAAAAGCTGTCTCATATCTGTCAAATGAAGTTTGAAAAGAATTTCAGTAAAAAAATATAGCGAAATTGCCACTAGCAACATTGGTTTCAACGCACTATTTTCCAATAAAAAATATTTTTATTTATTCAGAAACTTTTTAAATTATTTTTTAAACAATCTATATTACTTTTAATAAAAAATTTTTTAATAAAAATATTTTTTATTTATTTAAAAGCCTTCTCAATTACTTTTAAAAAAAAACTTTGAATTTTTTAATTAAATAAATTGAACGGAAAAATTACAAATTTTTTGCATTAATCTAATATATTAACTGACTAGCGTCTTCATAACGTTGTTATTGAAAATTTCGACGGCATTAATAAGTTTATTGACGATTTTTTGCAGCGAAGCCCCGCGTCGCGCCGAGTGAATTACCATACGAAAAGTTATCAAAACTACGTACCTTGCATCGCTCCAGCCCAACACAGCCAGAAAAGCGCCCATTTCGCAGTGCGAAATTTCTGCAAATAAATTGGCCTGAACCAGAACCAACCGCATTTCAGATTGTCCGCGGTTCTATCCGTCTCCTTCGGAATTTCCGGCTTTATTTCCGGTTTTCTCGGGCCATCCCCAAACTGTTCCGGGAAGCTAGACAGAGTCTCGTGCATGTCCGGCACCCCCGACTGTAAATTACATCAGCGAAGATTTATCTCTATCACTTTGGATATAAATAATACATATTGCATATTGCACTCCGTTTCCAATATACACCAGCGTTCTCCTCACCAGCGTTATAAAATATGATGTGTAAAATAAATGACAAAGTAGTAGTAACGATAAATTCAACGAACTCGCATGTGGCGTGCGCAAAACGACATGATTGTCTCTAACAATAAATAGAAGAGAGAATATGCTACAATCTCTGTGACCTACGGTCTCGAGTGATAGCTGTCTACAAGCGTTTCATTCCATATGCCGATGGTTACAAACCAAATATTAGCCAGACGTTGTTTTTTTTTCTTTATTTTTTCGACTCTCCTTGTAAATCGCGACAGATATATTAAAAAACACAAAATCGATTGCAACATCGTATCAAACGATACTCACGCTAAATGTGAACTTGTCCCTCATAATTATCGACAATTTCCACGAAGCGTGGCAAGAATCTATAAATTCCACTTAGCTTCCACTTCTTTATCTTAAATCTTTCGATAACAATCGATCGTAAAAATATGGTCTCTAAACATTTAGTAACGAAATATTTTACTAATACTTCAATGTTCTCATTAGACAGAGACCATTTCCACTCAATTGGTCAGAGATCACAACTTCCTTTTCGAAAAAGATGTCAGCCCATTGATAAGAAATCTTCAATGATAAATTTTACTTTATCAATTAACAGAAATAAGCAGCGATTAATTCATCGCGCTGTTTCTAACTTTTCACAGCTGATGGAAAGTTTGTTTGTTCAATGACGAGTATTATTGTCTTCGAAGCACTGTTGTTTGCATTTTCCATCTTGTACTCTTTTTTTCTCTCTCACCTTCTCTCTCTCTCTCTCTCTCTCTCTCTCTCTCTTTCTTTTATTGTTAGTAATTTCTATTTGTAAAGTTTTAATTACAATTCCCTCAACCGGCAAAAACTTGCCGATAGTAAAATATACATCGTTCCATCAAACTGTATCAAACACGAAGCTCGTACTCCGTCCCGTTGAACTCGTCAATTTCGATTCCGTGTAATCGAAAGCCAATCGAAAATAGCGCACCTTTCCCGATACGATTTCCACGACCGCGATTCTATCGTTTACGTCGTCATTTTATCGTTTGCAATATCACGATCCACGATTTATTTCTCGATTTATTTCTCACTGATTCTGATTGGTACTCCGAGTAGACCTACTTTCGTATTGTAAAAAAAATGTATTGCAGTGGAGAGGATATTTCGTTACGCCTTCATGAAAAAAATGATTATGATAAAAATTTTAATAAATCCGTTAATATATGTCTAATTTTACGCGCGCGTCTTTCACGTTCGCGGTCATTCTCAATCGTTAAAAAATCGGAGGACTAAGGAACACGTAGCGGCTAAGAGCGCGCATCGCACGCGACTGAACTCTGAAGTCCGCACCCACGCTCCAAGCTCGCGCTCGCGCTTCTGCTCTCACAGTTTTCCCCGTTGAGTTTAAACGTAGTGTAGATAACCCCCCCCCTCTCTCTCTCTCTCTCTCTCTCTTTCTCTCCCTCTATTTCCCCTCTCCCCTTCTCTCTCTCATTCTATCTCTCTGCTATCAACCTACCACCTGCTTTTATCACAGACATACCTTTTCTCCTACCCCATCTCTCTCCCTCTCTCTCCCCCCCCCACCCCCTCTCTTCTTTCTCTTCCCCGCCTATCGTTACCTCCGACTTATACTGTATACACACTCTTCTTCCTACTCTTCTCCGATCCGCTATAAACCATCCCTACTAAGCTGTTGCTTCGCCATCAAGACGTACGAGCTACCCGATTCCATTCGTCATTTAAATGTGATCAAGTTTATTGGCTTTTGTAGGAAATTTATGCATCTTGCGTAATAACATGAAGTTCCTTGCGCGAAGCTCGAGCTGACTAATAAGCGCTTGACATATGTATTCACAAGAATTTACATCGCCCGTGCTCGCTTGCGGTGTTTTAACTGCTAATTAGTGAATACTCGTTATCAACCTCGACCGCAGAGAGATAACATTTGTCTTATAGCATTGTGTTATTATTATTAATTTTAATTACGGCCTAAACTAAGTTACAGACAAAATATAAATCTGATGCTGTTATTCACATTTTTATCTACTGGATTCTGCCTATCTGTGTTACGCCTTTGATTGTTGAGTACGCAAGTATTAAATTGCTTGTCAAAATCATAAACTTATAGGTATGTAAGTCGCTACAAATTTAGTATAGATAATTTATAAAGTTTACAAAATCGAAAAAGTTTACAATAACAAACTTGGCTTGAAAGAAGTTTGCACTCGAAATTTATTATTTTACATTTTTTAAAGACAAGTCTCGATCTTACAAAATACATCTCTCTCTTAAAAATTTGAATTTTGATTCTTCGCCAACGATATCAATGTTTACTACGAAACTCGATCTATCGCATCCACTATATGTAACTGTTAGAATGCGTATTGTCATTGTGTAGGAACGATCAATATATGGAACAGGATAAAATATCTCAGATCAGATAAGTAAAAAAGTTTGAGATATCACAGATAAAATGCAACTAACAAAACTAGTGCAGTACATTTTTATCTGAATTATTACGACACATACAATGTAGAAAAGAATGAAAAAGACTAAACGAGACGACGATAAGGGAAATTTCAATATTCTCTCGGAAATGCCGAAATTTCTAAAGTGCTTGGGAGAGTAGACAACTGAAAGACAAGCGTAGGTCAGGTCGGATATATCAAACATCGTGAACGCGCTTGAATTTATGGTAGCAATAACGCCGGTACGTAGAGAGGCGAGAAGATCGAAATAAATCACTATGATAATATCGCCTCTTAAAGAGGCTGGTACAAAATACAGAGCTCGTCGAGCAAGGGGAACACCCTCGCTTATACTCGTATAATATAAAAATCGACTTATTTTTCGATCGCGTGCGGCGAAAGTAATCGAAAAAAAAAAAAAAAGGATGGACCGGTAAAACAACGGAACCGAATGGATTCGTGTTGATGTCGTTTAAAATCAGAAATTATGCGTGCGTAGGAATGGAAAGTATTCGCTCTCGCGGTAGCAACTATTTACCGTGTCAAATTAAATATCACGTCCATCTGCCTCGCGGACAGTGATTATTCGCTCGGTGAAGGCGGACGCGCGTCACTGAAAATGAAAAAAAAAAAAAAAGAGAAAAAAAAGGAAAGAGCCGCATTATGCATAAATATGTGTATACATGTACATACATACGTGGAATGGCATATTTTATTACACAATGCAAACGACTCGAACAGAGTAAACGGAGATTGCGCATGTTGCACGAGGGGTTGGACGAGGGAATGAGAGAGGCAAAATAAATACTCTTACGGGGACCATCGCGCGGCGCACGTTTCACAATCCACGCGACCGCTTCGACATAAATTTCGTGGATTTAATAAAGATTCATGGCTTCCGCTTGCAGAGTGTACGGCTGCCGTGTATGAGTCTGCTCGTCGGGAAGACGAGCGAGCGGACGTCGTCTCTTACGACGATCGTTTCACCCCATAGGCGTCGAATTTCTTACGAAATTTATGCCAAACGGTCCAAATGCATTCCAAGTGCCTCAGGTGTTACAAAGAGCCTTGATCGTAAGGAACTGTAATGTCTCGATTTCCGAGAATTACTAAAGGATGAACGTGTAATTTTCGTCGAAAAGGAAGGAATAATATATCGGAATAAATTCGTGACGAACGTCGCGATTTTCTTACCGGACAGGATATTCATCGTGACGCCTATGACAATAGACAAACAACGACTTATGTCAATGCTCGAGGGCGTAGGCGGTCGCGGACGGGCAACACGATGGAGGTCGCGTCAGAAAGCATTTATTCATTTTATAATTTGCCGTCTAAAATATGCCATTTGCAGCAACAGAGAGACGTATTGGGGAAGAATAAGAATGATAGAACCAACTCTAAATCCTGATGTTATGCGGAATCTTATCGCATGTGAAAGTCCTGCTTCTCTTCGTCGCTTTCGACCGCGCGGAAGTCGCTCGGCGTGTCTGTGTGCCTCTTGATACGCGCATCGCGATCTCTTTTAATCCTCTTATACGAATGCGAGTCACGGCATAAAACCTATGCTGACTGAAAAATCCACGAATGATTGGTCCGTGGATTCCTCGTGTCGTTCGAGAGGTGACTGACATCAGTCGCGATTCGTATTCGATTCTTTTATCGATGGAACGGAGGTCCTTTATACGCGGGATAAAATATTTCCTGCTTCGCACGATGGTTATCCATCGACCTGGAGAGCGAAGGACGGGGGTGTGAGGAGGTGGGGGAGGGGGAGAGGGGGTAGTAAACCGAGGCGATATCTGCAGTCGTGTATATAATGAAATATACTTTCGTGGCGTCCCCTTTTTGCCGCTCGGTCCTTTCTCGTTCGAAATGAAAACGAGTGTCTCCAAAGAGCTTTGCTCTCGTCTACCGACACGTTCGATATTTCGTACTTTTCTTTATGCCGACACACATGTTTTCTTCCTCGCGAGGAAGTTTCTCAACGACGAGAGAGCCGATAGGCCGTTTTGCGACGCGCGACATAAAGCGCGCCGGTTGCCATTTAGATTTCCTCCTTTTGGTTAGAAATGTTACGTTTCAGCTGAAAACGCGAATATGGCGCAGACAAGTTTATATCGCGTGAGAAAATTTTTTACATTCTTCTTGATTATTGACGTAATGTCTGATGTAATATCTGCATAGTCGTAAAGCGACTAAAAATTTTTCAGGGATAAGTCTGTAATTGTATGATAATTAATACGATCACATATGGTTTGCATTTTTGAAGCGACAACGAGACGAAAAGTTAGCGGAAAGTGCATCCCACTAATCAATAGACAACTTTCGTTTATACAACATGCCCGTGACCAATGTATTCCTAGCAACTATATTCAGGAGTAACTCGATTTACGGGAATGCAAAGTGAATATGCCAAACAGCTTGTTAATGCAAATTAAACGGCACTCAGCCGACAAACAGGCATTTTGCGAAGCAGATGCCAATTATTTAGACGTTTCCTCTCCCGTCACTCCACTTTCTCCGATATTGACGCGCGGCACAACAAAGCAAGTATTTCTTTTTCATGCAATTTCAATAATTAAAGAACAGTGCGATTGTGCACCTGATCTCTCTCAAAATTTCTGTCTTTCTGAAATTTTAGATTATGTATAAGATCGTCCGGGTAGATTTTTGGGATTGTTGTAAAAAAGATGATATATTCTAAATGCTATTCTTTTTCGCTGGAACTGCCTCAAGGATAGTTAAAATAAAGAATTCAGAATATTCTTTGATCGAAAAAAAACATATTAAATTTAAGAAATTAATTAAAATCAAAATATGCTGAATAAAGATTCTTATAAAAACCTGCAAGGAATTATTATAAATGTAGGGATGCTTATAAATAAGCATATTTTCTTAGAACTTAAATCAGAATTGGTAAAAAACATATATAAAACTTAAAAACATGTTTAATCGATGTTGTAAACATGCTTTAAATAATGTTTCTTTTAATACTATTTAAAACATATGTAAACATATTTAAAAAATTAAAAATATATTTAAAAAGAAAAAGTTAATAAATATATGTTCCTTTTAAAATAAATATATTTAAAAAAAAAAGAAAAAACACAATATTATGTTAAAAAAAAATTCTTTTGTCAATCCTAATTTAAATTCTATAAATAAATAATAACGTTGAAAAATTAATCCTGTGTTTTCTACAATCTTATTTCAGCCTAAAAATATCATCGAATTCCATACTCAGACTTTGTACATGCTTATATGTATACATATCGCAATAACAAATGTAACTATTTTTGTAACATAAGACACTAAATATTACATAATTATACTTTTTTATATATTAATGTGTGTTTATGGTGGATTATATCTATGGTAATATCCATGGTATACACCGTAGACATGAGCATACGCGAGTTATTCATGCGATTTTATTAAGTAAACTTCCTTTTATTACATATATGTATTACTCTACAAAAATTATTAAAAAGCTTAAAACAAGAAAAATCATTTTAATATATTTTTTATGCATGGTAAATCGACTAATTATTTAAAATTATAAATTATCGACGCAACATGACATACACATACGCTTTCTCTCTCTCGTTTTCTTCTTTTTCTTTTCCTTCCTCTTTCTCTTTCTTTCTCTTTCTCTTTCCACTTTTTACAATTTTTCATGCTTTTGAACACGGTCCATTAATTGAGACAATGTCGAAGTACGCCGTAACTTCCGCGTTCTGACTCTCCTTTTTCTATCATTATTTTTTTCTTCGACGTTTCATCACGACGGGCGGCGCTACTTCACATAATTGCAGTGCAATCGCTCAGCCCGCTTTTCCGGGCTTTAAGTCGGCATAAAACCGTTTCGTTCGTACGAGAGCGATGTTACCGAAAATAAGATACTACAATAGGAATGAAAAACGAAACCGGGTATAAGCTACAGTCTACCCTATTCAAGAGTTTCGTCAGACTTTCTAATGGAAGAAAACTCATAGAAAACAGTACTTTGCTTTGTTTCGATTGCTATTTTCAAGTGTTGCACTAACACGCATCGTATTACGAAAAAATATGTGTAGAAAAGTCAACAAATAAATATGCGCTTCGTAAATCATTTCGTTTTATAACTATTTACTTCTGAAATTAACCTTTCAATCGGGCAAGTCCGGAGGCATCAATCGCAAAAATCAGAATGGCTGAAACCAGCAAAAAGTAACTAAGTTACTCCAAAGTCAATCAATTCACAGGGAAAACGGTTGCGGAAATATCGACGCATATATGCAGATTAACTAGAGATAATTTCTCTGCAAAAACACACTACGCTCAATATAACTCACAAAAAGGAAAATCAAAGAATTATAATTGCATTTTCAGCAAAAGCATTAAAGTTGCAGCTAACATTAAACAGTTAACTTTCCCGATGCTAAGTATTTCATAAAATCACAAAGAGATATACTTAAGCCACCAAAATACAATTGCGCCAATCTGGCTTTCTACAGGTCGGCTTTCGTAAAAACACGCGTATGCGTTATTATATTATCTGTCTGGAGAAAAACGCGACAATATCTCGAACCTACCTACCAATAGCTCCGCCTTACATATACTTATGCAAATTTCCAGAGTATGCAGATGCAAATTTTCGCAAACGCAAACACCGTTGGGGCAGGTAAAATGCGCTGGGTTACGGCAGTTGTTTATTCTTTCGAGACACCATGCGATAGGATACGGTGGCAAACTCCTGCCTTATCGTCCATAAGATTAAAATGAAGTTCAAGTTTATTAAAGAAAGAAGAGAGAAAGTATACACAGGACCAAGAATAATGACAAGATTTTTAATGTAATATTGAACAAGAAAGTTTTATTGACTCAGAAGATAATTTTCACATTTCCAGTATAAATTTTTATGTCGACATAAGTAATTAAATGTCTAAAAGTTGTGAAAAATTAATGCAATTTTGTGTTAAAAAATTGACGTTAAAAGATAAAGAAGAATAATAAGAAAAATTACATGAATGTTTTTTGTGTATGGTTTGTAGAATAAAATAATTTTGTTGATAAGAAACAAAATTCAGAATAGATTTATAAAAATATCATCATATTAACTTTTTTACGCATAATTATTTTATAAAAAGATATAATTAGTTGCATTTTGAAAGAAGGATTAAATTTTGGCTATTAAGTTTCCATGAAGTTAATATGAAGAAAAAGTTCTGAGATATGCAAATTATATATTATATTAAAGAGCTACTTAAGCGAACTCGAATGACTTGGACAAACATCGGAAACATGAAAGAAATCATAATTATAGACAATGCTATTTATTGATATCAATCACATTTCATATTTTTATCAATTATGATCATATTTATTGATAAGAAGTTGTTAAGTAAGACATCAAAACATCTCAAGAACTAAACAATAAACTTTTATTGTTATTTAATGTATAACTTGATAAATTATTTAAAGTCATGATTTAGAACCGAACGATCATTACTTATATTGAACTCTTCGTCACTCGTGAATTACTTAAAAATCTCTAAATTATATATATATTTAAGTAAAATATGTATTTAAGTAATAAAATAATAATCATTGTTGATGTCTTGACGTTTTACTTAATAACTTTTTATCAATAAATATGATAGCGTTAGATTGATTGTCTTTGATGATTTTTCTCACATTGTTATATTGTTTTCCCAAGATAAGCAATACATTACTTGACTCACACTTAAATAATCCTTTAATATGCTGTATAATTTGCACACCTTGGAATTCTTCATGTTAACTAAAAAACATTCCAAACTTAATATCCTTTTTTATTTAGAATGTATCACATTGAAATATAAATTACGGCATTTCAGTTATTTACATTATACAATGACAGCGAGATTTGTTAAATTTATAGCATTTAGTAGAACGTGTGATTATTTTTCTCCAATTTTATATCTCTGAAAAATAATTAAAAGTCAAAAGTAACGGAACGAGAGAATTCAAATAAATCAATTTTATCTTCCCTCCAGGTATCACGTGGTTCGAGCATTTAAATTACTCTTATAACAACGCGCGGTGCGTTAGAAATTCAATTAGCTCAATTTTGATTATCGTAAGAACTTTGCGTAAAAATTTTCTTATTCATCTACGTGTTCACATATAGAATACAAAACAGTAGCTAACTATGTTTAAAACAAAGATTTAAATAATTCATAATAATTACTGTGTTATATATCAAAATCATCATTGTATCAAAAAGATATTACAATGTTTATGTATATATATATATGCACACCCAACAGAGACAATTTTTATGAATCACTACTATACTCATTATTCAGTTTATACTATTAAATTTATTTGTAATACTGCATATATTCATCTTTTAATGAAATTATTATTTAGTATTATTAACTTACCGTTGGTGCGATGCCATCGTTATAACCTAAATTATCTATTCCTGTCATGTCGCAATCTGTAAAACAATTATAAAAGTTATTATTAATATATAAAATGATGTAAATTGATATAAATTATTGTACCATTTATTATATGATTTATTATAGTTATTTATGTGATATTATATTATTTATTCATTGTATTATTAATAAAACAGTTATATATTAGATAATAACAATTTATTAAATGGTACATTATATCATTTATTTCTGAAAATACTCATAGCTGACACAGCGAAATAGTGCTCTGCAAAATATTTTTTTTTATTAAAATAATATTATATCATTAACAAGAAAAATTGATTTAAAAAATGATTAAAAATTTATCACAATGTACAAAAAAATCAAACATCTCTGTACTTTATTCAAACATTAAAAGAGTAGATATTTTTGAATATTCCTGTAGCATCTTAGTAAGACGATCGTTGATAGATGCATATAATGCATAATAATGTTCAATCGAAGTAACAGGATAATGGACATCATGTTAGATTATTATGCACCCTGCGCGGAATGTGTCCAGACTTAATCTTTTTATATGAATCGAATTTAAGGTTCGTTTGTAGTAGGTCATCTTGTGGGAAAACTTTCAATTCTATTAAGTATGTTTTCTCAAAAGTTTAACAGTGATGATTGCAAATGAACCAGTCTCATGTCCACAAGCAACAACTTATGACTACATGACCGATATTCATATAGTTGATTTTATTTTTCGAACCGTTTTAAATACAGCCTTAAAATGTCAGAACAACAATCACATTAGCATTTTAAAATGATTACTTAAGATGATCACATCACTTAAAATAATTTCTTAAAATAAGAACCGCTATTATATTAGTTGTTTTTTTGCACTTAGTTTCTTCGAAGTGATAAAATAGATTAAAAAAAGTCTTTTTTTTTTTTAGTTTTGAACATGTATAATTATTACTTTCTGGTGATCGTACTGATTATTTAAAATATAAAGAAACGGGCGAAAGTTCAAAGGTACACGATCAAGTATTATAGAATAAATACAAACAATCGAAATTATCTTTAAAAGATAGAATTCAATATGATTCTTCTATAATTTTTCCATTTTTTTCATATTTATCGTATTGTGTTACAATGATTACAATCTTTGCAATCAATTTATTTGTTTCAATCATTTTTTTTCTTTTAAATACATATCTCTTTTTCATAAAGAACTTTTAAATTTTATAAACAAAACGTTTTTACTGATATCGTTTTAATGTCTTTCGTTTTCTATAATCTCCATTCAACGTTCTGACAAAATTCATGCATTTCTTTCGTAACAAAATACAATTTAGTCTGCAAAATGAAAACATTTTTCCACGTCCTCGAAAGATACAAAAATGTTCTATTTATACTGTTTCGCAATAAATTATGGATTATCCATAAACGTCAGACTTAATAAATCGCAATCGATTCAATAAAGCAGTATGTGTATCGTTACATTTTTCTCGAATTGAAAAGACTGGCAAAAAGATGATATAACGTATTTCTTTCAAATTTATTTGATCGAAACTCACGTAGGAGTCGTGCTTTATCGTGAATACGTAATAACATATGTTTCTACCGTAATGGACGTACCGATAATATAAAAGTTTTTATCGTTATGGATTGTTCAATCGAACATTCCTTCTGTTCTTTTCCTCTTTTTAATTCTCCTAAAATAATACATACGCGAGGTAAAAAATGGAAAAATAACGCGAGAAAGAAGAAATGTCAGAATTACTGTTGTAAATCACCGTACCGCTGATTTCTCGACTCTAAGCTAATTATATGAGTCTCGATGGATACTATAATGGTGTGCTTCCGTTAATTAATTTGCGTCTGCTGTACATCTCTTTCGCATCGCTATATTATTAATTAACGTAACGTTCATAGGCTTATGAACAAAACGAAGACAAAAAGTGATTATAGCTACATTCTATAACTAAAACTAGATGCGACCGTTTCCTTCTCTTCTTCTGACATTTAACGCTTAAAAATTATATACGTGTAAAAATTTACATAAAGCCCGAAACAAATCTGTTTTATTGTGTAATCACACAATATTGTTGTATATTAATTTTAATAATTCTTTTTACATGATACATTAACAATTAACGATTTATTTATAATACCATAATTTTAAGCATGAAGTATTTACAATTACTTACTTATTATGTAATTAACATTTACATATAATTATAATATGTTTGCTGTTATGTAATTTTGTGTTACTTACCGTATTAAAAAATATCTAGACGCGGATTTTGAGTCCGATACACCGAAGATAAAGTTTTGTAATTCGTATCGATCCGATACAACACATGATTATATAATTCCGTTGTGGTAGAATTAACATTCATTATAGCATGTTTCTGTCTTTAAAAAGCAAAAAACTCGCGATAACGCATCGCGTTTTACTTCGCGTACACTGATGCGAACAAGTCCACGAGTTCAAGACGACTGCTTTGGATGCTTACTAACTAACTGAACTTGATGTAGCCTCAAGTCAGTGACTGGCCTCGGAGAGTGGGGCTTACGTACACATAGCTACATGCTGGAGTACATCAGGCTCAACATTATACGTATCTTTCGTAATACATGGATATATTTAGGTTTATATTTATTATGTAAGTATGTCACATAATTATACATAATTCTTTATAAACATGTATAAAGTAACTCTTACATATGTATTATATATATATATATATATATATATATATATATATATATATATATATATATATATATATATAAAATTAACTCATATCAGTTATAACATATTTTTATTTAAACAATTTTTACACAATTTAAATTTTATACATAAGCGTAAGCAATTATTATTTTATTGCCTAATAAATTTTTAAATTTCAACATCAATGAATTATACGTGACATCAATGAATTATTACTTTTTTACTTTATCTATATATATGTCATTGTCGTCATTGATAGGCTCTACCAAGCAGCAAGCTGACATCATTTATCATCACTTCTTTCACTTTTTGTTTAATATCATAAAAACAACATTAACGTGTTATCTAGGAATATTATCTAGACTATGTACATTTAGAGGAAACATTAATATTTTATCTCTACATTAACATTGACATATAATTGTGTGTATAAAGTTACTTGCAATTTTACATATCTTGAAATTGCATATATATGTAATATTTATAATTTGTAAATAATTATTATTAAATAAGTATTTAGAACAATTATCAGTAATTTTTAAAAATGTTCTTAATTTAAAGTAATTGAATGATTTCACTTGCCTTGTAAATAGTCATATCAGCCATTATTTAATGAATGAAAATTAGAATATTTCAAGAAATGCATTTGTAATTTGATACAAGCGTATTTTTTGTAATAATTATAAAGTAAGTCTTTTTAATAAGAAAATATTTATTTTAAACACAGAAAAAATATGAATAGTTTCATATTTTATATTAAAAGCAAACTGAATCGATTATTAAGTAATAAATGTTTATTAAGTAATAAAATTTATTAAATAATAAATGGCATACTAACATTTTTGCTAAAAGTAATTTCATTCTCTGTATCCATAAATTACACATTTTACTATAGTCATAAATTTATTCTTACTCTGCCATCAAAGTAATAGTTGTTTTGCAACAAAATTTATTTTATTAAGAATAAATTATTTTAATTTATGTTTCTACGAATTCACTCTCAGATAAATTTTTCTATTTTACTAAAAGTTTTACTTATTTCTTTATCAATAATTAATTATAATTAGCAAAATTTCACATAAATATTCTATAACAGCAACAGTTTTGCTGTAAAAATTCTTTTTTTTATTATTATTATGGATGTTTTCAAACAAGAGACACAGTATAATACAGTAAATCATTAGATCCTTGTTATTTGCCAATGTTAAACAAAGATTAAATGATTACTGTGTTACACAACATCGCTTGTTGGAAAGTTTCCAATAATCACTCTTCCTGTGTCATTGTCAAAATGTCAATGTCGCTGTCTGGTAGAACGCGGAAACACTTGATATCATCGCTCGTCTGTTTATCGAAAAACGATAGACTATGCGCGCACCGTTATTTAGATAACATAAAAATATACAACGTAAACGATAAACAGGACGATGAGTAAAAGCTAGGCGAACACCTGGAACCAGTCGAGTCATCTCCAAATCGTGCAAGTATTATCCTTGCTAGCGGTAATTATGGTATCTCCCGTATACGAAAATGCGCAAGCAAAAATGTCATCGGTGTGCCCTTTCAATTGCTGAAAACAGGAACCATCGTCTGCTGACCATAGCCTCGTCGTTCTGTCCAAGGAAGCAGTTAGAAGTTGATGACCATTCGGACTAAAGCAAACTGGAAATACATTTAGGATTTTAATATAGATGATGTACATTAGGATTTAAATATATTTAATATAGATATAGAAAAAATTGAAAGCAAAGCATCCATTTGCGATAAGAAATTTGCCTTTCGACACTTCTTCCCGATGGCCTTTCATGAGAGCCAACTGTTGGAAATTGCTGCTTATATCCCAAACTTGTGCGGTAGTATCGCTACTGGCTGTTGCCAGTCTTTTGCCATTGTTGTCGAAAGCGAGATCCAGAACTTCGTCGTCGTGTCCCAACAAAGTAGCCAAGCAAGAATTCATTCTTACGTCCCACACTTTCGCGGTTTTATCTATCGAGGACGACGCAATCAACGAACAATCGAAATTATAGAGGCAGTTGGACAATTCCTTGCGATGGCCGATTAACACGTTTGTTCGTCTGAAATTTTCAGTCAAAAATATATTTATTAAAATTTTAAATTATTTCGAGAAAATCAATCTTACGTAAAACTTATATTACGACGCTAAGAGAAAAAAAAAGAGAGATTCATTAAACAGAAGTATCAAGCAATTATTCCACATTCGAGTTATATAATGAATTTGCCATAAGTCGCGTATATATACTTAAGAGATATAGAGAAATATTAAAACAAGATAAGAAAATAGAAACCCACGTAAATGTTCTTATATCCCAGATGTTCACGGTACCGTCGAAGGAACCCGATATGATCTGATTTCCATCGTTATTGTAATGCAGCGCAATAACTTCTTCCGTGTGTCCCCGTAACGTACCCAATTCCTGACCTGCCGAATCCAAATCACATCACTTACATAAAAAAGGTTACGACGTATAGCGCTTTATTCGGAGAAATCTCGAGATGGTAATTCTTAGTAGTTTCGAATTTAAAAATTAATCACGAGTAAAAAATCAGGAATCCTAAACTAATTTGCCTTTTTCAAAATCACTAAAGTGTGCGTTTAGAAAGTATTTAACCGTTGCACTTAACGTATTATTATAAAGTTATTTCCAGTATTAATTGCGAGTTATTTCGAGCGATTATTTCGTTAATATTTTAAGTTGTCTAAATTGCCATTTTGAGAGATAACTTGTTGTGACAATTTGATACAACTTAGTGACTTTATTTAAGCTCGTTTAATTAGAACATCGAGCAGGTACTACGATAAAACGTAAAGCCGACAATAATTGGAGTGATAAGAATACTGTGCAAGAATACGTTGATTATTTTCGCATATTGTTTGCACGCCGCGTTCGAGCATCTCGTAAAGTGGATTCGACAGTAGTAGGTATGTTGCGTTCGATCGATCGCGAGCTGGCCGAATCGAAGCGCGCGTTTATTATGTGAGATAACATTGCAATATTTTCAATACCGGTTTCTATATGGAATATTTTTGACGTCGCGTCGATGGAACCGGTCGCGAGCTTGCATTGCGTCGGTGAGAATTTAGCCACCACCACTTCCGCATCGTGACCCCACATCGTTGCGAGGCAGTGACCCGTCCGCGAGCACCAGACCTTCGCCGTTTTGTCGAAGGACCCGGTCACAATTTTGTCTCTGAAAACGGTGAAAAATACGTAGGCCTAGAGATCTTACAACAGAATTTAGCCACGAGATGACAAACTTTTGATTAGCCCGTCGGTTTTCATCAACTTCAGTAAGTTAGAATGAGTAAGATACAAAAGTTATAATAAGACAGCTTATATAAAAAAAGACGGTATGCTCTCTAAAATTTTTAGAGTGGAATGTAATTCTAAAGAGTGAAATCTCACTTCTACAAATTGACTATTGAGCCATTTTTTATCAATGATAATGGCTGGCTCAATAATAATTATCACTCTTTGTGACTCTTCAGAATTAGAATTTCGACTCCAAAGATTTTAGAAAGTATTCTTCTTATTCACTCTTATTTTGACAAAATTGCAAAATTTGATGTTGTGGAACCAGAATCTAAAACAGAATAGGTCGCTAACTGTCGCTATTGCGTCGTACATATGTACATAAGTATGTGAAGAATAACACGCGTTATACATTACAAAGGAGATCTCGGCCGCTATAAGTCGTACGAGTTATATTCTCGCCGTGTCTTACTTTCAATTCCGAGTCGATATAGTCGCGGTTATACTTTGAGTATTGTGATCAACTCACGAAGTTGGATTGTTGAACGAGACGGCGCAGACCACGTTCTTATGGCCTTCGAGAGTAAAAAGCTCCTTTCCACTGTCAATGTCCCAAACTTTACAAGTTCGGTCATAGCTGGCCGTCAAGCATCTGTCGATCGAACGAATGACGTGTCGGTTATATGCTATGACTCGATGAATTATTCACTGCGATTAATTTTTTCTTCGATGTTCTTACTATATATTTCAGTTGTAGCTTCCCTTCTTTTTTTTTTAATGTGCTATATTATTATGATATTTAATAACATAAAACACTACTTACTTACCTACTTCGAAACTTTGTAAATTTTACAAGTCTTAATAATAATTAAGCGACAATTTTAATGTAGAGTTTTAATGTAGAGTAATGTACCTTTTACCTAATTTATCGAGAGCTATATTAATGACTGGCAAAAGATGCGTCTGTAAGGTTTTGTATTTGTAATAGCGCTTGGTATTTGTATCGCAAACTTTAGCCTGCAGCTTCTGCAAAGTTTCGACTAACTGGTCCATTACACTTTCGGTTATTATGGGTTCAGCCGCTTTTATGCTTTCCGCTAATGCTCTTACGTCCGTTCTGTAAATTATTCAATTATTACTAACTTTATTTTCCATATATTTGTACATTACACATAGCTTCGAAGTAAAATAAAAGCAAATGTAAAATTAAGCAGATATGTTGCTACGGCGTCGAATAAAAAAGCTGATCTAATTAATTACTCAGCTGACAAGTCCAATAAATCGATCATTTTTGTCTTGATATCACCGCCCTGCGTGTACTCCAGAGCGAGACCTGTTTGGGTTTTAAAATTCAAATATATTATATAAATACTTTTCTCAAGTGTATTAAACATTAATTTAAGAGAACAAGAGCGTGTTAGACAGCATCATTAATGTACGTTGGCTGTACGTTGTCTATTTACCTGGTGGGAAATAACGAAGCAAGAATTTCAGCAGCCTCATGTGGACATTCCAATTAGGATGCGTCCAGTGTTCCAGACAGGGTTGCGATTCACCAGTATTTGACACGAGGGAGGCACGGATTTAATTATAAAATGTGGATCACGCGTCAGGGATTACGTATCACGTAGGTGCGTTTTCTCCGCGTTGGCCAGACCAGCAGCCGGAGCTGTCAAAACCGCGTTTTGTTCGTTTGTCGGTCGTTCGTTCGTGCGTGAGTGCATGCGTGCGTGCGTGAGTACGTGCATGCACGTCAGTCAGACGCGTCTTGTGCAAACGATTAATGCGTTGCCTAAAGCCACCATGGCCTAGAGCTGAAGATTTAGTTGCTAGGGTTCGTTTGATCAATTTCAAGCACTACATTGATATAGTAAAATTCAAATTGTATTTATACGTGACAAGTACAATATCAGATGCATTCATATATATTTTATTAAAATATTTATTGTTTTACAAAAGGAGAAAATAATACAAATATAACTTGATCCTTTATATTGCTTCATATAATTGCATTGCATATAGAAATACGTTAATATTTTTTATTAAACGTTGTCTTAAATCTTTTTATTTAATTTATTTTATTTATTTATCTAGTAGAGAAGAGTGTCTGAGAATAATATTACATAGCCAGGGTATTCTAATTTTCTGTATTTTATAATAAAAGTATTTTATTAACAAAAGTTAAATTATTTTTCTCTTTAGCACATAGGAAAAATATTATTTGTGAATCTAAATTGTAACTATTATATAGTTTTGCGCAAATTAAAATAATTAAAATAATTTAATCTTTTAATATTGCCGATAAGTTGCTTTAAAATTCTGCATTATCAACATTTTATCGACGTAGCACGGAACATAACCAAAAAAGGATATGATATGTTACCCACTGGAAAGTTCATGGACGTGGTTACGTGGTTCAATGTCTACATTTTATGAACATAGAGGCGTGTTGCCCAGCAACGTCACTACGTCATAAAAAACAGCTGTCAAGCTTATTTCTCTGTTGTGACTATTTTTCACTATTTTCAGAGCATTTTTTGTCAGAGTAATTGTTTTTTGTTGTTCCGTTGTGAACCTTTTATCTATGATATTGTTGAAATATTTAAATATAATCTAATTATTTGTGCAAAACAGATTATATTGTATTTCCAATTAGTTTGATATTTTTCTGAATCTAATGCTGAATTTATAACTCGTTTAATTTCCATGATTTGAAGTTTTTCACATATTATTGATAATTAATACATTACGTGAGGATATGTAAATTTCAAGATGTCAGATCACAGTGACAGATATGTATTTGAAGCTGAGTGGTATGACAAAGTCGCTTGTATGCTGAAGAAATTTTATCTGTATTATTATCCATCTGATAATACTGTTGAATTGGTACGTGTAAGTTAGTGCAAATTAATATTACATATAAGATATTTCACTTGACTTAAGCATGTTAAATATTTTTGTTAGAAAAAAATGAAGTTTTACAGATATATCAAATCATGTAAAGTATATAATTTTTTGTTTTCTACAAATTATATAATTTTTATTAAAATAATTATTATATTTTTTATAACAATTGAATCATTTTATTATTCAAAAATAAATTATTAAAGTAATATAGTTTAAAAATTAATATTTTCCAAAATATATATTTTATGTCAAAATATGCCAAAATATAATATAAAATGTTTCAATAAAATATTGATTTTTTAAATAATTTTAATGTACATTTTGATATGCAAAATGACTTAAATTGTATTACGTAAGAAAAATCATATGATTTTATTTTAAAGAATTGAATTACTTTTAAAATGTCCTCATAAAGTTGTCATATTGTATATATTATATTTTAGTTTGACTTAAAAACAAAGAAGACATTCCTAAGAAGGACAACATGTAAAGGCATTAAGGCTAAAGATTTTTATGTGAATTCTGTAATAATAATATTTTCGAGATGCATCAAAATTACGGGTTACGCAGATGCTTACACCAAAACCAAATTAGAAACGCAATTGCAAAAGTAATGAAACAAATAATTTCTATTTTATATATGATTTTTCTGATATTAAAATATTTTTACTCAATTCAAATGTAATTTTATTTTTCCAGAGTTTTTGTACTTTTGAAACCAGATGTTATTGACAAAATGGGTGAAATATTAAAAACGATTATAAATTATGATTTTCATATTACGAATCTAAAAATGATAAAATTAACTGCGGATGATATTGCAGAAAGTTGTCTTATAAAAAAAGATGTACTCGATAAGGTGTAAGTCAAATTTTGAATTAACAGTGTCCTAAAAATAAACTATTTATGATTTCTTTAGTAAATTTTGGATACTGTAGCTGTGAAAGTTTATTTTTAGGTCTGTTATAAATTATCTTATTTCTGGCCCTGTCGTTGCTTTAGAATTATTAGGAGGAAATGGTATAACAAGATGGCACGAATTAGCTGGCCCAGAAGATAGTAATGATGCTCGTTTAACGGCAGCATCTTCATTAAGAGCTTGTTATGGAAAAGACGAGATATATAATGCTGTATATGGATCCAAAGATACCGAAACAGTAATACAGGTATAAAGTTTTAGATGCAATAATTAAATTTACAATAAGAACATATTTTAATGTAACGTCTGATTAATTTTAGGAATTGCAATATTTCTTTCCTAACTCAAAAAGTAAAACTAAAGGCCCTAAAAACACTGCAACTCTACAAAACTGCACCTGTTGTATTATCAAGCCACATGCTGTACAGGAAAAACTTGTTGGTAAATTGAATACTTTATTAATATGTCATGTAATATTAATATATAATATATTGTAATGTATTAATATTCATATATATTTCTGTAAAATAACTAATGGAATTTGTCATATAACTTTGAAACTTTATCTATCTATCTGATATGATATATTTTTAATCTTATATTTATAATGCAGGAGCAATTATCGATGATATTCAAAAAGCAGGTTATATGATCATCGCTGCACAACAATTTTATGTCAATCCAATTAATTCTGAGGAGTTTTTAGAAATATATAAAGGTGTTCTTCCTGAGTATACTGTATGTTTTCATCTATTTTATATATTCTTTTTACAAATAATTATTTCTGAAGGTGGATACATTTTTATGAACACTCTATAGGCAATGGTAGCAGAATTACAATCTGGTCCATGCATTGTTCTGGAAGTGAGCTGTAAAGATGAAAGTCTTAACATAGTTGCTGATTTCAGGAATTTATGCGGTCCAATGGATCCGGTAAGTATAAACTATTTTAATTGCTTTATCCCACGTTATTGACATACTTATTTCATACAGAACATTGCGCGACAAATCAAACCGAATACACTTAGAGCTAAATATGGGAAAACGAAAATACAAAACGCTATACATTGTTCCGACTTGCCAGAAGACGGAATATTAGAGGTAAAAACAACTTTAGTATTCATATTTACTTAAAACTTTAGTCACATTTGTCATTTGTTTTTCTTGTTTATTTAAGTATGTTGTTAATTTACATATGTTGAATCTTTCCAGGTGGAATATTTCTTCAAGATACTCGACGGAATCTGAATGACCAAATATATCTTACATAATACAAAAATTATTAGGTTGGATAATTATTAAATTTAAGTGATTTGAAGAACTTAAAGTATTTGTATATATTGATTTTAAATAAAAATTATATTTATATTGATTAAAATAAATTGATTTTTGAAAATCAACTAAAATATATATTTTCATGTTTACATGGAAATTTTACAATTGCTTAAGGTTACGTAATAACGTAAAATTATTGTTTATGTTTTTAGTTATTAAAACAAATGAAGGACATTATTTTAAACATCGGAAAGTTTGTTTAAGTCACCAATCATTAAACGTGTTAAATTTAAGTAATGACTATTTCAATAGCTTTATTTATCCCAGAATTTTTTATTTCTTAATACATTAAATAGCATTTAATAGTATATAAATATTTCTAGTGTGTATATATATATATATATATATATATATATATATATATATCACGTAAATATAGTCAAAAGTACAATGGAAAATTATTTTAAATTGATATATGTACGCTTCTATGCATATATTCGTGCATCTTAATACGCGTCATTGAGAATTTCCATTGAGTAAGGGCTTCCGGAGAAAGGGGGCGTCTGAAGTAGCTTGATGCCAGAGACTTGAAACTAGTTTCACTATGTCCTACTTTGGCATAGTTACTGCAGAGTGCAGATATTAGTATTTACGTAATCATGCGTTCCTCTCACATAACAATTAATATTTTTGTAACCTTATGATACTGAAGAATGGGAATAGGAGAAAAAGTTTTCCAGTTATTTAGTTTTCAATAAAATAATCTTTAAAGTAAAAAATCAAATCAATTGTTAAAATTTCACTTTATAATATTGTGACAAATTGGCAATTGCGCATCTGCTTTAAACTCATATATATATATATTCAAAATCATTCACAACACTTGGTATCGCGTATATGTATCTATCGCACATCATACAATAGAATAATTATTCGTAGATTTGCAACGGTGTACATTGTTTGGGCAATCAAAACTGTAGTTATTCCGTTAATACTCATACATTACATTTATCAGTAATTCCGCGCTGACGGACACTGCCACTGCTTATAACCATCTCAAAGAACTACAGAGGATCTACCGTAGCTTAGTAACGGCACAATGATGCGTGTCAAGGATTTAATTTGTAATCTGCCAGCGATGTAAAACTACGAAGACGAATCCGTTCTCATCAGATTAAATTAGATGGAGGGGAGAAGAAAAGAAGAGTCAGATTTTCCCGCGATGCTGTCTAATTCAGTCTAAAGATTGCGGACTGAAAAACATTATGCGATATAACGTAATGCTAAATGGTGCAATTTTAGCAAGGATGAAAAGAATACTTTACAAAAAATTGTATGATGCAAAGTAGAATATTTATTAATTAACATTAACTTTGAATAAGATTTATAGATTTTGCACAAGAAAGACAATACTGTGATGTATATACACTCACAAATAATAATAATAATATAATAAATAAATATAAATCCATTAGCTATAAATATATCAGTTTTACGCGATTTTTTACTAATAAATCTTAAAATTAAATTAACTTAAACTTATTACAATTAGATTAGATATTATCACTCAAGTAGAATAAAAATTTTGAGAAAATGATGGAATATATTATAATATATTATAATTTGATAATTCAAGAAGTACATTTTAAAATGAATGTGTCAAAATTTATGATACTATTTATTATAATTTTCTCTATAGATAATTTAGTAATTGTATAAAAAATATATAGCAGCTATTACTTATAGCTTACGTTTCATTATGTATATTTTTTTAATCTTCGTGAAGTAATTCCATATAAAGCAGAAATATTAAATAAGTTATATAATATATTCCATTATGATTTAACATTTAGTTTTGGATTTAATTATTTCTACTAAAAAACTAATTGCTGTGAAAATATAGGAATTTTTTTTCTTTTGATCAGCAATTTTAAATATGCTGATTATACAATCAGTCGGTAGTCGGAAGTCTTAGTTTTAATCGGTGAAGTTGTCAATCAGCCTTAATCGTATAAGTTATTGGTCAATTTCATCGATAAGACTTAGGATTACCGATTCATCGTAAAATCTACGTTAAATATGTCTTTTAGGCGTCATTGAAACGTCTCAGTTTTTGACATGTATGTTTGAGTAGTTACTCAAGTCTAATTAACATATGATTATTGTTTATTCGTTTAATAAGATTTTCGTTACAAAAACAACAATTTAATTAGTTTATGACATATTATCGGTTTCTGAGAGAAAAAAACGTTTTTTAAAGTAACCTTAAATAGTTTTAAAACGATAAACAAAGATAATCATTTTATAATTTGTTGTTCTACTTAAGCAATCATTATTTTAAAAAACTATATTTTCCAACCAGGAAAACGTTTAAAAAAACATTTTTTAACGTTTTTAAAAACACTTAAAATTACGAAAAAGTCCCCTTCTTCCATTAAAAAAAAAAACTTTTATTTAGTATGTTAAAAAATCGTTGTTAGCATCTTCCTTTCTAGAAGATATCAGTAACGCTCTAAAATTTTAACAAACGAAAAAAATTCTTCAAGGAGAAACTAGTATATATTTTTAGTACAAAGGTCGTATAATAATACTCTTTTATAAAGACACACTATAAGAACAGGTATTACTGATACTGTGTCACACAGACATTTGCGTTTAACGGTCGTATTTGCTTATGAATGTCCCAGTTTTCTAAAATTAGTCAAATTTTTGTACTTTCCACTCTTCCATAAACGTTTTTATTCTGTTTTTTTTTTTTACAAATAAATACACTGTTGAAACAACTCGAAGAAAATTTATTCTTCACACACATCTTTGTGAGGTGATTCGCAACTTAGATCGGATCGGTGTATATTGAAATATACTCCTTCCTCTCAGCTCGTCGGCGACTTGTATCCAGGTGCCAGTATTGCGCATGACATCGCGCTGTACGGATCAATCGGTAATTTTTAAAGATCCGTCACGCTTTATACGGTTTTCGATTTTTCTTCTTTCATTTTTCCAATTTTTTTTTTTGACATATATAATAATATTATGCTGTATCTCCGAAGCTGTTTTTTCTTGATTACACTTTAAACTTTTACCTCAAGATTTAGAAGGAAACGAAAGTATATTACTAAATTACTGCACAGATATTTTTCATTTTAATTGAGACTCACCCTATTTTATTACCGCCTTGGCATACGATGTCATACTATTGACAGTGAAACACTTCGTGAACGTAAGTTATAAAGTTTATATTAAAAATAAAAAAACGATAAAACTTTTAATAAAAAGTTTTAATATTTCTCGCCACTGTCACTACAGTGTTATTAATTTGTACGTATAAATAGTATATAAAAATGTATTGTGCTGAATAATCAGAAGATAATAATTACTTGACTATACTATTTGATTCGTCTTCAAAAATATTCGTCGTTAATAAAAACTGTTGTATACACACAAATATCAACAACTATCATATCTCATTTCTCATAATATTCGTGACATAAAAGCTTCTTTGACTTCTACAGCTAACTATAGATTTATAGATATTTATAGCACGAATTAAAAAGGAAGTTTATAATTACTTCATGGTCTCAACGCGATGATAGCATTTGAATAACAATCAATTAAAAGTTTTTCCTGAAGATATAATTCAAGGTTGCTTGAAATTACTTTTATAAAAATTCTTATAATAAAAATAATTTTATTTTCTATGCAAATTTTTGGTAATATGTATATCAAGACGTATGCAAATATATCAAAACGTTCACAAATTTATTGTACTCAAAACTATTATTTATTGTTTTCCTTTCTACTCTTTCTATTCTACGGTTTATTTTTTCATTATTAATTTCTTACATATTGTAACTCTAGTTTTATATGACGTGACGATATTGAAAAAATTGGATAACTTGAAATAACAACCTACTTTTTTAAAACTTTATTATATGGTTAGTGGAAATGCTTTATCGTTTTCAAAGGATATTGATCACGACAGGTCATTTTGTTTCGCAATTCATCGGGCGTACTCACATTTTCGTAATAAGAATAATTCGCATGCGTTGCAACGTTATGAAACAATAAAGCAGTACAATATGCCGTATTATAGATGTATACATTATCTGACCTAATAAAACAAAACATTTTTGCTTAAAAATCAATCCTATATATGTAGTAAAAATAAATATATTTTTAAATATTAATTGCCTGTGAAAAATCGCACATGAATTTTATCAACGTAAAAGTATTTGACATTTTACGACATACTTATAATGCGCAAAAAATAATATTTTCACCGAATTTTTGTTACATACTCCTTGAGCAATTCTTTGAAAATATTATTAAGACTGCGCGCTGAACGTGATTAGAACGCAATCATAAATTAAAATAATGATCTCATATCAAATTGATCGTCAAATCGTTTAATGCTAATCGCAACTATAAATTAATTTCTTGCGAAAAATATTGTCTCAGCTAAAATTAGAAACCCGGATCTTTTGAATTCCTTGTAAACATCCTTTCAATCATCAAAATATGTGACAAGGTTGGGTAATGCTAAGTTAAAAAGATAAAAGTTAAGTCAAAAAGTTAAAAAGTTAATTAATTTTAACTTAACTTAGTTACATTTTAAACTCTTAACTTTTTAACTTAATTTAGTTACATTTTATCGATAACTATTAACTTTTAAATCAATCCTTAGATACAATGTGAGAGACTAATGATATAATTTAGTAATTTTATATTATATAATCGTTACTTGTGAACAAAAATAACCAGAGTTTTTAATAAATAAGCTGTGAGAAAGGAAAAATACGAAAAATTAAAACAGTCAAATTAAAACAATCTTTTTCTTTTTTTTGATTGCTCATTCGAACTAAATTTAACTTTTAACTTTTTAATTACTTTTTTTATCAACTCAATTTGAATTTTAAACGTTATCATATATTTTCAGATTTTATTAAGATATTTATATATTTAAATAATTAATATTATATATCTAGATAGTTATACATTTAATAATTTCATAATCTTTACATTTTATTTGTCATCAATTATAGTTAATTTAACAAAAAGAATCCTTAAAAAAAGCATTTTTTTTAGTTTTTTAATATTTAATAAGGTATTTCATTAGATTGATAATTGCTGTATTTATTATATTAATTAAAAAATCAAATAATTATTTTCTTGTTTAGCATTAAAAAAAATGATTTTCTAATATTACTATGCCATTATTAATTAATATATAGACTCACAAATGATCAAATATATTTCCAAAAGTCATAAAAATTGCCCTTGAAATTTTGTCTCGAGGTCTGCATTGTATTCTTAAATGACCCGATGAAGAGACAATAATATTCGCCTTCTTCCACAAGGTTCGTCAGGGCATGAGTTATGCAATTAAAACAATAGTGGTGCTCGCTCCCAACACCGGTAACTACAAGCAATTTCAAGTTGATTATTGTGCTCCATCTCGTAATTCGTGCTACAGACGATTGCATTGCAAAAGTGTTCTCCGTACTATAACTATATTTCAAAAGTGATAGTATCAGTCGATTGCACAATCTATCACATTTGGACAAAACGTATCCCTTTTACACAAAAAATATCAAGCTTTTCTGTGGACGTATAAATATATATATTTTTTTACAAAGAATCAATAAATAGATTTACGGAAATTGACCTTCCTCTATAACAAGTGTTTCGCATGTTCAATCATTCGGTTAAACGTTTTACGTTTATTTATTCCAATGAGCGGAAGTTGATGTTGATGTATGTGTGCCAAGAGGTAGAAGGTATTGTAAAACCGTTATGTAAAAGACGTGACATTCGTTGGTACTTCGTTTGTATTCGTTTGTACCATGACACCGTGTACATTTCAATAACAGTAATGAGATTACTGTCGATTAATCAAATTACATTAATTGTGAAGATATTTTATTAGGAATTAAATAGAATTATTGCAAAATCTATTCAACTATTTATTGGTAAACACAGAGAATGGAACAGTGACAACAGCGAAGACATACACAATATAGATTGATCATCTCACGCTCACAATTAATTCAACGACGTCAATTCAAATTCCAATTGAGAAACACACAAATCATCAAAATGATAACCACCAAGATTTTCTTCTCGAGGATCATCAAGGATTTCAAATCAAAAGAGCTGATGCCGTTGAAGTTAATATTTTTTGTTCAAGCTTCCAGTAAGTAATCTAGAAAGTAATTTTCAAATTTGACAGCATTTCTGTTTCACTTTAATAATATCCTAATAAAATAATCAAAAATAATTGAGTGGAATAAAAAATAAATCAATTTTTTAAATAATTTTTTTTTTCACCATGACAAGATTTTTAACTGCGATTTTGCTTTAGCACTTTACGTGTTGTATCCATACTTGACCATACACATGAGAGAACTGGGAATAAACGTGGAAGAGACGGCGATAATGAGTTCCATCACTCCTCTCGTGGCTATGGTGATGCCGCCGCTTGCCGGTATGTTAGCTGACCGCATAGGAAACTTCAGAGTGAGTTAAATAACTTTCTTTGATAATGTCAAATACCAACATATAAACGAGATGTTTTCTTCAACCATTTTTCTCTTGTACTTTACCGTTGTGTTATTTATTTTCTCATCCTCTTGTATCACTGTCTACACATCTATACTTACACACAGAAAACTACTTACTATATGCAAATAATAATTACTTGTTTCAAGTTGCGATAGTTACGTATTTCAAAAGTATTTTATATATCCGCAAATCTATTACAAGCATCACATTTATTCGAAATATATTCTAAATCCTAGTAAATTTAATACTTCGACCAAAATTGTTAAATTAAAACAAATTCGATTTTGTTTATTATATAAAATCGCTTTTTCGATTAATTTTACAATATTCTTACAAAATTCTTGTTTTAAACGTATAATAATGAATTTTTCTAAAAGTTGTAATAAGTGTATTTTATGATTATTAAAGAATTCTTTGTTAAAAGCAATCATTATTTGAAAGGAAGAAGATAAGTTGACAAATTGTTCTTCTTAACAATAGTATGAATACATGCAGAATGTAGCGTATTCTTGAGATCTTTGAAGAATCTTTCTAACAGATTTTGCTGTCGCTGTTTTCCGCGTTCGGAGGTTTAGCGGCGTTATTATTATTACTGGTGCCAATCGGCAGAGTGACAGTACATTTTCCCCAGAGGATAATCATGGATCTCGGTTGCGAAGGTAGAAACGGTTCGCTACTACATACAATGAGTCAGATTCATCCGTGTGAGACGAAATTAGAATCAGAGGAGATCGCTGTAAATGTAGAAAGTTGTGGGTAAGCAAAAAAATCTCAATTACTTATATCATTAACTTCGTCGCTCGAGACTGGAGTAACATTACAAATTCATTATATTACGTAACATTATTTATGTAATATTAACAAATTTTTATCCTCTTCATCTTTCTCTGTGTTGAAATGTATTCTTTATCTTGTAAATTGTTTTGTGTCATTAATACTTTAAAAATATAATACTCCAGCATTTTAGGAACATTTGTAATCATTCTATCATTAATTTAAATCACGTAGTATATTGAGGAAATTCTTTGTTATCACGAATAATAATCTCGTACAAACAATTTGTCATATAAATATATGTGTACATGAACATTTTCTTGTTTGTTTCAAATTAATTTCTATAACTCAGCTCCATGAGATCCTATAGAATCCTATAGAATATTACTATTCATAGTTTCGCTATAATGTTTTATTAATAGAAGAGCCATACATTTGCAGAATGACAGTTTAATTGATTACTCTGAAGTCATTTATCTAAAATCGTATATGCTAGACAAGCTTAAACATTACAATTTTTTTGCGCAGATTCGTATGTCATGTAGAAACGAACAATGAGACGGATGGAAGTCAAATTTTAAAATCAAGGCTTTATACGGTCCGACATCTCAATTTTCAAACTGGCGTGAATACTTCATACAAATATATTGTTGCTCCGAGCGACTTGGCAATGGTACGTTGTGCATTGAACATATGTTAACGGACTGTTACTGAGTTACGGATACTCGATACCTAATATTGAATAACGGATAAACAGCTTAGATAGTAAGGTGAACATGCGGTTGTTGGCCAACGTATGAAGAGACAATAAAGCGCAATGTATGCATTGCTTAATGTTTAAAACTATTTATGGCACTCATTGTCCCATTTAATAAAGATTCAGAAAAACGTTATCTATTATTATCTTGATATTATTTTAAGAAAGATATTGAATGTTACATAAAATCTTGTAAAAAAGTTCATTGTATAATTTCATTTTTATTTAAGTATTATACTTCTGTTTCGCATTTTTAATAATATTTATACGATGCTGATAAATATTGTATTTTAATTACAGAGTATTCAGCAAGAAGATATGAAGGAACATCGACAATTAAAAAATAATGAATTTTTTAAAACTAGCATCCGACAAGTTTCAAAAACACACTATTTTTTTCCAACGGATCAGTTGTTCTCATTCTCATGTATGTCTTTGTCGGGACACGTCCAAGATATTGATAACTTTACTACCGAAACATTTAGAATGTCCAGAAATTATACATCATGCGTGTTTGATAATTTAATGAAATCAAAGGTAGAAGAAAAATGATATACTTCGTAACGTAATAAATATTCATGTATCCGAAAATATCAAAACATTGGCAATTCATTTTGTTATCATTTTTATATTTTCTATACCGTAATTAAATTTTTAAAAAGAATTAATAATTACAGTTTCTAAAAAAAAGAAAAAAGATCAAGTAAAGTTATATTTTTTTTTTAAGGATAACATCAACCGAACGATAAATTATCATTTGTACAAATCGAAAATTAAAAGTTTGAAACCAGATGAAGATGATTTACAAGAAGAACAGCAAAGATATTTGTCGGAAAAAATATCCTGGGCAGGGGAAGATTTTCGAAAACCCATTTGCGATGATCTAGAGTCTAATATAAATAATCAAATCACGATACAAGTACGGCTCTATGATCACGAAGCGAATCTAGAAGCAACCAACCGAGTCTTGAATATAAATGAGTGCAAGAAGAAATGCATAGTTACTTTACCTCGCAACGCGGTGTGTTCTAACATGAATATGGAAGTCGAATATAATGTAAAGCTAACGTTTTGGCTTTATCTCGTCATTCGAGTATTTATAGGTACATATTTAAATGTTTCAATTATCTTTCAAGATAAACATTTACTTAGACACGTTTTTTTTAAACTCTCTATGCTGTTTGGGTAATCATTACATTTTTCAAAATACAATTTTTTTTAACTAAAAAAGAAAATATCATTCTTCATAGTGTTTAATGCTGAATACAATTCCAGCCGCCAAAATGTTTCATCGTATCAAAAGGAAATTAAATAAATTAATAAAAAAATTGTAAAAAAAGTCTCAACTATAGTATTATATTAAGCATAAAAATTACAAAGAATAATTTTTTTCTTGAAATCCTTTTTTCTTAATTGTATAATTTTCTCATAGCTATCAGCTTCGTTATTAATTTTATGTCAGTATATGTATTAAAAAATTAAAATATAAATTCTATATTTCAGGTATTATTGGAGGTACAACTTTTGCCATGTTTGAAGGTGCTGTTATAGCGATATTGCGAGAGCAAGAGGCAGATTATGGTCTTCAACGAATTTATGGCAGTATAGGAGGCATGATTTCGTCACCCTTATCAGGTGTTCTCATAGATTACGCTAGCAAGGGTAAAGGATATACAGATTTTAGGTGAGTAATTTAGTCATAATTTATAGAATGTCCTATAATTGATGAAAGGAAATTGTTTTACGTGCCAATAAGTAAAAAAGATAAAATTTTTCCATATAAAATCTTCCCCAGTGAGAAATGATAATAGAATCAACATCAAATCTACATCGAATAAACGTCGATTCGACATCGATTTCACTGTCATTTCTCACAACTGAGTTTAGCATTCCACATATTTATGATATTAAGATTTATGATATTCAAACTTTATGAAATCGCTAATAAAGATCTTATTAATTTTCAGGCCAGCATTTTACCTCTACGCGGCATTGAAACTTGCATCGGGTGTTCTCATGCTGCTGATCAACTTAGAATTCAAAGCACCTGCGAAGAACGTTGTGCGCGATGTCTTTACTGTTCTGAGAAACATCGAAACTGCCATACTTTTCCTAGCTTGCTTTGTTCTCGGTAAATTACAAACTTTAATAACGTCTGTTCCTTGTTGAAAATATTTTCCGATGTTTTCAACAAATTATCTGGAGGAAAGACAGCACTTAAAAGAAAGAAAGATTTCGACAGGCACCGCCTGGGGATATATCGAGTCGTTTCTCTTCTGGCTAATTCAAGACCTAGGAGGATCTAGATCGCTTATGGGTATCACAGTAGCAGTAGGCGGTATCGCTGGCATACCATTGTTGGCACTCTCGGGACCAATAATATCAAAGATTGGTCACGCGAACGTGCTTTTCATAGGTTTCGTGTTTTACGCCATCAGGCTTTGCGGTGAGTATACGTTAACGGTGCGAAATAATTGACAGCGAACAAACGTAGACACGCGCGTTTAAAGATATAATGAAGTGCTTCCTGCAGGCTATTCTTTGATTTACGATCCTTGGCTTACTTTAATCTTCGAGGCATTAGAGTCGGTTACAACATCTCTCAGCTTTACCGCAGCCGTCACTTATGCGGCAAAATTATCAACTACATCTACCGACAGTTCGATACAAGGACTTCTTGGTGGTGTTTATTATGGAGTTGGTATGCTCATAGATTTATTCAATTGCTTCTTGGCAATAATAAATAAATTTTGTATTAAATATGCATTTAAAGTATCGATTTTTTTTTGTATTGATACATTTGATGTATTGATGCAACGTATTGATTATATTTTTATATAGGCAAAGGTTCTGGAAGCTTAATTGGTGGTTATCTAATGAAATTCTTTGGTACCAGACCGACCTATCAGATTTTTGCTGTAGTAACTTTATTGACTGGCATAATATATTTTATATTTAATGTAACTTATCTGAAGAAGCGATCACAACTTGAAGGTAATGATATTGTAAAAAAGAAACCAAAAAATATTGATGAACAAGACAATCCTGAAAAACATACGAATGATATTAGTCTCGACGAAAAATCGGAAAGTAATCAAATTAATAACAAGAGCAACATGGGAAATGATAATAAAGGATTTTTAAAAGAAGAATCACACAATAATAAAAAAACAAATGAATTGAATTCAACTGAGATTGAAGCTATCAGAAACGCTAAAAATATTGACGAATTGAATGAAATTCAATTAGAAAACATAAGAAATTAGCAACAAAGAATAATGCAATTCAAACATAGGTTGAAGAAAGTGATACGCAAGGAAGCTATTTTATTAATCCGAATTTTGAGACTGATTTAGATCAGAGTAAAATCATAGAAAGGGGAGAGCGCATTCCAAAACGACAGCATATCGATTGAGTTTACAGAAGGATTCCTGAGATTCTTAGTTTAACAGTAGTTAAGGAAAGGTTTAATAACAGTATAAGCAATTTTATTAAGTTTTGAAAGTGAGAAATAAATTTAAATTAAAAAATTTAAATTGTGTAAAAAAAAATATAAAAAATTGTCATCATGTATAATATTTAAGATTTCATCAAATAGAAGAAAATTCGCAAATATATAAAAACAATATTTAGATCTCGCATTAGCAATAATTTTAACAATATGTAAATATCACAACATAATCTGTAAAATATAATCTCATTATATATAGTCTCAATATATTATAATCAAACAATCTCCCTCTATTAATATTTTTCCTTCTCTGCTCTCATTTCAATAATGCGTGTACGAAATGAAATTTCTGCGATATTAATTGTGAAGTTATGGATATATATAAATATAAATAATATTTTTTGTTCTTTTACTGACTCTAGTGATCACTCATACCTTGTATTTCATACTTTATAGGAAATATGAAATCGAAAGAAAAGATATTAATGAATATACTTATTTAAAAAATAGAATTATATCAAAAATATGAAAGTCCTCTATACATTAAACCATGTGTATGCAATAAGTCATTAATAAAAAAATATTCTATGTCGTATTCACGTAATACTGTAATATATTTTTCTGCTTAATATTATATTATATTTTCGCATTATAAACATTAACTATAAATTTACAATATTTAAAAAAATGAAGTAAAACAAATTTATACATGTACTAGGTTTTTTTTCAAGATTCATATTATTAATAAAAAAATTTCATATTATTAATAAAAATATATCAATGCCGGAATCTTTCTCTCAATAACGGGAGACAATCTGTTTATTCGCAACACAACTCATAACGGATTATTACGGTTAGCAAAGTAAATTAGAACTATTTTGTCAAGCGTCATTTCTTCTCGTTAGCGCAGCTGCATCGGCTGAATATGTTTTGTCTACGAGAGTCTCGAAATTGTAGTAAAACAGCGCTGTAATAACGTAAACATTAACTGTTAGTTAGTCTCGCGTCTTCCTGTCTGCAAAACGGACAATATGTAAATAATGACAAACGCATAGCTATGACGTGAAACAGTCAAAATGTTCCTCATAACAATGCTGAACGCATGTGGACAATATATTCACGGTCGGTTAAGTGGTAGTTACAGTTACAAGTCTATATAGAGGACATTCGCTCCAGAATCATGGCCATTCATCTTTAAATATCAGCATGTTACGTATTTTAATTTTGGTTCTCTTCCTACGCCTGTCTTACGCCACGCTGTCATCGGAAGTAACGTCATACGCGAGAGTATCGAGAAACGGACAGCCAGGAAGTAGCTTTCACGAGTCTCTGTCGTGGATCACCAGGTGCGTAACGTCGAAATTAATTTTATATCGATAGTAACTGTATCGGTAGTAGAATACAATGTCTCTGAGATATTCTAAGAATTGAATGTGAGAGGCAACATCTGTGCATCTTAGGCCCGTAACGAGAAACAATACGAGCGTGGAGAACGAAAACAGAAGTATAAATGGCGTTGTTGTCACAGCATCGCCCGTGTACGTAGCGTCCAGGACTTCGAAATTGAAAAAAGGTGAAGCGATGGATTATCCAATCGGTCCAAGGTAAATTCAGATATTGACAGCAGCGAACGTGTCGATCATTTATGATGAACTAATCACTAATGACCTATTGTGTCTATGTGTAGATATTCGACGTTGGATCATGAAATGATAGCCAAGCTGGACGAGGGCAAGCGAATTCAACAGCGATTTAATGCACCTGCGAGTGGACTTTTCAAAAAAGACTCTTTCGTTTCATCAAACGGAAGACCGCAGAAAGGAGCGAGTGTGTCATATGCGGAAATTTCTCCGAGCATAAACTCATCCGCTTTTCCCGGCCCGATCTTCCCTGGCATATACGAATACAGTCCGAACCCAGTCCCCGACGACGAATCACCGATGTCTAAACCAATAATCAGTAAATATCCACCCGCATCTATGGATGATAATGTACGTACATAAATATTTTATCACTCTATATATTAGCGGATAAATGAATAAATTATTCTTCTCATTCATCTCGTCTTTTGAACACGTTCAGAAAATCTCTCATTCAAATCTCATCGCATTACAGATTCCGGATCTCTACAAACCGTCGCCAAACAAATATCAGACCAGTAGCGAACACGAAGTGGATTACTCTGATTTTACAATAACTTCTTCGTATGAAAATGACGGATCTGGGTCGAAACCTATGAAATTTGCGAATCATCACGATCATTCATCTTCATTCATAGAAGATTCGTACGAGCACGATCATCACAATTTTCATCATGACGTGATTTACGATCACGTACCTGTGTACCACGAGCATCATCCCAAGACCACAACGGAAGAGCCAGAAATGAACGATCAGCGACTTGACAAGAGGCCCTACTCGTATTACTTCATAGGAAAGAAGTTATGGTATATACCACTGTATTTCAGCATCTATCTTATCATATACATAGCAGCGCTCGTATTGAAGAGCATCGCCCGACACAAGATCAATCTTCCGACTCAGCTGGAGGAGATCGCGCATCACCGCAAAAGACGCGAATCTAGCGAAGGATGGTGGTATTTTACTGAAAGAATACTCGAAGGGATTGAACGATTTGCTGAAACATCTGGTAAAATTTCTGAATATTAATTAAACTGTGGTCTGAAGAAAATCCTGAGAAAAAAATTAAATATTTTTTAATAATCATTCACCGCTGGAATATTTGTGTTCAAATACTTTTGAATGCAAACAATATAGACGATATGTAGAGATAAGTTCATGATATTGTTAAGAACGCTTTACCATTGATAAATAAATAATTATTTATAAGATACGCATATATAATTATATTTATTTTATAAACAAAACAGTTGTGTGTAAACAATATATTATATGATAATTATGTAAAAGTTACAAATTATATCATATACAGATTTAAGTAAATTATATCAAAATAATTTTTAGCTACGTTTTTATTTCTGTACTTATTACTATTTCGCCATAATCAATTTTGTTAACTGTTCATGTTAACTATTTACTTACAAATAAATAGAAAATATAAATCCTTGAAAATACTTAACAAATAAACATGCAATATCAATTATGATATTATTGATAAATTTATTCATTATCAGCAAAATATTTCATAAATTCTTAAATTTACATCTCAGATTCTTACGAAGAAAAGTAATAATAATAGACAATTTGAAAACTAGATTTTTGAAATTGTTTTGGCTTTTCAATTTTTAATTTCCTGAATTTTTGAACAGATTGTCAGAACTTTTTATTCTTTAAACTTCTTTAAACGCATATCAGAATTTCCAGTATAAAAATATTACTAAAATAATTAATAAAACATAATATATACAGCTCGAATAAATGATCGTTAATAGGCAGGTTGCAGTTACTCGCCGGTTTAAAATATTATTCCAACGGGATCAGCCTAAAAGCATGCTAATGACTTACTAAGAAATCTGTTCAGTTATAGCAAAAAAATTTGCTTAGCCTGTTTAGTGTTATAAACGATATATAGTGTTGTAAATATAACATACCTGACCTATTCCAAATTTCATTGACATTTTTATAAAGCATACATAATCAGTATCATAAATATTTGATAAGTATCGAACACACATATACATACAAAGATTAAGTTAAGCCATATTATTGTTTAGCATTAAACAGGGAGCTAAGCAGACTTTTTTGCTATAATTGAACAGATCTTTAGTTAAGTTATTAACATGCTTTTAGGCCGATGGCAAATTAATCATTAATTATAATTATTTTAAGAATCGCTAAGCGATAACATCGCACGTCATTGCAACAATCAATAAAATTTACAATCAATAAAATTTAGTAATACCGAACGTTTTGACGGAATCGACGGAAGCGACGATGCGAGAGATCTGTAACAATTAGAATAATTAGCGCTTATGGATTTATGTGTACTTAACGTTACTGTCGATACAGTTACCGTTGCACTTATACCGGATGAAGCTGCTAGTGAAACTAGGTCCAAGAATCGCATTCAGTACATCAGACGACCAAAGGTTTTTCACTTCGAAGCTTTCCTGCCTATGCTACTCCCAAATACCGAACTTCTATCACATACAGAGTGTAGCGTGACAAGTGTAAAGTGACATGGTGTCCGTCATGTGCTTTAAAAGACGAACCGTGCAATATATCTTAAAAATTAACATGGGTTAGTATTACTTTAAATTGAAGAGATACGAATGAATTATGAATGAGAATTGTGTGAATGAAACCAAGTAGTCAAATTTTACTACAAATTTTGTTGGCAAAATGCATGCAGAAATGTAATTGGAATTTGTTAACAAAATGATAGCCAATTGATTGCAGAAACCGAGCGCGGAGTCTGTCATTTCATAATCATTGAAATGACGATAATTTATATTTCACTTGTATGATTACAAAATGATAGATTCTACTGACAATCTGCTGTCAGATTATGTCGATAGACTCTGCGGGCGGAATACGAGTTCAATGTGAATGTAGTTGACGTTAATCTGCCGCAATATCCTACTCGAACTTGCTAGCATAGATGCTAATAAATTGCTGCTGACATTTTACTTATTGGAACTATCGCTGTACTTCCGGCAAGGATTGTGCAATTTTTATTATCAGGATGTCTCTAGATAATAAGTGCCATTTAATAACTATTAAACCGTAGGAGATATAAAAAAAGCGCAAATACACTTTCTTTACTATTTTTAATGTAAAATCTCATGAGGCAAAGAATTTATTTTTTTAATTTTTTAAAGTCATAAAATTATCTTATATTTTTTAAATGGGGTACTACATTTTTGTCCGAATCCAGTATAATGAAAGCATAGAATTTGACCGTATAAAAAAAATTATATACTTTATTTAAAATTACTTTATTTATTACTTTATTTAAAAAGTAACTATACCTATATATTTTCTTTACACAAACTGATTCCTCTGTCTATTCTGTGCAAGTTAAAGTACATTTATCAAAAAATTATTAATTTATGAGATATTTTATATTTTATATCAAGATATGTTAATTTCTACGCCGTATTTGGAACTTTTTAAATTACTTCGAAGTCATTTTAAAGAGACTCTTGAATTCATTTTTATTTGTGTTTTCATGATACTAAAACAAAAATATAATGTTCTATTTAAAAAACACAAGATCATTTAATACAACTTAAAAAAATTCAAAAAACAAAATTTTGTTGCAATATTAGATTCTATATAAAAAATAATAAAAGAAATGTACATTTTTTTCCTACGATTTATCAATTATACAGTTTATTAAACGACTCATTTAGAAACACCATGTATATGAATAATATTCTAATTTCACAGAATCGATAAACAGTTGTTTAGTCTGCAAGTTTGTTCTGTTATCGATTTGTATTTATCACGTATCTGGCGACATGAGTCTAAAAAATGCAGAAGGATTGACTTCGAAAACAGAAACATCTACAGCAATTATTGAATTAGCTACAATTCCGCAATTTATCAGGTAAATACGTAAATTCAATTCTTTGTTAATCTTAATGCTCGTTAGTGTAGATTAACTTTAATCTTGGTTCGACCTACTCTTCATCGTCTTTTAATGCTTAGAACTAGAAAAAGATAAAGAGTTAGTTGAACCAAGATTAAAATTAAACTACATTAGTAGAAACGGATATAAGCAAACTATAATACGCATCGAATAATTAGAACAGAATCTATAATTTAATATGCTCATATTTCTATTATAATTTTATATGCTTATATTAATGTATATGTAACTAATTTATTTTATAAAAGTACTTCCCATCACTTGTAAAACGCTACGAATTAATATATATATATATATATTCTAATTTAGTCATATTTCTAAATTATGCAACACGAATTGTAAAGAATTATATAGAATAGTATTCTGTGAATTTTAATGTGAATTTTGGATCTTAAAAGGATTTTGCTCTGCAATTGCTACTAATGTTAATTTCGATTGCAATATTTTATAAAAGTGCAATTTTGAATGTATACATATAAAAAAAGAAGGAAATTAAATCAATACGAATCTGATTAATTGGCAGGATTAGCAATTTATCACTCATCATTAAGCCACATTTTGTCCATAGGAGCAGACGAAACAGAGCGTATAGATGGGATCACAATACCGAAGGTGACAATGCCGACCATCACGATGATCACGATGAAGACACTTTAAATGACGAAGAGAACGGTCGGACAAAAGCGATAGATCGTCCTAAGACTGATTACTGGGTCGGTTATTATGATTTTTTGATAAACGAAGGAAGCTACAAATTCTGGGCCGTCTTTCAGGTATAATCCTAGGATTCGACCATCTGATTTTTCCCAGAATAATTATATAACTTTGATTTATACGTGTTATTGTATTCTTCAGCTCGCGACCGCAGCTCTTTTGGTCTACAGCGCTTTCGCGGCTCTCTATTATGCCAAAGTGAATCCACAGACCACGGATGATTATTTCGACGATCTACTCCGCCGACGACGACGAAGAAGACGCCGCTCCCTTCCGCTCGTAGCCCAAGATAGACCCTTCGCCGGACTCGACACCGTCACGTTCCAAAGGATAATTGAGGCTGTTGAACGAGCACGTTGATTACCGTTTTGATCATTTCTTTAACAAAGAAAGATCGCATCATACGTGATAAATGGAAAATAAATAACTAAACGATCAAATACACTGAGGAATTTTGATAAGACGAGTCTCTGAAAGTGCGAATCGAGAAAAGACGGTGAGAGATGAAAATGCAATCGACTTCCTATTTCCTGAAAAACAGGTGACTGCTTCTAATTATCACGGAATTAGCGAGCATAATGTATCTTATATTTATAAGAAGTCTTTACGGTTAATTTCGAAAGTATTAAATTATATATTAAATTAACGGTGTATATAGAATAGAATTCAATGTGTGCATGTGTACGTGTATTCGTGTTAATCCGTACTTCGGTACAGACATATTTATATAGAGATATTAAGATTAAAACGCGCGTAAAATGAGAAGAGAATCGGGAAGATTAATAGAACAGAAAATAATGAAAACAAAGGACAAATAGTTTTCGGCAAACGGTCGTTTTGGAAGGTAATCGAATTAAATTAAATCGGCGATAGCTCGAATGTATTACGTTTTCGGACCTGACCGAAGAGATAAGCCGTGGGTCCGAAAACCCTGAGGCCATCCTGGACGCGGTGAATGGCTTGGTGGTTAAATGTATGCGCTATGGGATCAAAACGTAATAAAAATCTGCCGAAAAAATGTCAATCGATAAATCAGGTATGACACGGCGGCGAACCGCAGCACGGATCGTCGTGCAACGCCGATGCCACGCGATGATGTCCCTTCTCCCTATCCCTTAATCTTAGTTAAATATATGTGTATGTGTGTGTGCATATTTATATGAACTTATACGAAAAGAAATTTTTGAAATATCTAAACATTTACTTACAGTAAATAAATATTTACTCAATAAAAAAATGATTGTTAAATCAAATTAATGATTCTTGTACTAAATAATAAATGTAATAATATTTATATTTAGTAAATATTTGCGTACTGCTATTTAAATAAATTTATTAAAATTTAGTATATTTTTTTCAGTGTAGACAGATCTGAAAATAACTATATATTATTAATCATCATGCATGCTTGCGTCCTTATACATTATTTCAATATTGTTCAACATATCTTTAGCTCTATGTATCAGGTTTAATTTTAGATATTTCAACGAAACCGTTCTTTCTATATACAAATTTATATATATATATATATATATATAAAATTTATAGAATAGACATGCTGAATCTTAAAAGCGAATTTT